>PYHW01010392.1:4039270-4072333 GCA_013186435.1 Turdus rufiventris | reverse complement strand
GGCTTATTTATTAACGAAAACATCAACGTTGCCAACACACCGGGAATGCGGCTTGTACTCCGTGCGGCTTATATTCGTGAAACTACTGTACTCTTTTGCTTGTAGTGAAAACATTTCTGAGCCAAAGTCTACTCATATATGTAAAAGTTTAAATTTAGCTAAAGTCTTTCTTTGAACCTGTATTTTTTCATCCACTAAAACTGAAAAGGATACAAAAATTATAAAAAACCATGGAAATTTAGCAAGGTTACAAATGAAGCATAGAATTGTTTGACAATGTCAAAATTAACATTTTTCATTATTATTTGTGCAGCTTTGTGCATCCTTTTTTCTGAGTCTCAGTTCAGCATCATCCATGAAGTATTTGTCTTTATATTAAATCCAGATTTGGCTCATCCACACCAGATTTATCAGCCTTTATCTCCCGTGTCCGGCCATCACAGACTGCCTGTGTACCTCCTTATCCCTACCAATCTGAGATAACTCCTTTACAGTCACTTCATCCATCATATTTAAGATCCTCTCATCTCTTCGTCAAATACCATTGAAGAAAGACAAAGAATAATTAAATTCTCCCGTTTCTGACTTCAGCACCATTGTGGCCACTTCCTATTCCACTGGAACAATTTATCTGCTATGCCAATTTTTAGGAGTAGGTCATAGTCAGGCTTGTCTCTGTATAGAGTGTCTATAGGACTTACACAGAGTATACAAGCCATGGCTGTGCATATACAAAGTGAAGTTTTCAGAGGTAGCAGCTTTAGTACAAGTTTTGTAAAATAGCAGAATTCCCACCTCATGCCTAAATAAGACAGCTCTCTGATTTTCATGTTCGTGCCACAAAGTTTTATGCATTTCTTTAAAACCAAACAGAACATTCTTGATCTTCCTTCAGATGAAAAACAATGTGATTTCCTTAAACTAATTAGAAGAAACCTTTTGATCATTTCACTAAAAGTTTGCAAAAAGCAAGCCCGAGGAAGAAAATTAGCCTTCAAATTCCACCCAAACAATTAAATTTTGGCAGTCTTGTAAAAAGCTTATAATCAACTGAAATACTTTTTAATAAATAAGCCTTGGTTTGTCTTGGTTATAGGCCATCATTACAATTTTAATTAGATAGATGTATGATTTATATATCATATGTGCTGTATGTGTGTTTTTAAAACCCAACTAAGTGATCCTCTAATATATGAAGAGCACCAATGTTTTTCTTTGATCTTTCTTTGTAGTTGATTTCCTTCAAATGATGCATCACCTTAATAATTTTAGTCTTACCATTTATATAATGCTTTAAATATTAAAAAAAACATAAAGAAAATTGGCGCACTTTTTTTAGAGATATACTAAGTGCCAAGTCTGCAGTCATCTATTCTTTGATAAGGACATTAGGAAGAAAAGAATGTAAAAAATTACCTGTAGTACAACCACTGAAGCTGTGAGGCAGATTTTACAAAGGTTCTGGGTACATTAACCAGGTCTGAAAATAAATCAGTTTTTTCTAGGTTTCTAGATCCTGTAGAAGGATACACTGCTTGAAAATATCAAGGTATATATTATTCATTGTAAGGGGTGGGGGGAAGAAACTTCCACTATTTTACTATTTCCAAATCCTATTGCTACATGAATGAATGTGGATTAATGCTCTTTACCATATTCTAATGTGTGAAAATATCTGGATAAAATTATATCTTCATATCGAAGAGCAGGCAATTTATTCAGAAATTAGAAATGTAAGTTTAAGTGCAAAGAGCAGGAACTAAAATTGCACGGGAAATAAACATGAAATAGTTTTTCATAATATGACAGATTTACACTTGTGGTGAGTTGAACCTGGCTGGAGGCTGGTGCCCAGTAAAGCTGCTCCATCACTGCCCTCCTTAATGGTTGGGGAAGGAAAAATGAAAGGGAAGGGTCCTGGTTTGAGATAAGGACAAGGGATATCAATTGCCAATTACTTTCACTGGAGAAGAGACTCATCCTTAGGAAATTAGGTTAATTTATTACCAATCAAAGCAGAGTAGGGTAATGAGAACTAAAGTAAAATCCTTAAAAATTTTCCTCCATCTCTCTCTTCTTCCCTGACTTGACTTTATTTCTAAAGTCTTATTTTCTCTGCTATAGTTGTGCAGTGGGATGAGAAATGGGAGTTTTGGTTGGTTCATCACATGTCTCTACTTCACCTTCCTTCTCATGGATTCCTCCCCTGCTCCAGCATGGCCTCCATTCTAAGTGAGACAGTCCTCCATGAACTTTTCCAATGGAGTTCTTCCCATGGAGTTCTTCATGAACTGCTTTAGTGTGGGTCCCTTATACAAGGTGCAGTCCTTCAGGAGCAGACTGCTCCACTGTGGGTTCCCATGAAGTTACAAGTGCTGCCAGAAAATCTGCTCCAGCTTGGGGTTTCTTCCCTGTGGAGATAAGGCAACTCCACCTGCTCCAGCGTGGGATCTTCCATGGGCTGTGGTCAGACAGCCTGCCTCACCACTGCCTTCACCAGTGGCTGCAGGAGAATCTCAGCTCCTGTTCCTGGGGCACCTGCTTCTTCTGCACTGATCTGGGTGTCTGCAGAGTTGTTCATCTCACATACTCTAACTCCTCCCTCCCAGTTGCTTCTGTATAGGACATTTTCCACTTCTTAAGTATTTTATCCCAGAGGTGCTACCACTGTCACTGATGGGCTCAGCCTTGCCCAGCCATCTGGCCTTTTCTCTGTCAGGCATGGGGGAAACTTCTGAGAGCTTCTCACAGAAGTCACCCTTGTAACTCCCTCCTCCATTACCAAAACCTTGCCATGCAAACCTAATCCAAGCATATAGCCTTTACTATCAAAAGAATATGAAAACACACTTTATAAAAATATATCACACTTATTTCATGTGGATCTGCCACCATTTTCCATTTCACACTTTCAAAAGGGATCCGGGCGAATTAAATAGGAAAATGTTCCTGTTCTCTCACCAGAGCTTTTATTGCCTTCGATAAATAGTCACTCTCTTGGAAAAATATTGATTTGTGTTGCAAAGCTCATTGTTGATCTTTAGCAATAGTTTGTGTCAAGTCATTTTCTATGTTTATTATTTACTTCTAATAGCATTGACAAACCCATTAGGTACTGACAGTTCTACAGTTTTCCAGATGAGAAATCTTGGCCATTTCTCATTGTAGGAAAAGGTTACAAGACCCCTTTAATGAGATTCATTTGATTTCTAATTAGCAACAAATGCAAAAGTCAAGTACATTTGACAAAAAAGAAATAAAGTCATTAACTCAGTCATCAGTATGTTAAAATAAAACTAGACAAAGACTTCAAAGATCAAAAAAAGACAGAATGCAAGATAGGCTGAAGGTTTTGGAAGATGTCCACTAAAAAGAAACAATTTCTATATAACATTCAGGAAGGAAATAAGAAAAAAGAATCATTCTTTCTAGTTATTAATCTTTAGGAATTAGTATTATTTTGAAAAAAATTGCGTACCAATTTTACAAGACACTCCAAGTAACCCATTTAAAATTTAAATACTGCTTTTGGCAATAATTTGTGAATTAGTGCTGAATCATCAATATGATCTCAGATAAAAAACAATTTATTGTTTCTTGGTTTTTCCACTCATGCTTGAGGCTTAGTTCTGAGGCTTTGACTTTATCTCTCCTGTTTTGTTTTTTTTTTTCCCTGAGAAGCAAATATTTTTGTTATTTTGAATATTGCTACATTTTGAAACTTTCCTTGAGGAAAAGAGTGAACCCTATATACATGTCTGAACAGTTTTACTTATGGAATTAGTCTCTTTGAAGGCAACAGAAAAATTTACTTAAATACAATGGTTCAATACACAGTTACAGTCACAATAAATAAGAATGACAAATAAAGTAAACAAGGATTTTTGCATATGTAATTACCCTTTGAAAATAAACCTTGGAAAAGAATAAAAAAAAGAGGTAGAATTGTATTTAAAAGACATATTGGTGATCATGTTTCTTTTTGGGGAAGAGGAAAAAAAATAAAAGATCAAATATATTATGTTTTTTGATTTAACCCTCCCTTTGGGTCAAGGCTAGTTTGTTTAACCAGGAAGACAGATTTTCAAGATTTTCTTTGTTAAATTCCCATGCTGATACCTGCTAGGTACGATTTAAAATCCTGCATCTGAGACAGTACTTGTATGAATGGCTTACTAATAGAAAAGAATAAAACTTAGAAAATTCTTGATCTACAATAAAAATAGTGAAAATGTGCAATTTAGGCAAAGGTTGTTTGTTTTGTTAGTAATATCAACAACAAATAGGAATAGATAGTTTTCTAATATATTCAATAAATTTTAAATTAGATATTGAAAACATAACCTGCAAAGAGAGTTTTGCATCTAATCTACAATGAAAGGCGTGTTATGTTATCTTACTGCCTGCATACTTTGCTGGTAGTTAGCATACAGTGACTATTTGAGGTGAATTTTTATCTCAGTCCTTATTTTAAAATATGAGCATAAAAAGTTATTTTACCTGTTGTACTGTGCTACAATTCTCTCACAAATATACAGAAATTTATGGAATAAACTGCTCTCCTATTATCCTTGCATGTTCAGACACTAAATAGTACCAAAGCAATAATGTAGCTCAATGAGGTCCACAGCTCACACACACAACTTCATCAACTCTTAGTGAACCATAAAGGCCCAAGAATGACAATGCAAATCAGTCTTCCACGTATACAAAACACAGTGAGACCAGAATATTACAGGAATAGTTTTGCCCGGGTACAGAAATAGTTTCAGATAATGAAAGTGTCACTAATGCAATATTGCAGGGGACTCTTCTACACGCTCCATCAGGTGGAATTGAGAAGAACTTAACGATCCGTTGTGGCTCTCAGTACATTTCAAAATGCAAATAGACTCATTATGTTTCTTTTAAGGCAGCCAAAAAAAAAATAATATGACTTCTGTCTCGTGAGATGCTTATTTTTATATTCAACGGGGGGCAAAGCACACAGTCATTCATACAAACAAATGTCTCTTAATTCTAGAAAAGGCATAACATGTTTAATGCATTACGCTTCATAATTCTTATTCTCCTGTCATCTTGAAATTCACAAAAAAACCCAAGAATACGTCAAGAAAATTTCATGGAAGTTAGAAAATAAATTTTTGACTATCACTATAGGATAAATTTACTCCAGGAAAAACTGTACTGTTTTATTGCAGACTTTATATTGGATATAAGTAATTCACAGGGTTTTACCTTTCATTTTTAACTGCAAATCAAAAGTTCCATTTAAAGCACAGGATATATTTGCCAAGAAAACTGCCCAGGTCTCTTAAAGAAACCAGCGATGGAGTAACTGCTTTCTGGGGTGGAGAGAGGTGGTGGGGAAGATCAGACTTGATATCCTGAAGAACTGGTATAATTGTTATTTAATAGGAGGAAAAAAAGCAAAAATTTAAATGGAAAGTCCAAAATTCACTGAAAGTTCTGTCAGGTGTTTTTATTTCTTATTGATTTCTAATCTTCTTTATTTCTGTTTATTCTGGTTTTACAGTGAAGTATGATCAATTGCTTGCCCAAAATTCTTCTGTAGGACGCAGCTTGGAATTATTTGTCTGATTATCACTTGTTTTGGGTCATTGCTGTTTATGAGGTAGCAGGAAAGACAGAAATGTAAAGCTGGAAGTTAAAAAGTGATTTGAAGAAATCAGAATTGAGGCTTATTGAGGCTTCATTTGGCCTATGTTCGCACTTAGGCCATGGTCTAAAACTTATTTGTAAAAAAACGTTGTGACTCTTCAAATAAAAAATGTCATTCTAATTAATATTTTCTGCTAATCTTGGCTTAAATCTCCTAAATACTGCATAATTTTACCTGTGAGTGTGGTCCCAAATTAAATGTGTGTTTAGAAGATTATGCATACACAGCAGAACAGTCATGTGCCTTGGCTGACAAAGAAGCAGAAGAGTTTGTATAAAAATACATTATTGTGCAAATGCCAAACATCACTATTTCTGCTTCTAGTACAGCCCTAAAACAATTTTTGAGGTTACAGCCAAGTTTCTGACTAAATGTTGCTACTTTAATTCCTCTGGTTCTTCATAAAAGTGCCATTTGGACTGGCAGAATGCAATTTTTTTTTTTTCTGAGGTAGAAGGACAAAGATATCCAGTGCAGGTATAGATCACAATTTATTGTCTTCAACAGAAATTAATCATAGTGGATAAGTATGAAATTGTCTCTTCCCATTTCATCTAACTGTGTTTGTCTCAGGGACTTCAAATGTGGTGGGAGTTTTTTGTTTGGTTGGGTTTTTTCTTTGGGTTTTTTGTTAGTTTGTCTGGTTTTGTTTTTGTTTTTTTTCCCCACTCCTAACTTCGATATTCCAAAGAGCCTATCTATTTCAGAGGGTGACTTAAAATAATACCAAACTACTTTGTAGTAAACCACTTAAGCTAGTAACAAAATAACATTCTTTTGGAAACTTCTACTAATGCTCAACTAATACCTTGGTATGTATTTTGTCTATTACCTATTGTGTCACTATCTCCTAGCTGAGATTAAAGGAACAATGCAGCTTCTAACCATCTCAAAAAGCAGGAATGTCATCTAATAAATGTCTAATTACAGTGCACATAGCTGCCTTATATATATAATTGTATGTTCTATGAGCTAAAACTGAATATTTAGGATACCTGAATCTCTAACTCAATTTTGATTTGCTTTTCTTTTCCACATAACTCTGTATATAACTCTGTATAAGCAACAACATAAAGGGCTGTCATTCCTGAGAATGCAATCAGCTATAATATGAATGTTGCTTTGAGAACACAATACTGAAACCTTTATTTTGTTTAGTTCAGTTCTTTAGAAGACTGGAAGCATAGGAACAATTGCAAGAGTAGAAATAGAAGAACAAGAATTGAAACAACTTTCATCTTCTTGGCTCATTAACTCTGAAATGAGGAAGTATCATGATTGGTCATAAAGGTGCCTCAGAGAATCGAAAAACTGCAAGGAAGCAACTATAATTAGTTTCCTTTTTGATTCTTTCTTTTAGTTTCTTTTTTTGCTTCAGGGAAATATGCTAGGAAAATTATATTAAAAAACTGTAAAGGCATCTAAATTACAAGTACACCTCAAAAATATTTGTAATTTCCTTCAATTATTTGAAACATAAATGTAATTTTAATGATGTGCTCTACTATCCTATTGCCTTCACTGCATATACTATGTTTTAAAGCATGTATTATCACATATAGGCAGGTATGATAATTATATAAATAATCAATATTTAACTGACAACATCACTATAGTTACCTGTCAAGATTGGCTCAAAAAAGAATTATTCAAAATAGACAAAAATCCCATTTTCACAACACAGACATAAAAATATACCTTGGCCTTTAAATTTTAAGAAGATTAGAAGGTCTAAGAAGAACTATTTCATGATCAAGGCTACTCCTGAGAAATATTTTGTCCATTAAAATTGAGGACTCCAGACTTAACATTTTCACTAGCTGTTGTTGTATTTATGATGACATAGAATGCTCAAAAAAGAGTAGATTCTTGAAAATTTTAGGAAAAAATCTCCATTTTAGAAAATGCAGATTCTAAAATCTTAAATCCTTTTTATTTTTGATTTAGAAAAATGTGTGAAAAATGAAACTTTTGACAGAATCATGATTATGATTTTGCTTTACAAGGCGCATGGGTAAAATGTCGACTCAAGTGAAACACATCAGCTTCATATTAATTTATTTTGAAGTTGGTTTGACTTGAAGATATTTGACCGAAAAATTTTGACTACCCTTTACAATATTTTACATATCGAACAAAGCCCAACACTGCAAACCCAAGTAATAAAATGTGCTCAGGAATCCTTGGTTAACTCAGTCATCTAGATGGTATGAATGCCTTAATCTCTTCCAGCCACCGATTAAGGGTATCAATGCCTAACACAGGAATGAGCCACAGAAGTAAAGGTCATTAGCATAGTCAGACTCCCACATTCCCACCAGCCTCATGTACTCATTCCAATGCAGGAAAGACCAAGGAAGTGCTGTAAAATACCGAAATATTCCATGCTGGAGAATTCATGAAGAAAACCTACAAAAGTGACCTAATTCAAGGGAAGTCTAAGAATGTTTACTAGGGTCAATGTCAAAAGTGAGACAATGTGGCTATATCTGTATCTGAGATAGCTGGGGAGAAAAATTACCTACCACTTTAGGATTAGAGGAGCAGTTATTGTAAAGTTTATCCTCGATTTTCCAAGAAGCCAATTAAAAGACTGATTTTCTAGTTTTCTCTAAGATATTAAATCAAACTGGAGCTGTTAAGGCACCGTTTCATGGTTTGACTCAACCTGGAAGATTTTCTTATGAGAGGATAATAGACTCATGCAAATTCTTGTGGATTTACATGCTGTCTTAGAATATTCATTCTTATGAAATGTGAAGCACCTGAAATGAAAATAATGTGCACTTTAAATGAAAAGAATGTGCAAGATTTAATTTTAAAGAAGAACTAGTGTTCTGAGGTGTTCTGAATTTGTGGGCCAAGGGGAAAGAAACTACTTAATAATAAAGTCTAATCAGAAACAGACTTAACACATAAATCCCTACTGTGATGGACAGGAGCTTGTACTCCCTAAGCCTGACTCAAGATTTAACATAGATTTCATACTGGGCTAATAAATATCAGAAGTAAGTATTTTCTCATTATTACTCATTTTCTAGGTAGATTGCTTGTCTTTTTTTGGGATGGTCTTTTTGTTCTGTGTTACTAAGCAGCAAACTCTGTGTGCTATGATCTCTGACAGCTACTTATACAAGCTAGCACATGAACAGAGGGTCAAAGACAGCCCTCTACTATAAAGCTTGTGAGGACATAAATAAACTTATCTTACATTATATTACCACCTAGCAAACTGCTTATCTACATAGAGGTCTTAAGAATAGTTTAAAAATACTTTTAAAATACTTTTTTATTGATAAGGAAAAGTTAAATAATGTTAGAGACAGATGCAATTAATATTGGAGCAGTTTGACTGAATTTTCAGATACAGAATAATAAGTATAATTTAAAGTACCTAAGAAAATTAATTAAAATCTTATGCTTTGCCAAAGGAACCTTAATCTTGTGTCCAACTTACTGGACACAAGAAAATAATTTATTTTTCCTAAGTGCTGTGGGGTTTTTTTGTTTCCAGCCTTAAAAACCAATTAGAGCTGGCAGTGAGTAATTAAACCAACTAATGAGATGTTAGTTTAAATTACAATCCCACTTTCTTTGAACTGTTTTCTCACTGAACATTAACTACTATAACTGCATTATTCTGATCCCTTTATAGATTCACAAGCTTGTTTTCCTCTGGCTTGTTTTCAGTTAAACATCACCCTCAGCCATACTAAGAAATAATTGCATCTTTTTAATTGTAGCTTTCCAAAAGCAAAACCAACCCGAACCAAATAAAATGTAGGTTCAGGTCCACTCCATAAAATGAAAGTTTTCCAATATTACTACATCCTGGTATACAGATCCTTGTCATGTAAGAAATTGTCTTGTTCAGTTAATTTTAGCAGTCAGGTGAGTTGAATTTCTTTTGTCTAAGCACACCACTGAATTTACTGTAAAGTCATTCAAATGGGTTGCTGACCTATTTCTGCATGTTATTTCAGGTGATGGTAATAAAATGATATTATTGTCTGAAGAACATGCACCATAGGGATAGAATATTTTTGTTGCTTTGTGTTTTGCAATACTGTTTCCAAAGCATCTAGGACATTTTATTTATTCTGTGTTGAACCAAGTAACAGAGACGATTTATGCAAAATTAGAATGTGAACAATAAATCTCATATGCTTTCTAAGAAATTATATTTTGGCTGCTTTATGGATGCATATTGTGAATGAACTGTTCCTTTGACTTCCAGATTTTCCTCCCTATAAATCCATTTCATCTTGCAGTGATTTTTGCATACAGCACGTTTATTAACATCATCTGCTCTCCCTCTATCAATGTTTTCTGCTCTCCCTCTATCAATGTTTGTTAAGAGAAATTGTTGAAAGCATCCTACCCCATTCAGCAGCACAGCACAAAGAGCTGCTCTCCTCCTGTGACCACCACTGAGAATGCAGTTTTGGAGGGCCCCGAGCAAAGCATTTTCACAGACACTTTTATGCCTATGGCTATGCAGTTTGCCCTCTGGTCTCACCTTAACCCTTATCATGTCATGCTACAGTCCCTTACTCTGAACTGGTAGGAGACAGCTGAACTCCATGCCGCACAAAATAGTGTTTCTGAGCAGCATTCCCTCCTTTTCATTTTCCCTTTCATTCAGCCGAACCCCAGGAGCTCATTCTCCCACTCTGGAGTACAACGAGCCCCTATTCTTTCATGTAGAGATGTTCTTTCACTGATTTGAAAGTAGAAGCCTCAGGGACCCCTGAAAGCTTGTACCACATTTCCAGTTCCAGCTGACAAGTCCAGTTCTCTTTTCTTTCTAGCTTGCATCTTTCTCTCCAGACTTCAAAGGTAGTCTGTCGATTTCTGCCAACACTGTTGTAAAGGGCCACAAAGGAATGGGAATTAGAGATGAGAGGTCTCATGTCTGCTTGGCATGATCATCTATACCCCTGTTGCTGACCTCAAGAGACTCCAAAATTGTCTTCCCTTCTGCCTCCCTGACTTCCTTTGCTGAACCTAATCCCTATGCTGTCCACTGTGTCTGACTACCCACGCATCCAACAGCACCAGAACAAGGGAGACTCCTCACAGAACAAGGGAGACTCCTCACAGCATCTTCCCCTGACTTCTGCTGGCAGGGAGCTCAGCGAGCACAGCCTCCCTCTGCGTTTGCCTGGCCTTGCACAAAGAAAAGGAACCCACAGGGGTTTTTCTCAAGGTACCAGTCTGGCCCCTGGGAATCTACTGAAACAGATTTTCCACCAATGCAGAAACATTTGTCTGTGAAGAGAGAAAAGAATAAAAAGAAGAAAATACAGAGAGAAGAGTTGCTGTTTTCTCTAGAGAAAAGGAAAATAGCTTTTTGGGAAGGAACAGGAGGATTTCCTATATCTTGTGAAGGGATTTAACAGTTTTAAAAAGGAACATTAAAGGAAGTAAGAATCATATGTGAACTAATGCAAAGAAAAGCATGTTTGTAAAATGGAGTCCTAAAGAAAATCTGAATTTTTAATGAATTTGTAAATCTTTAGCTGTTTTTGAGCTCCTATGTGAAAACAGTGTGTTTGCAAAGGTATCGACATGTGTCCAGGGAGGGAGACAAAGTCAGAGATAATTTGTATTTATTTACTGGAATCATCTGGCTTAAAATCCAGAAAGAGGTTAGGATACATTTATGCTGATAGGTACAGACCTATCTGTGACCTGAAAGTCACTTTGCTATTCTGAACTGCACTGTTTCACAAGATTTGAAGACATACTTCATCCAAACTAATAGACACTGCCTCTCTCCAGTTGTCCAATGCAAATCTAGGTTATTAATAAAGGTCTCATGTACTGTCCTGTAAAACAGAATGAAGCCTTGGCTGATACATGCAGAAATCCTAAGGTACTCAAGATTTATTTAAATTAGATCTTGAATTATATATCAGCTATTCCAAAAGTACCAGATTTCACATATATATGTTCAATATTAATGGAAAATCACTCACAGCAGCAACATAAGCCATACAAATTTTTACTGATTTTTTTATCAACCACCACCAAATTCAAATACTTACCAGTATCTAGGTCTGACGGCTACAGACACTTGACACTAAGGTCCTCAGCCTTTTGTCTACCTCAGGTGGAATTCTGTTAACACAGGCTGAGCTTTAGGTATCTTTTCAAGCATCAGAAGCTGAATCCAAGCTGCTGCACAGGAAATGATTGAATATGCCCCTAGAATATAAATATGAAGGTGTAGCAACTGCCTTCCCTTGATTTTCAAAGTCCATCCTTCCCAAAACATTTATTTTTCTTTGAAGTCAGCTTTCTGCCACTGTTCAAGCTTTCTGGACAAACATAATATAAATAACAGGGTAAATGTTATCCTTCATCAAAACTAAAGGCTAATTCAAATTTCATTGTATAGTAAAAATATTAACATATTAGCCTATTCTCAAGTTATCTCAAGTTTTCCTCAAAAATATTAGCTTCAATTTATAATAATATGTCATAAAAATTAATTTTGCCTAATTATATTAGTCTCTAATATCTCCTCAACAGAAATTGAGGCTAATTCATTCCATGCAGAGTATCTGAAAACATTTCTCTGACTTATATTCAACAAAGGATTCATTATGTCTTTCTGAAATCTCAAAAATATTGCTTAGTGCACTCTGGTACTAAAATCTGCAGAAATTAATAAGAATTGTTGCTTAACCCTTGAATATGCAAATCTATGCATTACACATCAATAAATACAAAACCAAAAACTTCACAATCAAACAAAAAGCACACAGAAATCTATAATAATATCTATTTTCCAGTATTTCCTAATCAAATACTCTTATCTTTGCATCATTAAGTGTGCCACAGAGGAAAAGACATCAGGTAAAATATTCTTCTAAAAGTAGCTTAAGGCTTTTGATCATGTCACAGTCTTATCTGCCTTTTATGCAATCTTTGCTGTAATTTTTGTATTTAGTTCTGAACTGCATCTCAACTGCTACTTTAAAGTCAGATTTACTCTGATGAAATGAAACATTTTAGAGGTAAGAAGCTCCATCTACTGGATATTTAGATGTATATTCTAACTTTTGCTTTTTTAAATATTCTTTATTACTTCTATCTTAATTAATGCTCTCCCTCGAATGCAAATATCTTTATTTTGCGTTATTAAAAGCAAATAATTTGCCAATCATATTATTTACTCGACAGAAAAAAAGTTGTATGAAACATCTGAGTTACTGCCTCACTTACTCTATTTTCTACTTGAATTTTGTTTCCAGGCAACCTTATTTCACACACACAAAAAAATTTAAAAGTCCTCAAAGTCTTTTAGACATTTTAGTAGAATAAATTAAGGCTTAAATGTGTATTTGCAAGTCTTGATATACAACCCTAATTTTTATATCAAATCCAGCCAGAAAAAATAGATATAGATTTTGCACAACATGGCCCATTTTTCAATAGTGTGAGCAGGAAACACAGTGTAGAATATTCCTCTTTCATGCCTATGTAAGTTCCAACCATTTTTCAGAAAGAAAGTTATTTTATTTAAATGAATGCTGGTGTCAATGTTTTCAGTTAGAGTCTTGTTATGAATAGCAGCTACCAGAGGTGCACCATGAAAGTGCAGAGAAGCACCAGTGCCAAACGATGACAGCTTTGAAAGACAATATGGGCAATACTGTTGCTTTCTGCTCCAACACAGTTTTCTATCACCTGTGCGGCAATATACCATGTACAAATATCCAGACCACTGCAGAATCTACTAATAAGTCATGCCCTACATAATTTATCAAAAGATAATTATCATTAGAAACATTTTTGAAATTTAAAATTGAAGCTTAATGGAGGGAAAATGTTTGCAAAGATTTCCTCAACTATGACAAATATGATCTACATTTGTCAAAGTTTAACTTGGCGCCACTTAACATTTCAAGTAGTCAATAAATTAACTAACATTTCTATGCTTTTTCTTCCTTTATGTAGTGTTTTCAGGTTTTTGCGTTTCTCTTTTGTATGATAAGAAATGGAAATCTTAGTCTTTCAAATTGTAAATGCCCTACTGAGGTGTACATTATCATACTGTTCACTGCCAAGATCAAGCAGCAATGTTGCCTTTCATCTTACACGTGGCACTGTTTTATGTCTGCAAAGAAATATTTGCAGGACTTTTTAGAAATAGTCAGCATCTTTAATTAACTGTGTTCACACCACATTTTAATGGAGTACAGATGTATCATTTCATGGACTGCCATAATAGAAACCTTAAATTTTAAAATCAGTAAAGTATTTCATTCACACTGGGTCCAGATATAAAACAACCTTTTTTTGTTGTTGTTTGTTTGTTTGTTTGTTTTTGTGTTTTCCCCACTGGGAAATTAAAATGTCTTGCACTTAATAAAAAACAAAGGGAGTGGAGCGAGGGGTTTTCTCTTTGCAGATTGACACAGTCCCATGGCAAGGATTTGCAGAAATGAAAGGGTGGAAGCACTTCATAGTTATCTTTCTTGTCGACTGCAGTTCATCAAACACTCTGGATGAGCTCAGCAGAGAGATAAGGCATTGGCACACTCTTCTGGCTCTGTCAGGTGGCTGCATCGCACACACAGTGGTCATGAAGTCAAGAAAGTATTATTGACCGGGGACACACACATTTCTCGTTTTATCCTCTACATCTCTTTTCTTGCTCAAATAGACAAGAAAGTTTGCCATCCTCCTCCACATACATGCAGTATTACATGCTCAAATTTTTCACTCCAAAATGCTTAGAAGTGACTGCTACAGTTTTTAGACTTTTTACTGGAAAGCAAGCATGATTAGCAGCTTTAAATAAGCCTTTTAAGAAAGATTTATCATGTTTTGATAAATTTTATTGGCCATGAATTGTCTCATATCTTTCGAAATCTCTATTCATATTACTACCAGAGAGACAGCATGCAGAACTCCTTGTGTTCCAGTAAGTATTGCTATTAATATCACTTTTCCATATCATCCAACTCAGACCTTATCTGAAGCTCTTATAAACTCTATGTGCATTTTGTCTGAACACACAAATGCACAGATCAGACATTTGAACAACACTTGCTGCTTCAGATTTGTTATAAAATATCAGCCAGTGCAGAACCTTCCCTTCTTAGAATACCTTTTCTAAGTTTACCACAACACAACCACTCACTCAGACCCAGATCATGGGAGCATTTTATAATTAGAATTTTTTCTGAAACGGAAGTCAAAGGGTTCCCTAAATACAGAGGTAATTCATAGAGATATAGAACGTGTAAGAGAAAAATCATGAAGGTTAGAATGCAAAACAAAAATAAGAAGGGGAAGACAAAGAAAGTATTGGGAAAGGAGCAGATAATATGGAGGTTAAAAGACTGATATCTGAATAAAACCTTGCTTCTTCTAAATAATCCCTTTTCCCCCCTTTCCACTTCTTTTTAGATAGCTGGGAACAAATATCCAGGCCAAAAAAAAAAAGGAAAAAACCCCAAAAACTAGAAAGACTAGGAAAGACTCTTCAGCCACAGGCAGAGGTAAGCAAAGCAACAGATACCAGGAAAGAGACTGAATTTATAACTGCATGTAATGGAAAAATCTTGAACCATTCTGGGGCTAGTTTACTGAAGCTTCTGAGCAGCTTCTGTGTGGTGATTTAATAAAATCTCTTTGAACTGTACTTTGAACTGAATAGGAACTTCTCTCATATTCAATCTCCTTATGAAAATGTAAATATCATGTTTTTATAGTATGGCAAGATCTACACTAAATAACCGTCTTACATTTTTGTTTAAAGAAGGAGATTTCATTATCTCTACATTTTTGTTGATGTGCAGTTATTGATGACATATATACACTTTATAAGAAAATTCAAGATGCTCTTCCCAAAGCAGCAACAACATAATTTGAAAGTATTAGTGGAATCAAGTTCTATTGGTGTTCAAAGTCTGAATGCCACAGGATTGGACCTAAAATTTGAAATCTCTCTAAATGGGGGAATGAAGAACTGTGTGTACTTTTAAAATTTTCAATTTTTTAAATTGCTCATATCAACCTGAATATTGATAATATTTGGTGCTTATCACAAGGATCTTGAGAGTATCAGAAAATAATCCAAAGAGAGAAACAGAAGAGAGGCCCTTCATCTTTTGAAGGCATATAAAAGAAGAAGTCATTAACAAAAACTAGGTCATGTATCACACAAACTAACCCCCAAATCAAGTGTTACAAATCTAATTAACAGCTGATACAAGTTCAATGTTATACTATTGGCAAGATAATTAATGTTCTTACAGCAGAATTAGAACTCTCCCCTTAATATTTCTCTCTGCTAGCGAGCACAGATTATGTACAATTAAAATCTTTTGATGCAGACCTTGATTTTAATGATGTTTGTCAAATTCAAGTTGAGAAAATTGGTCATTTTTGCCTTGGCTTGACATCAAATCCATTTTGCATTAATTACTTTTTAAAAGCTGGTTTATTTTACTTTTTGTGGCTCACTGCCTCTGGGACTGTAGTTTCTGAAGAGTTGCTGCAGTGCTTCTGGCAGTGTGGGATTTCTCACAGGAATAGTGGTTCCTTACTTAAAGTGAGAAACAGCTACAATTATGCAGCTTAATGTGTCTTAAAATCAAAGAAATGCACGCAATTTACCAGACATTTTGAATTATTCCAAAGCATGTTGTTGATGATGTTTCCTTTTTTTTTTTAATTTGTTAGTTGGACGGTTAGGTTTTGGGGTTTTTTTTTTGTTTTGTTTTCCTGCCTGGATCAAAGGAAAATATTGATATTAAAATATTGGCAATCCTCCCTGCAGAGAAGCTATAATAAATGCTTAACTTTACACCATTCTGAATATGCCTTTGCTTGTCCTGAAGTTGCACAAGCATTTACTGTGCCAGTAGTTCCACTGGAATACATCCTATTGCGTTCACCCTTAAAGTTAAAAAGTTGAAATATGTTAACTGGTGGTTCACATGAGAGCCTGCAAAGATGTCCCATGGGATGCTAAGTAATAAAGTAGTGCATTGGGCACTTTGACTAATTTTTTTCAACTGATTAAGAGATTTGGGTTTGAATTCAAAAAGTAATTTTGATTTTGAAGTGGAAATGTATAAAGAAAAATGAGTCTTCCTGACCAATAAGCCCAACAATAGTCCTTTCCAGGTAATTACTTCTGCTAAGATGAAAAAAATCAAGTTATTTTATTGTAACTGTTCAAAAATATTTCCTACTGGCTATTTGGATAACCCATCTCAGTTTAAATTTATACCTTAAATCATATTGGTTTTCTCAGGAAAAAAATATCCAAATAAACCAAACCTGTCAGATCTAAACCTCCATGCTATAATTTTCCATCTCTGAGATCTGGTGAATTAATCATTGATTTCTCCTAGCCTTTTTGAGTCTTCTGTGTTGAGACTGCAGGCTGTTAATCGGTAGAATCATCTTTTGTCAGTGAACACAGTAAGGCACTAATTTCAGAAAGGGCTTCCAGGTGCTGCTGTGAAACAAATTAGTGTTATTAATATGTAATTCTTGCAATATATCCATCCATATAAGCAGTGAAGTGCCTTCATTTTCTTACCTACTTTCAACATGTTTCTGAATGTGAAATGATGTCACATAATTCTAAAGAACATGCTAATACTCATGATAATCAAAGAAAAAAATTCTAGAGGGATTAAATCGTATTCCTTTTTACAGAATGAGCATGCTAAAAGATCCTGTTTCTACAGGAACACAGAGGTAATCTAATGCTGAAAATCCTCAAATCCTTCTGAACCTCAAGTTAATTAGAAAAACTTTCTTGATCATGATAGCTAAACTAATAAGAAAATTATTCTGCTACTCAGAGTTACAGTATGTGTTTTTACATTTCCACTGGAAAGCATAATCCATAGGTTGAGGCATACCTGCAAAAAATCAGGGGAGCATTTTGAGGTTTCCTGTATTAAGTTTCCTGTATAATTTCAAAATTGAAGTATCCTCCCAATACTAATTCAGCTGATCTTATTCCAGACAATCCCTTTTAGATTTTCATATTTTCAGTATTTCACATTTTTATAACTAAGTTTAATTAAATGTATAAAAAAATCTTAGGGCTATTTTTAAATTTTACATATTAGCTATACCATAAATACATTATTTACAATTCTACTTTCAGAAATTATTTTAGTCATGACTGCTTCGTTGATGCATTAGCACTGAAAAACAAAGAAAAAATGTCTTTTGGACTTTTAGCAATTACACAGTGATGCTGTTCTAAGATCTAGGCACTGAAATACGGCTTCAGCTTTAGATGCAGCTAGAAAGTACTCTGGGTCTCCTTTAGTATTGATGTCTTCAAAGAGTATCTGTGTGATATGATGCTTCTGATATCTTTCACATTACTTGTTTGTAGTTACACATGGCTTCTTCAATTCTGAAAATGGCTCCCAGGAACATTAACTGTTTTATTTGTCTATTTTAATTCCAATGAAGATTTTATTTTATTTTTTTAAATTTTCAGTAAAATTCTTTGATGAACCTCTGATCCACTCTAAATATTTATGTTGGTGTCATGACATAACGTGCTTGACAAAGGCTTCCTGTAATTAATTCAAAATCATACCTTCAACTCTGAACTAATTGGTATTTTAAAGAGAGGGGGAAAAAAGGGTTTGAGAAATGGTTAAACATACTGTATTTAGATACAGTATTATGTAAGCTGCTAGCCAGAGGATATATACTATTTATAGTTTGTTTAATCAATAAAAGAAACTCTATCTGGGTACTCCTTGTCAGATTCACACATTACCCCCAGAATGACCTTCATTAATATCTACCATGTCAGAAGAGGAAAACTCTTTCAGCTTTTGCATTGTTTATAGTATAATATCCCAACCAGTTCCACAGACTGAAAGTGACACAGTGGCTGTATTCATTATGCTGGTTAGACAAAATCACAGAATTCAAACGAATTTCTATGTTGTGACTTAACTACGGCAACATTTACTATCTTTACAGAGTTCATTGGACAGTTGATTGCATATATTGCAGAAAAAGATTTTTCCACATACATGTAAATGTGCTTTGACCACTAAATGAAGTAGGAGGTCTGACAGAGGACACTTTAGCCAGGAAGAGTGATGTGCTCTCATTAGTCACTATTGAGATGGCTAATTTTTTAAACCCAGCAAGTTATAATAGTTTTTTATGACATCATCTGGACATGGTCTTGATGTCAGCTAGCAAAAACTCACTGACAATTCATTACAGGTTGAAGAGGAAGGCTGGCAAGGATCCAGGGGAGATACAATCAGTGAGCCATTGGCCAAGACTACTGGGAAGGAGGAAGTGAATGAGATGCTTAAAATAAGCTGATTAGCAGCTTCTCCTGTGGCCTGGGTATATGACTGATACATATTTGACTTTTAACTAACAATCCCCTTCAATGTTGTAAACTTTCTCTCTTTCATCACAGTTCTACAATCAAAAAGTTACAGAGACCTTTTTGTAGAGTTGCAAATAAATATCTGTATGGAATGAGAATCATTTAACCTTTAATCCCTAAATCAATCTCCTTGAAAAGGTATGAACCTCAGCCACCTACAAACTACTGAGAAGGACTGGAAGGGTTCAGTGTGATGTTCTCTCTGAATTCTGTATTATTGCATTGAAATTGCTTACAGCATACTGAAAAAAGATTGCATATATCTACCTGGGCTGTGATTCCAAAAAAGAGAAAGGGACTAAAACTTTCATCAAGGATAGAGATAGAAGGCTAATGCTGTGTGGCTAATAGAGAAAGCAAATATCATCAGGCACCTTGAAGAAAGACCTTCTATCACAGAACATTAGGGGTATTTTCCAGTAATTCAAGACTTCTATTTTTTGAAATTTAGATTTTTATTTTGAATAATCCACTCTATATAACTCCTCACAGCAAATCTCATGTACTTCATAGTTCCCTGTATACTTCTCATCAGCTGAATCAGGTTACAAAATATATCAATCTCTGAATTTTCTTCAAATACCAACAATCAAATAAGAATGTTTTTAAACTTTTATATTAAAATACAGCAAAGTATATAAGCCTGCAACATATTTTCATGCAATTATACTGTTTGAGCAGAAGGCTGCAGTAGAAGATCAGGTTGAAGTGCCCCAGGAGATACACAGGTTTTGTTTGTGGATTTTTTTCTTACTTCATCTTTGCCAATTAGATTAACATCTACCAGAAATATTTACAAAGAGCTTTGGTAGCACAGGAGCTCTTCTTACAGAATCCCATCATTAATTGCAGATAGGATGATAATCTCTGTCATATTGAAATTTTGCCAAGATGCAGTATAACAAAAAATATTTAATGCATTGCTTACTCTGTCTACCTTGGTGCTTGAAAAAAATTAATCATGTGTAATGTCTAGAATAAAAAAAAAATATACACAAAATATAATAAATAAAAAGTGTATAATAAAAGTACAGCTTAACCTTAACATGAAAATTCAGTTAATGATTAGTCATCAGTAAAACAATTCGGAATAAAGAGTGGCAGAAGACAGCTTTTACTATATAACTTTGAAAAAAAAAATAGAAAAATATTTATAGCAGCTGACATTTTTAGTAATCATCTGACATTTGAGAAAATGAGAACTTTCCTGAAATGACAACCAGGTCCTACTTGTTTTGTTTCTTCTGTTCATTTTATGTCATGCACACAGTGGTAGACTAGAATAGCTGCACTTCTCTTGTATCTGTGTGGAAGTGCAACTCCTACGACAGGAACAATTTAAAGCTCTTTCTTAAGAAGGATAATGAACTAATTGCAACATTACTGCTAATAAAACCAATTCTTTCTTCTTCAGTTTCACCTTTCATCAGATTATCTCAAAGACATTCTGAACCACTAACTGTGAGGGGCAGTCAATTTTATGCACTTTATATGGGAAATTATGCAGCTGAGTGGGATTAACCAAGTCTATACTGGGCACACAGTGGGTAAGTAGCAGGAACCATTGTATTAATTGCAGTATGTTCCTTTCTTCCCTGAAAATTTTCTCAGTGACAGGTTCTATACAGAAATAAGGGCTGGTTTTGGAAGTTCAAAAAGATACAATATAGTATGACAGCACAGAGAATCTCAGATGGTTTTTAGTGAACTGGAAGGTGTGCAGATACTTATTAACACCTTCAAGCAGGTAAAGGTCAGGGCAACATCTGGGTAACAGATTAGAATCAACTCTCATACTTGAACCAGAGCTTCTGGCATCAGCTGAAGCATTTCCAGTATTGCATTAGCTTTTAAAAACTATAATTTTTAAAGCCGACATATTTAGTGTGAATGTGGCCTCATTCTGAGTACTGGGTTCTCAGAATTTAAAAAGGCTGTTGAAGCATTGGAATGCATCCAGAGGAGGAAAGTGGACCTGGTGAAAGAGCTGAAACAAATGTCCACTGAGGACTGTCTGAGCACTTTGTGCTGGTCTGTTTGTAAAGAAGTAGGCTAAGTGGCAACTTCATTGCTCTCTACAGCTTTCTGAGAAGGATAAGTTGAGAGGGAGGTGCTGACCTCTTGTCCCTGGTATCCAGTGACAGGACGTGTGGGAATGGTTCAAAATTGCATAAGGGAAAGTCCAGACTTGACATTAAGAAGCATTTTTTTACCAAGAGGACAATCAATCAGTAGAAAGGGCTTCCTAGACTTTTAGTCAGTCCTGAATAGTTTAGACTGTTGGATTAGAGGATCATTGTAGATTCCTTCCAACTCAACAGTTGTTTCTAGTCCAGCCAAACCTAGCCTTGTCTAGTCCAGTCTATTCTAAGGTTGCATACTATTGAGAGGTTTCACTAAGCAAATACAGTAATTTCACGACCATAAGGTGCACCTGACTAGAAGGCGCACCTCCCGGGTGTCAGCAAAATTCGCAACTTTGTAGATCATATAAGGCACACTGGACTATAGGGCGCACTTTTTTTTGCAGAGAGGATCTGCCCCCAGCTCCCCCCACACGGTTGCTGGCAGAGGCCCCGCCTCAACCCGGCAGCCATTGGCCCCCAGGCCCACCTGTACCCGGCGGGAGGGGCGCCATGGGCCCCCAGGCCTGCCTGTACCCAGCAGGGCCGGGGCATGCCCACCGCCGCTCCATGTCGCCTCCATGGGGCCGGGGTGTGCCTGCTGCTGCTCCGTGCCACCTCCATGGGGCCGGGACATGCCTGCCTCTGTTCCATCCCGCCTCCACCTGGCAGCTGTGGCCCTGCCGGCTCCCCCCGCAGCTCACAGCTCTCACTTCTGGGTTTGCAAATTTCCGAGTTTTGTCCATTATATAAGGCGCACTGGACTATAAGGCGCACTTTCGGGTTCGAGGAAAAATTTTAGTCAAAAGGGTGCACCTTATAGTCGTGAAATTACTGTATATCATATAGAAAATGTGCTTAAATATTTTTACAGTGCTTAGTTAAACAAAAGAGTGCAGTATTTTCCCTGCAAGTATTTTCTTGCAGAAAATAAAGAATTTTAAAAGTGAAGTTGCTTTACCAGAACAAGCTAATTTCAATAGAGGCTTCTAGCGCATGCTAAGATGACTTTTTATCTTTTTCAAGCCCTTAAAATTTTCCTGGTCTAAGCTACAGACATCTGAGTGGCTTACCACAGTAAGAATGAAGGAAGATGGATAAGAGATCCTAGATTACCATAATGAGACTTACGTGTCTCCAAAAATTCCAATTAAAGAGGAAAAAAACCCTCATGTAAAGTATTCAAGTCGTCATAATCCTTTAATTTATAGACACTGGACAGTAAGTACATGTAACTAAGCAATAGCACATGCTTCATAGTACTTCTGCATTTAGATCTCATCATTCTTTCTGTCACTGGAGGAAATAGTAAAGCACTTCATGGTTCTTCGTTACAGGGACAAAAGAACTGGGAAAAAAAGAAGTGTTTTCTCTGACATTCCTGCTCTACCTCATGTGTTTCCACTAGCACACATGGGACGAAGTAAAATTAACAGAACAGCTGCTTACATTCACTCCAGAACATAAGCTGCCATTTATATCAGAATTCCAATAAGTCTAGCAGTAAAACAAATATGCTCTTGCTGTGTTTTTCTTCATCCTTCCTCTCCGTCTGTTTGTTATGTTTTTGATTCTGGCTTGCCTTTCTCTAATTAGGTTGTGAATTCCCTGAGAAAGCTTCCTACAATATCCAACCTAGGCGTCCTCAAGGAGACATTTCCTTCATAGAAAGGAAATGTTTCCCATATCAATAACTTCTATTATAAATGGGTGACAGAGTTGAATCTAAACCAGCAGCAGTTACTGAAGACAATCAGCCTCTAAATATTTGTTTCTTGAAAAATAAGTGGGATTTCTGTCCAGAATAAAGAAGCGTGTAAGGAACTCTGTACACTTTGATGAAATACTTGAGCCCAGGCTGTCAAAAGGACAAAGACAACATTGCCATTCAACAATGGACTGTTAAGATCCACTGATTTTACTACAGGCCTCAGTAGGCTAGGTGTTTCTTAGAGTACAATGAAACATAATAAAAATAATTAAAGCTTGAAATACAAAATATTTTAAACGTCATTTTGACAATATATTTTGATTTATTGACCTCACTATTTCTGAGAAATTGCCAAGGGGAAAAAAGCTTGGTGGTATACTAGAGGTAAAGATGAAAACAGCTGTTCTTTTTAAGGCAAAGTAAGGTGAGACGAACTAGATTTGTGGTAAAAAAAAAAAACAAAGCAAAACAAAAACCTGTTGCTTTGAAGAAAAATATACAAGAAAGTGCAGAAAACAAAATAAAAAGAAATCAAAATGTCATTTGTGTCTGTGATACTCTCTGCTGTTTCTAATATTTTGCTTTGGAGAGACAGCCTCCAGCCTCTTCTCACTTCAGCAGCCATAAAAAAAACTGTATCCGTGTCAGGTTGCTTGTGTAGCTCTTCTGCTGGTCACAACTTGCAGTAGCTTTTACAGAATGTATTAGATGCAATTAAACAGAAAACAGATAAATAGGAAAGAAAGAAAATATGGGAAGGTTGAAAAAAGGTGTCAAGATTGGAATTAGACAGGAGAGGTTATACATGCAACTCATGGACCTGAGATTTAGTCAGCATTGTTTCAGCATATCAGCCAGACCCTTCTTTGTGAGTTACCTAATGATTCTTCCTGGAATGTCATACAGAAGGTGTGATCTCTCATTTGATCCTTCAGAGTGAGCTGGATGTGACAATTAAGATTTGAAACCTTATTAACCATTGTTTTCTGAAGGTTTTTTACTGGTAGCAGTTTCGATTTAGGGGCATCCATATTGCCAGAGGACTTTTTTCTTTATTAGTTAAGTCTGTATCTGGGTCATAAACCATGGCCTGTTGATTTCCATCTTCACACTTGTTTTGTTTATTATGGTTGTGATTTTAGTTATTTTTGCTTGCATGCATCTATTTTCAACTGTTTAATTTTTCCATATTTCAATGTAACATATTAGAAACCCAGCTGGATTTAGTTATTTGGAGAGCTTGTAACATAGGCAGAGGCACAATATCACAAGGAGTAAAAAATATGGAATAAAAGAAAAAAGAAAGAAACACAGAGTTGATACAAGAGTAGGGACTAAGAAATGCCTATGGCATATTTATCTGACAACTCTAGAAAAATTTTGAGTTTGAAATAATGAGCTACTGCTTTGGTGCAAATCCTCTCCCTTAAGTCTTTTCAAGCACCAACAGGTGGAGGATGACATCTGTCAAGCTTCTTTCCTGGATTTCTGTGGAACTACTGACCATTGTAGCTGAAAATTGTTAGAAACTCTAATAAGAAACAGAATTTAGTGCATGGATATAATACACTGAGAAGCAGACAACATGTTTTTTCTAAGACACATCAAAGACATCAAAGTTCCTTGAAAGAGCTAGTAAATAAATAAGGGAAATGCACTTGTTACAGTCTACTTGTATTTCCAAGGAGTTTTAAACATGATTTACCATCAATAATTCTTGAAGAAGCAAAATGGCCAAGGAATAACAAGATTTCACAGGGATTAAACAGGTTGAAAGATCAAAGTCACAGAACAAATTATAATCTTCCATGACACAGGAAAGACATTGGTGGAATCACATGAGGTGTACTCAATATTAAGTTCCAGCTGATATGGAAATATCAAGGAAGTAGCAAAGGCTGTTGGCATATAACACCAATCACAATAGAGCAGGCAAAGGCTGATTGCAAAGAAATGCAGTAATGACATTCATGGTACTAAGTGGACAAAAAATAGGAAGCCAAAAGTCAGTATTTATGCAGTGCAACATACAGGATAAAAATCCCAAAACCCAATCTCAGTCTGCTATGTGCAATGATGTGCTCAGAGCTTCTGAAATATCAGGCAAGAGAACGTTCTTTGAGCTGTACATTCAAATGACAAGAAAACTCAAGTTCAGTACAGGTGAAAATATGCAACATTACAAGCCATAAGGGAAAAAAGTAGGAAAATTAAGAAAATATATAATTTTACTATGGCGCAGATCCATCATACGCCAAATCTTCAAAATTATGTGCGTTGTTAGTCCTCTTCTTTCAGAGGACAAATGGTCAGCAATGATAAGAAAGGCTATTAACAGTTCATGCAAAGAGAAACTGGATACATTTGGTTTTTCAGCCTGTAAGATACAGGACTGAGTGAGAAATTGGGTAGGAATACAACATTACAAATAGAGAGATTGAAGATGAATGGGGTGTTCACTGTGTTTCCAAACACAGGTATTAGGAGACAGCACACATAACAGGCAGGCAGTCAAAAGCAAGGGGAAGTCAATATATAGCTAGGATGTGGAACTCAGTCCCAGGTCATGTAGTAGAAGCTGGCAGTATGGGTTCAAAACTGCAATAGACCAACTAACAGAAATAAAAATCACATAAAACTCTTGACTACAGAGTTTAAACACCTGAAAGCATCTGAGACCTCACTAGAATATGAAAGATTAGTCAAAAGAAATATATATATGAACCTTCTAATGGCCACTGTTGAAAGCAGGATATGCAGAGATGGTGCTGTGTTCTGCCTTGCTATGGCTTCCTGCTTTCCAAACCTTTGCCTTCACTATTGACTAAAGATTGATAAAAGTGTTCAGCAAGACTCCAGGAACAGTATTACACTCAGCAAGATTGTTTCAGAGATTTACACTGTGGTTTGCTCTTGTTACTGTAAGGATAACTTCATGTAATTCGATGAGAACCTGACCTCCCTTATCTAGGTTGGTAAAGGCTACATAATGATGAATGAAAGGCAAGCAGAAGACATCAGCAGGTCCTGTGAAGCAATTTCAAAAACATTTATCAAGCACATTCAGCATCAATGGTTGTGCTGTCATTCACTTTTTGCTGCTATAATATGATAATGAATTAATATGGGTATTTATTATTATTCCATGCAGTATATCTATAGAAAATATCCAATAGATTTTTCTCTAGATTAATGTCCAATTTGTTGCAACTTGGTTCAGCTCTCATAATGCTCTTGATCTGTTCAGAACAGCTTTTGACCTGCTTACTTTTCTCCTTAACTGCCAAGTCAAGACATTTAACAAAAAAGAAATTTCCTAATTTTCCCATTCACTCTTCCCTCCTTTAAAACTTTGCCTTCGAACTCACTCAGGGCCCCACCTGAGATATGTGACTATAGCTTCCCATCCCTGCTAATTAAACAAATAAAAAAGATTTTGAGTCATAAAACTCAGAAGTTAGAGAAAATCCATCGCTATCTGTAGTCATAGCACTCCAATAAGGGTCTTTTCTGAAGTTTAGCTCATAGATGGCAAACATCTTATTAAAGCTGTTACATAAGTTTCTCAGAAAAGATTTTATATCATTACAAAAGGATTTATAATGTCTTCAACTTACATGAGCAATATTTCTCTTTATCACATTGTAAGTATTGCTTCAATACACATGGTTGATTGTGTGGAGCTATCTTTTATTGTCACTTGTGGTAGAGCAAGTGTCCTGGATGATCAATTTACTGAGCTGTAAGCATGTCACTGTAGCTATATTTATAAAGACTTATTCTAGAAAAGAAAATTTGATACTGATTTTATAGTCTTCTGCTATATGTATTTCTGGTTTGTTTTTAAAGCAAGATCATTTGTCCTAGACTGGGAGATATAAAAAATAAGTTATTTAGCATATAATTTTTTACTACCAATCTATTCACTGTGCAGAGTTATAAATGTTTTTTTGTAAGTAATCACCAATACAGCAATTATTCAGGAGACAAATAGTCAATATTTTTAAAATGAAGGCACACAGAGATATTAAGTGAATTTATCCTTAGCCTAAAATGTCCATAAAAAGAAAATACATTGAGAAATGCATAAAAAAATTTGTAGAGCATATATATAATAGCTTCTAAAAATCTGTGGCATCAACATAATCTAAGAAAGAAATGAGTGCTGCTGTTCTACTATTAATATAAACAGTATAAACAATTCTGCCTTTTTATACTTGCAATTACATTGCAATACAAATAAAATTTGTATAGAAAACCTCAAGTACACAGTACACTTTATATGTAGAGAGCTAAAAATCATTTTAATCTCTTAAGTGTCAAAAAATCCCTGAACATTGTAAAAAAAAACCTTAAATACTTGTTTCTAGTCCATACATATTCATTTTTAACTTGGATATCCAGAAGCAAGAAAACTAGACAAACTGACTTTTGTGGAACTCGAGAAACATATGAGCATAATTTTATTACTTTGAAAATACTGCAAAACTCAAGAATGGCTTATCCTAAATCTTAGGCTGTCAATGTCTAAATGACTCCATAAAGTAAAGCTTTCCTGCAGGTAGGTTCTATATACAGCATTAATTCTAGCAATTCTTTAGTCATTTTTATGGCTACATGGCCTTGGAATATTAGGATGATTTTTTGCTTTTTAGTTAACTATATACCACCAATAGACTACATTGAAGACTGAAATATTCATTGGATAGAGCATGAGATATTTGTTTGCAGCACTGTTTCACATTCATATCGCAGGTCTGGTTTTGACACCACATTTATGTTTTGCTGATAAAGCGTAAGAGCCAGGATAAACTAGCATTCAGAAATTCAAATTATCCAGTAGGACCTACTACCATAGAAAGTTTTGCTTTGTAAAAGTTTTCCAAGTAATAAATCAATGAAAAACAAATCCCGCCCTATTACAAACAATAAGAAAACTGAGCAATCCTTCTTCAACCTGGAATTGTAATTTAAAAAATCAAGATGTTCAGACTAAATTCTCAAATTTTAGTAACTCACCCTGAAAAAGAAGAGAGCTATTCAAAATGCAGATGAAACAGCACTGCTTGTAATTTTTATGAAGGAAACTGAACACCAGTATCATGATTGCATACCTTCCAGATAAATTAAGGAAAGAAAAGACAATGTGCAGAAGGCAGGATGGAGAGTGACAATTTTATTTCTTTGACAGATAAACCCAAAACACACAAGGAAGGCAATGTTAAGTCTCAAAAATATTTTATTTTGCAAGAAAGAAAAAGTAAGCTCTTATAGATATCATACTGAAGGGAACACTCACCAAATTTGGTATCACAACAGACTCCAAGAAAAAGAAAAGCCCATAAATCTGCCTATATTCTTATCTGAGCTCAGAAAAAAACACTTCTACTGCTTCTTTGTTTTGGTATTATACAACCAATTGGACCTGTGAAAGCATGTGTTACAAGGAAAAATTACTCAGTCCATAGTCCAAATAATAGTTATCACCAGATTTTCCATGAAAACAAATGCAAAGAAAAATTAATACATTCTTCCTCTGATCACTGAGTAATTACAGTAAATGGAAAATAATTTCAGATTAATAGTAATTTTACATAAACAAAATGTTCTTGTACACTTTTCTTTTTTTGTCCCTATTCATTATTTCTCTCCTCCGAGGAGGAAAACAAACCAACAAAAAAGACAGTAATATATAATTATCTGTAATGAGCTCCACATTTTTATAAATTAAGCATAGTTCTGTAGAGGCCCAATTACAACAAGGTATCTTGCTTTTCTGGAGGCTGTATATGATCCCAAAATAAATCTTCACACCTTGCAAAGTGAGTATAAGAGGTACTAGTTCTACAAAAATTTACAATCATAAACAACAAATTCTAAGAATTTCCTAGCTATTTTTTTTTAGCGTAAATCCAGCATAATCAAATCTTTGTAGTGGTCCTGAGTGTAAGACCATTAGGCACAGAGGAGTAAGGAGACTCACACAACGGCTTACATGAGCAATCCTCACGAATTCTGCTGTGCTGTACAATTCCCTTGTCTCTGGGATAAGCCATGTAGAACTTGCTACCTTGGTGTTCAGTGTAAAATGGATGGTTGTGATTATGCCCTGATGTTGACAACTGTGGGGTTTTTTTTTTACTATTACAAACTAATATAAGGAATTTGAAAGCATACTAGCGAGAAAGAGCTGTCTCAGGGAGCAGTCTCTACAAAGACTGTTGTCCACAGGGTTCCTTCATTCTGCCTTCTCCTGGCAGCTAATTTCACTTGCACTAACAAGAAAACCCTGTTATTTCCTCTCTGTGAGAGAGAATTTCCAGATCAAGCGCAGAAATGATTGGTAGGGCCTTGCTGTGCTTCCCTTAGCTGCAGAAACTAACCAAGGAAAGATCCAGGTCTACAGGGAAATTATTTCATTATCAGGAATCCATGAACTTTTACGAACAGGAAATGAAGGAAGAAGGCTTACCCTGAAGCTGAAGTGCTGTGCATTTGGAAGTAAGGAGTAGCCACAAATAAAGTGCCCATGGTTAGCAAATTGAAATTTGCTGTACAGTCCAAACCTGGGCAGCATTGAGTGCACCTGGTACAGGGGACTCCTGCAAGCAAACATTCACAGATAAATGTTCAGCAGTTTTGGAGACTGTAAGTTTTCCCAATATTCTTAGGCAAAACACAGCTGATTCATATCTATCTTAAGATTTCTTGTTTCCAGTGTAAATACGCCATCTATGTCAAGCAATGGACATAGGCAGAAAAAACTAAACACACAAGGGAAAAAACCTTAACCCAAAACAAAACTAACCCCACAGCCTTTTTAGATCTGCCACTATAGTAACAAGCAGGATGTCTTTGAAAAGCAGCATTGACAACATAACAAATTAATCTGTGACACGTTCACTGCTACATCCTCCATTATGAAGATGTTTGTAACACATTTAGGAACTGGTAAAAATCAAGAGACCCTGAGAAACCTTCAGCTAATGCCAGTCACCTGCCTGAGTCATTATTTTATAAAGACAAAATATCTCAGTAAGACAAATTTCTCCATCTCCGATCAAACCTGCAGTTGGTGTTCCTGGTATTGCTGAGCAGATCTGAACAGAGTATTCTTACACTGATGCATCTTTGTGTGTTTGAAAGGAGGGCACTTGGCAACACCTTTGTCCTACTTTGCTCTGCTTCATTTATTTTTCGATCTGAAATTCCTCTGGCCATGCTTATTAGTGCCAGTCAGTGTACCCCCATGATTTCAAAGGAGCTGCCACTACAAACAAAGCCTTTCCTGAGACAGAAACTTGTTTCTTATAGTCAAGCTTGATTTTATTTCATTATTGTACTTGTTCATGTTCTGCCTAGATATCTATCTGCAAACTTACCAGAAAGCGCTATCTTTATTCCTAAAACATGGGCTCTCAAATCATGCACTCATTCATCCAGACTTCAGGATCTCAGTGGGTAAGGCAGAGACATGAATTCATAAAATTCATTTTTTATTGAATTTGGTCGAAGATACCTAGAGAGACAGCTGCATAGGTTGCTGCCTTTATCATTATACATCTCCAGAAGGGTTGTGGTTTTGTTTTTTGTTTATTTGGCAGAGAAAAAAAAAAATCAATAATTTGAATCTGCCATAAAATTGCAGAAGCTTTTTTCTTTCTGCAGTCCTCATTCTGTACCTAATAACTTCTATTCTAAATAAGAAACCAGGATACCAAGGAAAGCACTACACTACTTGTCAGGAAATAGGCTTAAATGTAGTCTAAACACAAACGAAAACTTTTCCTTTGTTTTTTCTTCAGTAAGTATTTAATCTAGGTCTCTGTGGCCTTTGGCATGGACAAAAGAGATAGGAGATATCTTCTGCCCTTTAACCACTTGACATTAAGATGCAGATGAAATAAAACCCAAGGCCCAAGATGATGGGGTAAATTTTGCTTTAGAGATTGGTGAATAAGATTTAACTCCGTCCAAAATGTCAATAAACCTTATTTCTTATCACGGTGGAAAAAAAAAAAAAAAAAAAAAAAAAAGAAGAAGTACAAGCACTTTGAGTCAAATAGAACATTTTGTTTCATTATGACCTACTAGAAAAATAATGTAATTGTGTAACCTGAGCTGATATTCCCCTCTTTACTGGCTGATTCTTTCATCCATCCACAGAATCACAGCTTGAGTTGATAAAGTGCAAGGGGAATTTTAACTCCCACTAAAGCAGAACATTATCTGAAAGGTACAGCGCATGATATTTCATCTAGCAAGGATCAATTTTCATATTGAAATAAGTGGAATAGTGCTTATTTTAATAATGCACAATGGCCATGCTCTGTCCCAAATAAGAACAAGTAAATTGAGTGTCAGAGAGAATTCTCTGGCCTCTCAGACGTTTTTAACCTCTTCTGTTAAAAATTAGTTTTCTCTAAGGTTCTTCTTTACATTAGGACAAAACATAATGAAATCTCAGGGATACTTACATCCCATAGATTCTTACCCCTGTCTTGCATTCATGCTCCTGTGACTAACAACATTTAGCTGGTTCAGTTACCTATCTAGCTAAAAAGTCACCATGCAAAATATAGAAAGACTATGGAAGAAAACAAAGCAAACTCAAAACCTATTCCTCCAAGCCTGGCTGTTAGCTATTAATGAGGTCATTAGCATGTAAGTGTTAATAAAGGCAACAGAAATATTGACTCCATATCTGTGGAGAAGAATTTTGTACCACACTGTACTTTGTTTCAATTTTTATTTTAAATCAATCAATTGGCCAGCTGATAAATGTAGTCCCTTTCTGACTGGAATGATTGCAAAGAACAATACCATCCATATATAATCCCTTGATATGTTCCAAATAATTACATATCTCAGTGTAATGCAAGTCACACTGGATTTTTCTTCCAAGCCTACTTCCATCACTACATTGTTATTTGTTCCTGGGCTTCAGATATGTTTTATTCTAATGGTGTTTTTAACTAGCTGTAGTTAGAAAAGCAGTTTAAGAATAAAACTATTTCACAAAAGACTGAATCTCACTAATGAAATACCATATTTATATAATCCATTTTTCATTTAAAGAAACTGAATGGATTCTATAACACTTAGAAGCTAGACATATGCAAGGGGAATAGACACTGTAATCATTCCTTAATTTTGAATAAATATTCGAGTTACAATATTGAACTGGTTGGCTTTTAAATTGCAATTGACTGATTTTATTTCTGCAAATAACAATCTTGTTGAATATAATTTTACAAACTCCCACATGGATGCACAAGTATATTTTTACTTGCATTTCCTTTATTGTTTCCTTTCTACAAAAGAGGAGGAGAAAGGAGAGAAAACAAAAAAGGTAGAAAAAGGGCTGAAAGGCTGTCAGATGATGAAAAATGTTGCAAACTGAGAATAAAACAGGATAGGAAAAAAGAGTAGACAGTATGTGGAATAATGAAAGAATGTGTAAATAATAAAAATAGTGATAAGGATAATACCATACACGGAAAAAATGAAGAGAACAAAATCATAGGGGGAAAATAAGATAGATGAGCCTAAGGCAGATTTCTAATGTTCAATCATGTTTTTTCTGTAGTGATACAAGTATGCAAAAGATTTTCGCTGTCCTTTCACACCTCCCTTCAAAGCACAAGTGCACTGTAAATGAGAAAAGAGCTACTGACTTGCACATTATGTCACTGCTCTGGCAGAAGGGTTTTGATGTTCAAGTGTTCCTCTATCGAGTTAGAATGGGGCAATATATTCAAATAATGTGCTAGGTTGTAGGACAAACCTCTGTGCAAGTGTTTTGTTTTGGTTTTTTTTTCCCTTTGGAGCAGTACAGTAAATTCACGACTATAAGGTGCACCCTTTTGACTAAATTTTTTCCCCAAACCCGGAAGTACGCCTTATAGTCCGGTGCGCCATATATGAAGTACAAAGTTGCAACATTTGCCACCCCGGAAGTGCGAGCCGTGAGCCGTGGGGGGCGCCAGCAGTGCCGTGGCAGCCGGGTGGAGGCGGGCCCGGGGGGCCGCGGCACCGCCCCTGTCGGCTCTGGGAGAGCCAATGGCTGCCGAGTGGAGGCGGGGCCGGGTACCCACGGCACCGCCCCTGTCGGGTCTGGGGAGGC
>PYHW01010392.1:4023249-4038605 GCA_013186435.1 Turdus rufiventris | reverse complement strand
CTGTAATTATTAAATAGGTTTACCTGAATCTCAAATGTAAAAAAAAATATGGACTTATAGTAAACATCTTACAGAACTCCTGTGAGAGTTGTAGATACTGCTGTCCAGTGATAATTCTCTTAACTGCCACCTTTCAGCCTTTCTTCCTGCTTGTTACTCCCCTTCCCTTTCTCTGAGAATCATTGCCTATTCATACTTCATTAATACTGGTAAGTTGCTAATAGCAATGTATTTTGATGAAACTAAATATTTTGAATGAAAAAGCGAAATTGCTTGGAAATGTTTTGACTAATCTCTTCTGAGGCCAGGGCCATTATGAGAATTCTAGTACTGAAGGTCCCCTGAGGACTACAGATACTGGAGCCCTGGCTGTACCTTGGACTGTTCTTGTGAGTTTCACAAAGATGGTTAGCAGTGACCAGGAATGTCAGGGTGTTTTGTTTTTTGGTTTTTTTTTTTCACCTGATTGCAAGGACTAATGGGAATTTCTTGTGGAAGCAAGTTTATCTTCAAAAGGGAGTTTCTTCATTAATTTACAATTAATATTGCTGTCTTGTGAAATCTGGAAGTTTTTTGTTTTAGTATTTAAACACTGGATAAAAGGCTGAGCACCCACTAAGTGAAATGTCTGCCTTTTTCTTACAGTTCTATCACTATTTTCAGAGACTTTGAAAACTCTAACACAGAGAAGAAACCCCTGAGGTTATTTGGATTCTGAAAACAAGTTCTCTCATGAAATGTGCAAACATTTAATACTCTATTTGCAAAACATAAGGACAAAAGGGACTAACTATCCTCTTGTCTTTCAGAAATAATAGGATACAAATATTTATACACACATACAGTCTCTGAAAAGCTCACCTGAATGCCACTGAAACATTAAGCATAACCAATTTTCTGCTTTCCTTATACCTGGAACAAATTTGTTTATTCCGTGTATAATTCCAAACAGATCTTCTTATGGTGATGCTCCCTGCATATCGTATTGAAGCCTAATGTTCTACTCACCTTGGCAAAACTCCTTGCTTGGCTGTGTCTAATGCTATCATCTATTAGAAGTATGCAAATGAGTGCATAGCTAATGCTGAACATGAGACACAATGCCTTTCTGAAACCTCAGTTTAAGTGTGTTGCTGTCTCACTGTAATACAGTTTCCCTGAAAGCTGACCAGGTCTGTGGAAAAGTGTCAGGCTTCTTTCAGTATGACATTTTGCTTACACTGAAAATGTGTAGTTTCCTGGACCAAGAATGGAAAGGACTGGGAGTACAGATAGAGAGCATAAGCTCCACTGTTTTCCCTAGGGACACCTGAATGTTCCTTATAAAGTCTAAAAGTGAGTGGGTCATGAAAACTTTAGGTCTACCAGAATTTTTCTGTTTCATAAAGTTGTCATGAAATAATCCAAAAACATGCTTCCATTTAGAGTTCCCACACTTTTCTGACAAGGATGGACTGAAAGAAACATTGATCAGATAATTATATTGTGCAAATTTGAACTAATTCCAATATAAATATGAAAAATAAGCACTATTTCACTTTTTTTATACAAATAGTTTTTTAATGCTATGGAAGAATTTTATTCTCACAGAGATAATAAATTAAAATATATTAATTTATATTATATTATTTATTTTTAGCATAAATTTATGCATGTGTACATACAGAGATCGATTAAAAAATAACTATAAGTAAACATTTAAAGAAGGGAAGCAAGGGGAGGGGGAAGTGAGCGATATCTATGTAATTGATGATTTGTTAATATCATTTTTATAAATAATTTGTCTGCATAAAAATACATTACCTAGTTTGGGCTGTCCTACACATAAACTCTTCAGGAAAAAAAAAAAAAAAGTGTTATACCTGTAGTGGAGTATTAATGCCTGTTCCATTTTTATTTCCAACATAATTATGTTTGATTTTATAACTGGACTAAAAGAAACCTAGAATTCGCAATTTCACAAAAAATCGAATATAAAATAACATTATTTAAGACTGTTCAGCATACTAATAAGACTATCAGTGTAATAAAACAAATATGACACAGTTAAAGAGAATTATTTTCTGTTCATCATGTTGCAAAATAGGCAAGGATTCATTCCTGGTCACTTAATGATTTCTTTTCCTCTATGGTTTATTAGTATTGCAGGATTTCTGAGAAAGAGGAAAAATTATGCATGTTAGTTCCACAGCGCATCTCAGAGGAACAGTTTTCTCATTACTTTGCTGAAATGATTTCTTGCCTATCAACCAATTATTTGCTAAAGTATATAGTGTGCCACCATTTCACTTTAATTGTACTCATGGGAGAGTGCACATTAGTGTCACCAAGTTTAATAAGGGACCTCTGATACCCTCTAGCTGCCTTTCCTTCTACCATGCTTCCTCTGCTTTTCACTCAGGCAGGATAAAATCAGTTTCATTGAGACTGGTATTTTAAACATAATGAAAAATCAAAGTAGCTTAACAGGAAGGTCCAAAAATGCAACTAAGTTGTTTTAGTGCATAGGTTAGTCACAGGTAGAAAGTGATAATGCTCTTTTCTGAATTATCCCTTTCTTATACAGGGCTCTTTCCTGCAGGGCTAACTTCAGTTTGGGCAAGAAACAAATGTGGACTGAAGTATTATCTTATAGTAAACCACTTCTTTATAAACTGCAGTCCTGTTTATTCACATTAATAAAGAGGAACTATATGGATGAAAGAGCATGAATCTTCCAGCACTCAAAACTTCATTACCTTGGCACTATAATGAAAGCAGTAAACCTGAATTTAATACCATGACTTCTTTGACCAAAAAAAAAAACAAACAAAAAAACANAAAAAAAAAAACCCCAAACAAAAAATCCACAATGCCCACACCACTACTTATAACAGTTACAATATTAGAGAATCACTCACTAATATATTCTTAGCTCACTGACAGCACAAAAAGTAGGATACAATGACATGTATTTAAAGTCTTTATTTTCTCCAGGAGCAGCAAATAAGAATATTTTTCTTTAACTACAAGAACCATTTCTGCTTCAGTAAGATCTCCCCTTCCATCCTGGTCCTGAAGCTAAACCTTAAGTACCTGGAAAACTTTGTGATGATTGATGAGGCCTCTTTTTAAAATAGTTCCAATTTCAGACTCCTAGATAAGCTGGGGTCAACATTTTTTTTCTGTCACAGATCTGAGTTCATCTCCCCATTCTTGATGATTTAGATTAGGGACAATTCATAAAAAGTACAGGCAATGACCATGAATAAAGCTGCTTTTAATGAAGCTGGAGCACTTACTGAAGCTATCTTGCTTTCTGTCAGAAATTGCTTTTAGGCTAAGGCTCTCACCCTTCCTCCCTGTGTGCATCACAGTCAGTCTTGTTTCTGACTATCTTGCTGATCCAGACCCCGTCCTGCAGACTGAGGAACTCATTACTCTGGATTTACCAGCTGATTACTAACCTTGGTTGCTGTTTGCAGATCTAATCTCACCTGCTGACTCAGTTTTCTGCCTGACCTAGATTCTATCTTGTCCCTATGGACCTTTCTGTCTTGTTTAGGCAGGGCAGGATGGGACAGACCCCCTGCTGGTGACACCACTGCAGGTGCTGCTGATGGCACCATGATGGACTCCTGGATCACTTTCCCTTGTTGGTACCAACATGGACTATACTCTATTTGAGATTATACACATTTCACACAAACACCATCCCCCTCCAAAGCAAGATATAAAACGTTTTGGACAAAGTTTTATTCAGTTTGTTTCAGAAAACCTCAAGCAATAGAGAAAATATTCTGATCTTATTTTGGCCTTGCTTTAGCTCCGTGTTGTGTAGTATTTCCTTTAAAACAGATTCTCTTTCACCTACAGCTGATAAAAATTCTACAGTTCTAAATGTTTGTCTTAAAAGTCTTTGGAGACATTAGGCCTAGTATTAGAGGTGATGACCCTTCCAGGTGAAACATGAAAAACCATGCTTATAGTGGGAGAAAGCTTGAAGTCTTTAAAGGAAACACCATCTTTCTTTCACGCATATATATATATATATATATATATATATATATTTTTAGCTCAACTTCCCATGCAATTACATAAATTTAAATTTGGGGGGATGAAATATCTTCTGAAATTCCTCTCTTACATGGAAAAGCAATTGAGAACAATTATTAAGCAGTATTCTATATAAAATGGTAATTCCTTTGTAGTGTACATTTTAAAATTTGGAACTAGGAATTAAATTGACCATAGAACTGAAATAAAATAGTCTAGATTTCACTACTTTCTAGGCCAAATGGTATCTCCCAACATCGATATTATCATTAGGTTTTGCAAGTCTTAAACAATTATCTATATTTAAAGCAACAGTTTCATTAATGACTTGACAATAGTTAGAAAACAATATAGCATTTCCATCTCAGCTGTGCAATAATGAATTTCACTCAGAACTATAGCTACTCTGTGGCTCAAGGCATCACTAACCTTTGAGATGAAAACTGGACATTTCAATTGAATTTCAATTGTTTTCTCAAGAGGAAATATTGAGATATGGAGAGCTATGAGTTACTCTTTAAGAAAGAAGACACCTACAGACTTGCTGAGACAAATAAATATTCCATGAGTTATTATAAGTGATAGTATGACATTTTTTTGATACCTCTGAAGCAGTCATCTTGCTGCTTCATAGTCTTGACTGCTAAGAAAGTCCCCAACTTTCTGCCTATAAATTATGACAGAACTATTTTCTGATCTTTTCCAAATAACATGCTTGTTTATTTCAGGCAGTCATGAGAAAGCAAAAACCTGTGTAAACTACAGGTAACTTCAATGTTTACCATTACTTCTCTACCCCAACAAATCTCTTTTTCTATTCTCACAAATCAAAAGGCTTTTTAGGGTGTGCACTCATAACGGAATGTTTTCAGCACTGACACTGTCACAGTCAATATCTGCCTTGAACGTGTAACTTGACAGAACTGAAAATGGCAGAAGAAATACCTAGGTCTAATATAAGACCATGATAAACTGTGAACTATGAATCTTGGCAAAGTTCCCAGATGACGGGTTATATTTAGCTATCAATGAGTGTCTTGCAAAATTTATTGATTAAAATGATCTTTAGATAAAATGAAACTGTATATATATATATATAGTATAAACTGTAGCATGAGGCTCTTCAGGGAGGTAGAATAATAGAGCTATTTTGCAATTTTATATTGAAAAAATTATAGCAGCTCAATGCCAGTTTAAACCTTTCCTAGATGGAAATTTAGTAATTTTTATTTTAAAGGTAATGAATAAATGCAAACTATATTTATCTGAGCTGAAGTATGCAGGGCTTGATCTGAAAAAAACAGAATGTCTGGGCTCTTTTCTGAAGGCAATGAACTTGACTCATGCAGTTTGTTTTAGCTACCTAGGAATGTCCTGGGGGAGTAGAGAGTTAAAGTACATCCAGCTCCTTGCATTCCAAGCATGTTCATAAGTCAGAAGTATCAGTCCAGGAGATAAGCAGTCATCACTCCTGACTTCTTTAAGAAAGTTTTTAATTAAGGTTTTCTGTTGACAACCCCACATTGTTTTTGCCTCTGAAATCCAAAGAAACCTTTTTTTCTTTCCAAAACTACACAATAAATTGTGGAACTCTCAATATTTTCTCAACAACTTATGAGAAGTACCATCAGTGTAAAAAGAACTTTTCAGAGGCTTAACACTTCAAAACCTATCTGAAAAGTGCATTCACAAACAGTTTCAAGGTTTCTAAGAAAGACCTCACTTCATACCAAGTCCCAAGGTCTAAGGGCATGCATTGAATTCTTTAAATAAACTTTACTAGTGTCCATGACACTTCACTATGTCCATGACAAATACATACAATTTATAAAATAACAATCACATATTTCAAAGTATTTTTGTTCCTCACAGAACATTTTCTTAGTAGCAAGTGCACAAGCAAAGAACTGAAATCATATAATTTTTAAGTGGCAAAATTTCAAGGTGTTACAAGCCATGTATTTTCAGTCACACCATTACAGAAAGCAATTTTTCATATTTCTATTTTTTTCTTTTCATTTAAAGAAGAGTATTTCTTTAGGTTAATAGTTACACTTGAAGATTAGCCAAACCTTATATTAATAAGGAATACTCTGAACAGATTTGATCCAGTCAATGTCTTCCCTTTACTTGTAAAACTAAATGTGAACTGAATAAGAAGCACTGCTTACACAAAGAATTACCAAATCACCCTAATCCTGAGAAATTCAAAGTATTACCAATTGTCTCTTAGATCAGACAAAATTAAATTTCTTGACTTCTTTAAAAGGGAACAGTATTTTTAGATTGCTCTCTGTGCAGGTGTTACAGTTCATCTGAAAAACACCTATCACAGTCCTTAAGATTTCAAGGGAAAAAAAGAACATGAAAGGAAAAAAATGAGAAGTGATTTTGGTTTTGTTCAGATTTTTTCTTCAATGAAGAAGTCATAAATATTTTTTAGTTAACCAAAATACTTTATTAGCCTTGTAACAGAATACTTCATTTGCTAACTTTGATAAACTTTTTTTGTCATTTTACATAAGCTTTTAAAGTAATTTACTTGAAGGATATCAACTCTAAATACACCTATACTCCTGTATTGAAGATGAAACTTGCAAAAACCCAAACAGAAAAAAATAGACTTTTTTTTTTCCCTGATACCTGAGGTTTGTTTTAAGTGTGTATTTTTGTAGTCCTTCATGACTTCCTTTTTTCAGTTGATTTGCTGTTTACTGGGGGAGAAAAGTTATCCTACTTGTCATCAGAAAGAACAAGTAGAAAAAGGAAGATTGTTTTCTTAGCTTGATCAGTTCCTTTCTTTGTTTTCTATAGCTATGCAAAACACAGAGGACAGAATGAGGACAAGAGTTTGTGGCTGAAGATCACTGGGTTTACATAGTTAAAGAAGCGTTCTGGGGAGTTCTGTCCAAAACAGTCAAACTGCTCCTTCCCTGTACAAGGGTATTTAATTTCCTCATTATATATCAAGGTTGTATTTTGAGACTTTTCACTTCTTCTCAGTCATGACACATCTCTATTCGTCAATAGATACCGCTTCTTGTCTTTACTGACAGTGCATAAAAACTTTTTCTCATTGGTGCTATATTCAAGCACCCAGCCTGTTTTGTGAGTACACTCACAGTGAAGTATTCTGTCATTTTGTCTGTGTTCACTACTGTTTTCTGTGTTCTTCCAGGAAATAAAATGAACCTGGTAGTTTGGGTAAATCCTTCTTAACACTGAATGGCCAATGGCTTCAGAATGTTGTTACAGGACCATCAAACACACTTATGTTTGTTTTTTTTTCCTAGCTCTAGAATTGTTTTCCAGAGGAAAATAATTACTAGTCCTGAAGAAACTGTGAACCAAAGAAATTGTCTCCATTGCAGAAATAGTTGTATAATTTTAACTGTATTAATAGCATCAAGAAATGCAATTTATACAATTATAGTGTACAAATAGATTTATAGGGACCTAAGATAATAAGGGTTTAAGGATCAGCCCCAACATGCTTTATCATTGCATTTTCCTTTTAGTCATGGAATCCTATTTTCTTCCCCAGTAACCTTCAAGGTGAATACTACTAAAATGCTTTGTACAAATATCCCAAACAACACAGTGAACAGTGTCTTTAGTGTTAAAGAAATGTATTATTGTAGAGCCTTTGAAAATGCCTGAAGTTTTTAAAAGCCCACTGTAACGACAATTGTGATCATCTTCATGACTGAATTATGGTGATCAGGATCTGACTAGCAGAGGTTTCTGTTTTAGAATAAATTATGATTTTTTTTTCTTGAAGATGTTCTATGCTTTTCATTCACAAGTTCTTATTCATACATCATACTAACTAAATTTATAAGTGAAGAAAATGTTACAGTCACTTATAGAAACAGATTTAAATCATAGAAATCAGGGATTCAAGGAAAAATAGTATATTTTGTGATTCTGATGCAGGAGTGGTTTTTTTTCCATGACACATTTTGGGTTTATTGGGGGGCAAATAAATCCACTGCTTCTCTTAAGAAAATATGTTGCTGTAAAACTTCTTGCAGACTCAGAAAAATATGTCTCTCATTGAGCCAGTGCTTTGCTTTCTATAGCCGTTTCTCTTGGTTTTCAAGTTTTATAAAATGCTGTTCTAATTTTTTTTTTCATTTTCCCTATACATCTATTGTTATTCTCTTTCCTGCCCTTAGGCATTGCTCAGCCAAGTAACACATAATCCCAGCCCCTTACTTGCTATATAATCTGCTGCAATTCCATTTAAATGCTTATCTGTCAACACCTGTCTTGTAAAGAAAAATATCAACAACCAAGTAGTATATTCTATGTACATTCATATCAAAGCCACATAAATAGCCTTATTACCATGTTTTCATGCACATGAAGACAAAAAAATAAAAACCTTCAATTTCTTTTCACATAGGTGACATATTCCTTGCAAAGTGTCTATTGCAACCTTGAACTGCATTATTTCTGGAGTCTTCTGGAGTCATCTAAATTCATCTACTTCTGACCTTTACCTATATGGAAAATTTTCCCAGTTGGCTCTGTTATTTTATGGATCAGCCACAACATACCCTCACAATATTCCTCTACTCTTATCAGTATCTCTATCACTTGACAAAGTACTAGCTAAAAATGTTGCTTATTTGCTCTTCCAGGTCATTACCGAAAATTTCAAATAACAATAAACTCAACATTTGTCACTGTAGTGTCCTCAAGAAGTCTACATCTTGCTTGTTATGCTGTAATGATTAGCATTTTGTTTGCTGCGCTTTACAAAAATTGTCACATTTCACTTCCACAATTTCTTTTCAGTCTTCCTTTGGTAATGTAGGTCAGCATCTGTTCTTTTCAATACCTTGATTAAAACCTGGGGCTTATTCAACTATACACTAAATACTGCCAATCACTTTCATTTCAAAAGTTAGCATTTCTCAGGCTGGTATCTGAATGCCTCATTTCAGACTTGAGATCAAAATGTAAGAGAGCACTGTTTGATTTACAACTTGTTACAAAGATGTTCAAATTCCCATTTCACATTAAATTATTTCAAAATTATTATTTAGACGAAAACTGAATAACTGTATATGGACTTCAACATTCAGAGGAAATCTATTGAAATAAGCAAGAGGATAAAAAACAAATCTAAACTACATTGCATTGCCTGACTGACATGGAAATAAAAGGTTAATACTTTATTTCTCTCTTGGTATCTTAAAAACAGTTCTAACTGGCTATTTCAGGTCCATATTTGCTTCAACTGCCACATAGCAATCATCAGTGATTGCTGTGGGGCAAAGAATGTTTTCAGAATGAAGTCTACAAAATACTCATTGCTTATAAGCAAAATGTTTTAACATTGCAAATAAAAAAAACTATTGTGTGTAAATGGGATGGCGTGTATATGGGCTGTTTTTATCGACTGTCTGTAGCAAGTTTTCTTAGTTTGTGTAACCTCTGGGGTACTCACAGTACGAAGATCACCAATTTTTGCTTTCCAGTCATGGCATTCATTACACAGTAATACTGTTACAGAGATATAGAAATAAAACAAATGAAAATTGCCTCTAGCATTGTGAAGATGAGTTTTATAACAAAGCTCTTTCAAAATTTACAAAAGGATTCATTCTCTTAAAAATTTTGCATGTTTTATTTTTATTTCCTTGATGATATTTAAAAATAAACTATAAGGTTTGAAAGTGACTGTCCCATAAGATTCATGTGTTTGTTTTGCATGAATTGCAGCACACCAGAAAATATTCAGAGGGATTTTTAAAATTATCTCTGTCAGCCCTGATATAACCAAAACTGCCTGAAGTCACTGCCATGAAACAAAAAGAAGTTGAGCTGTCTTTCACAAACAAATAACAGGTATGACAAAACTGGAGATGTCTATGAGGTTTTGTATAGAAATGCAAAGGGTGAAAAGTAGCTCTGTCTTGTTACTCAGGTTTCCCCTTCTCATTGTGCAAAATAAAAGATCATACAGAAAGATTATAAAAAGGTGGGAAAGAACAAGGATGTATGTGACAACAAAAGTTTAGGCATTAATAATGTCCTTACTCCCTGTACACAGTATTGTGATTGTTCAGTACTCCGTGAAATCATAAGTCTTCACAATAGATTACTAACTTTAACATATCACATTCTCTTGCACTTCTGTTTCTTCTCAAATGGTTGGATATAGCTGATTTTACAGATAAAACAAACTACATTTTGGAGGCTTGGTTGCTTGTTTGGGTTTTTTGTGTGTTTGGGGGTTTTTTGTTTGTTGGTTTGGTTGATTCGGTTTTGTTGTTTAAAGGTTTTTTTTTGGGGGGGTTGGTTTCTGCATTAGTGTTTGGTTTTGTTGGTTTTTGGTTTCTTTAGGGATCTTATGTTTTTTTGAAAAATATTTTTTCTGCTGTTGTAACAGGGAACTGAAAATTCTTTTTAGAATTTTAAAACCCCATTAAAAATTGGGCTAAACTGATTTTTCATTCTAGAAGTGTTGTAGTCATTTCCTTTGCTTACTGCCTGATCACAGATCACATTGTTATTCCCTGTTTTGTATTGACCTGTTTCATCTTCTGAAATGACAAAAAAGCCACCTGGCAACACAGAGCAGTTGTCCATCAGACAAGTCAACTAACAGTTCAGTTAAGATTCTGGCAGATGTCAGACTGAAAGAGGGAGGCAGACTCAAGTGGTTCCAAGCTAAGGCTGAAGAAGATGGCAGGAATGACATTGTCACCTTCTTTAGGGAAGAACTGTTAAACCCTCTGAGCCACAACCCAGATTTCAGCCATCCTATAGAATGAACAGCAAGCAGGCTGCCTTTCCCTAAACAACTTCAGCAGCTACATTTGCAATCTTGTGCTGCTGCTGTACCTTCTTTAATCACATAGAAGCTGACAAAAAGAATGTTTGTTAGGTATTTTTTTATCCTTTGTCATTCCTGTGTGATCTGTATTGGTCTCTACTTCAACCATGGCTATTTAGATGACAAAATCTCTACATGAATTGTATTTGCTGATGTACACCTGAGATTCTGCAATCCAAGGCTACAGCTATTACATTTTATGATTACAGAAATAAAACTAAAAATAAGAAATAAAAATTAATAATCTACAATGTATAGGCCTGGCTGTTGACAGCAAAGGCTAAAAATTTTTCAGTTATGCAAAGTGTAAATTGTTCAGTCATTACCAAAGGTAAGAGTTACATTTTGTTAAGTTTTCCCTCAGAAAAAAATGTCTGGCTGTGAGCAAACCTTTATTTTGTAGTATGTATGTCTCAGTCACTGAGGCGCACTGCTTTGGTGCCAGCCCAGTCCACAGCAGAATACTCTAGCACAATGCACTGGGGGCTCTCCTGAACCAGGAAAATCTCAGGGGAATGGACAGATGCCAGGAGCCAGCAGCTCACATCATGGCAGCTGACAAGACATGGACAGGACCAGGAACAATGATGGGGGGCCATGCTCCCAAAATATAAAAGAAGCCCCTTTCTTTTATATTGTAGGGAGCAGTTGGTGGCTAGGGTAGGATGTGGCTGACAGGGCAGAGGCGTGTGCAGGAAGGATGCTGAAGATGTCAGATTGACCAGGAAGCAATGGTAACCACCTGGCAGATACCATGGCCTCTCTAAGCTTGGCACCCACCACAACTGATGCAGTTTTGCAGACATCTCGATGCCAACTGCAGGGTGAGCTCCACTCTTACACCAGGACTGGCCATGAGCACCCCTGTGGGAGGTGTGCCCAGGTACAAGAGCTCCTCTGGTTAGTGGCAGAGCTCCAGGAGGAGGTGAGTAGCTATCAGGAGTATCAAGGAGTCTAAAAGTGTGATAGGCTACTGGCATCACACCCTACCTTCCCTGGGAAAAACATATCAGGTAGACAGGATGTGCAGGATTCTCTATCCTCTCTATTTGACAGAAGATGGTGCCTAAATGGAGGAGAAGAATGGTGACATGTTCCCTTTTGGCTCAGCAGTTACATCGCCTTCATGATTCTCCTGCCCTTCCAAGTGTCCTTGCCGAACAGGTACATGGCTCTGCAAAGGGAGCCAAACAATTACAAAAATGGTGGTTCATCTGGCTTGGAAGTGTCATTGGGGTTAAGTCAGCCCTATAGCCTACATCAAAACCGCTTTTATACATTAAAAAAGATAGGTTATTGTCATAGGAGAGTCTTCTGAGGGGCATAGGAGGACCAATGTGCCAATTAATCCCACTTCTAAGGGAAGTCTGCCACCTCTCTGGAGCTCGGCTTAAATGACAGATGAGAAAAGTTCCTATCCTGGTATGACCTTCAGCTGATCCATTATTGATTTTTCAGGGAGTTGCAATAAGAAGTCCAAGGACAATCAAGAGAGATGTCAGGGCCTTGGGATAACCCATTAAGGGGTCAGGAATACAAACAGTATTCTCCTCTATCATTGCAGCAGCAGGAAATGATAAAGGAAAAAACAGGCAGACCCAGCTAATCTATACCTGGCTCCATCACTGGTGTCGTTGGCAAAATTTAGGAGTTTTTGTTCACGGGTCAGTGTACACAACACTAGTTCTATGTGCAACAGATGGGCTGTATCTTTCTCAGAGGAGAAAAAGTATCTTCATACACAAGCTGGGATCAAAAAAGGAGTTTTTAGCTAGTTTTGAATGGGGAAAGAGATAAAACCAGGCTCACTGGAGTTAAGTCAGGGAGTGTCATGGTAATATTTGAGGGATGATGTGCTAGCAAGGTCTGTGAGCCTGCTCCACAGCGTTCTGCTGGAGCACATTTGAAACAGCTCTACTGTAATTCACACAGCATGAGGAATAAACAAGAGGAGCTCAAAGCTTTGGCCCTGTCACAGAGCTGTGACATTATAGGTAAAAGCGCAACCTTTTGGGATGAGTGCTGTGATTAGAGTACCATGGTGGATGGTTATAGCTCTTCAGGTGGGATAAATAGGGTGGGCAATGCTGAAAGGGTGATGCTGTGTGTGAGGAATTGTATGCTGCTTGCAGGTGGTGATTACACAGTTGAGATAATCTGGATAAGTAGGAAGGAAAAGGCAAATAAAGCAGATGTTCTGTAGGAGTCAATTAACATCTACCCGGCCAGGACTATGACACTGTTGGATTATTTAACAAGGAACTAAGAGATATCTCTATATCAGCTACCCTTGTCCATAGGGGTAATTTTAACTTCCAGGACAATATACAATGTTCCCAGAGACTCTCATACAGGGAATGCAAACAGGTGCAGGAAATCTCTGAAGCATGTTGAAGATAACTTCTTGGTGCAGGTACTAAGGAAGCCAACTAGGAAAGATGCCCTCCTAGATTTGTTATTTGTAAGCAGAAAGAGATTCAGAGGCAAAGAGGTCTGTCTAGACTGGCTGTCTTGGTCACAGTGACTGTGACAGTTGAGTTTCAAATCACTAGCAACACAGGAAAAACTGTCAATATGCTTTTTTTTCCCTTCCAGTTCCAGAAGACAAATTCACTGCTGCTGTATATCTAAAAGATGTATTGGAAGCCAAGCACCATATGCAGCCAAACCACTTGAAATCCTTTTCAATCACAAACTGTAGATACTAATGACCTGCACGTATTCCTTTCATGCTGTGATTTGTATAAATAAGACTGAAAAAATAAGGATTGGAGAAAAAAAGAAAAAAAAAATTTGCATAGAAGATCTTCATTCACACGTTTGCATGCCATTTCACTTGGAAGGAGCAGGTATGAAAAACTCTCAGTTCTCAACAGTAGTTGTTAGTTTGTCCAAAACAGCCAAGCAGAAGAGAGCATTTGGTCTGACAAAGTAATACTAATATTCAAAGAGTTGAGGGTAGATAATAAAGTGGGAGTAAGAGCATTGGTGCCACCTCAGGAATCAATAATCTATGTAGAAAAGTGGAATTTAAAGGCATTTAATCCAAGAAAAAAAAAAAAGGATATAAAAGCTAACATTCCTCTAATGCAGGAATCTCTCCTGCAGAAGTTTAGATCATTACTGACCATGTTGAAAAACACACTTGCAATCTGAATGGAAAAGGGAAGAGAAATTACTTGAAACTCATGGCAGTGCAAGTACATTAAGCATGCTTTTCTTTCAATTCTACTACTTTCGCCTTTATAAACCCTTTCTAAGTTTTTTTGGGTTTTTTTTTGTTTTGTTTTTTTGTTTTTTTGGGTTTTTTTTGTTTTTTTTTTTTTGTTGGTTGGGGTTTTTTTTATTACTTTGTAGTGGGTAATTTTCTTCAGAATCATAATGGTAAGTGGATATCTTTCCATACATCCAGAAATGTAAATTTGTAACTGATAACACAAAAGTCAGAGACAACTTTTTTTCCTATTGTCATCATTACCTGTGAAAGGTCTATGCTTTATGGCTGCAAGAGCAGATGGGTAGGAGAGTTTAGAACAGCACAGAGAAAATTTCTTAAATTTTTTACCATCTCAAGTCTCGAGCAGTTTTTCATTTCAGATTGTATATAGCATAGGTCCTTCACACAGTGGAAAGTTGTATGCAAGTCTTCATATTCATCCCATAGATTCATTTTGCATTCCCAAGTCAGCCTTCTAAAGCACTATGAATAGTTTTTTCCTCTCTCTGGCCTAATTAATTTTTTTCATTTTCTTCTGCCTGGTTACTTAGGCTCAGAAGGGCTGAGCCATCTATAAGGTAAGTGTCTTTCCTGGGAAATAACAGAATGTGTTTGAAGTTCCTTGTGCAAGTAGGAAATGAAACATGGATCTCCTGCTGCCTGGCCAAGTCTCTGACCAATACATGTTAAAAAAAAAAAAAAAAAAATCCTAAATTCCCTTGCCGTTTTTGAATAAAGGTGTGTTCTCTGGAATAAATTAAAATAGTTGACAACTCCTAGGCCATGTATCCCACATGGAAGACACATCCCCATGGTGTCTAGTGAGGCATGAGAGATGACATCCACAGAACTTCTGTATTAACCAGCTAAAGACAGCTGAAAAATGATTATTTAGGGAATGGGCAGATATCACTTGGCTCTTGCTTCTCATGAAATCCATGCTGAGACATCTACCTCTGTGTTAACATGATTCTGGTGTCCATTGTGAATATTGGTACCTAAGACTCAGACGTTCTGTAGTCCAGGGATAATTCACTTCTACAAGCTTTCTTTGTAAAAGAGAAAAAATAAAAGAAGAAAAAAAGAAGAAAAAGAAAAAAAAAAAGAAAAAAAAAGAAAAAAAAATAAGGAAAAGAAATAAAAAAGAAAAAAGGGGAAGGGAAGGGAAGTTTCAGGGAAGGGAAGGGAAGTTTCAGGGAAGGGAAGGGAAGTTTCAGGGAAGGGAAGTTTCAGGGAAGGGAAGTTTCAGGGAAG
>PYHW01010392.1:3979872-4000537 GCA_013186435.1 Turdus rufiventris | reverse complement strand
TCCCCTTCCCCTTCCCCTTCTCTATGAGAACAAGACAAATTAATATAAAATAGTTAAAAAACAGATTTTGTCACTATTCATTTTGTCATTTTATACATTATTTTTCTGATTCTTGTACTTATTTCAGAAAAATTTACTGGCTTCCCAATATGAAGCGTACTTTAAAAAATACCCTTAAAATCCTTAAGGCATTAATTCTCTGTAATCTCATAATTTCAGGTGACTTGGTGGAGAATCTCATGCCTTTAGGAGGATTTCATACCTGTTGAAAACCATGAATTGTGCAGTGGAAGAGGTCTAGGCATAACATTTATTTGAAAAAAATCCATGACACTTCCAATTTTCTTGAAGTTTAAGCATTCAAAGGGCAGAATTCTTTTACTGAGAACAGAAAGAGAAGAGATGTACTCTGTGACATTCAAGGGAATTCTTGTCTAATTTTCTGTTCAAGACAGGAAACTATCAAGATTGGGAAGAAGCCAGCTAACATGATAAGAAAAAGTTAGAGTGAATGAAAAGCTTCAGAGACCAGAAAATCAGTGGTGGGACAGTCATATAAAAATATAAAAAGCAATTTGGTGTGATGGTCAAGGATTCAATTTTTTGTAATTTTTTTTTTTTAATTTGTCAGTCCCAGGTTAATCTGAACACATTCCCATAATACGGGAAGCAGCAAAATGGGTAGTTTATTACAAGATGAGTTTTGCTGAAGAAATAAGCAAGACATAGGAAAAGAAGGAAGGACCTCAACTAAAGCATTTAAAACGAATGTACTGTTTGAGGCTGAAAAGAAAGGGACTTAGCCTAAGCATGGGAAAGCTGATCCCTGCCAGCTATAAACAAGGCATCAAATAAAGCAAATCTATATCCTAAACCATGGGGAGGAATAAAAATAAAAAATTAAAATCCTTTGTCTTCCATACTTTCAAACCATGAATTTGAGGATCTTTAAGTAGATGAAGGAAAAACACATAAATCAAACTGCAGAAAATCAGTCAGACATCCCAAAGATTTATAAATTAGAGAAAGAGGGACAGTGCTTGAGGGACACAGAAACTGATAAAATCCTTGTGTACCCTCAAATGATAGACCCAAAGAAGTCTAGGGATCTAATCAAAGGATTTTAATTTTAAAAAGACTCCAGAAAGCTGTGTGTGATCAACAGTTCATCTGAACTGTAGAACTGACAAAGCAGTACTCAACAGGATTCAATCTGCTGGACACCATGCAGAATGTGATATACAAAGGTAATAGTGCGGGAAAGCAAGAAGATAAAAGATGGATAATTTTAATGAGAGGCACCCACCCAGGGCCCAGGTGGGCAAAAACAAGTGCTAGATTATTCTGTAGATAGAAAGCAATCCTAGCAGTGTGAGTTGAACATTTTTTCTCACTGGGAATGAATGCTGGAGATGTCATGGCTCCCTACTTCAGTCTGCAACTGGAGAGACAGTCAGAAGGAATTGAGCAAGGTGAAAAAAATCTTCAAGAAGCTTTTGAATTTAAGGAATATAAAAGCTAACAAGTTTTGAAGAGATGAAAAGTTATCACTGTGTTGAGAAAATAGGCAAAAAGAAGAAAGGAAATAATTGTGGGGATTGTGGCAGATTTGTGCTGAAGGTTATATTTTATATTTTACATGCTGTATGGAGTTATATGGATAATATATTAATGGATAATATATTTTTTGGTTGTTGTTTTTGTGGGGGGGTTGTTTTTTGTTTTTGTTTTCTTTGTTCATTTGTTTTGTTTGTTTTTGTTTTGTTTTATTTCTTAAGGTACATATTTTGGGGACTTTGCTTCTGTACATAACTCTGCAAGATGTTTCCGTGTAGTGAGAAGATAGAGATTTAGTGGTGTTATTGTATGATGTAGTTGCACACAGTTTACCTGTGTATCTTGTGCACTGTTTAAAGGTAAAGACTGAAAAATGGGAAAAGCCACCGGTAGTTTTGTCCAAAGGTGTCAACCTGGGGCAGAGTGGAACTATCTGTGGAGAGTTTGTCCTTGGGTTCACTGGGGGTGGGGGTCACTTCTTGTAGAGTTCCGAGAGGAGAAGTACTAAGAAGCAAATACTACCATCTTTTGGGAATAGTGGGACAGTGAATAAAGGCAAAGGAGTCACTGTATGATTTCTGTTGCAAGTCAGGAAATCCTGGAAAGCTGTTGTTCTATCCGCAAGACTAGAATTAAAGGCTGATGTGTTTTAAAAAATTCTTTTCAATGCCTTTTGTTATAATCTGTGACATTCCAGAACTAAGATTCATTTATTTGATTGGTCTGCTCTTCTTTGAAAGATGATAAACCAAACTATAGGGATTTAATGACTCTCAATAGGTTATTTTTTAGAAAGCAAAGAGAGTAGTCTCTGTAAAAGGCAGACCTGAGATTCAAAACGCTTCTCACTCAAGCTACAAATTTACTAACTTTTGTCCCACTGATGGGCTGGAGACCTAAGAACTTTTGTGGTTTCTTGGAAAAAAAACCCTTTCCTGAGTTTTCAGAGTCCAATACTTCCTGACCAAGGTCTTTTAGATACTCCATGCATGGAGGCTGTAATGTTTAATGTAGAATTTATGTATTTGTAGATATTTCACATGCAGGATTACTGATTTAACAGAGCAATGCAAAATATATTGATAACACAATCCAAATGGCAAATGTAAGTTGCACTTAGCAAGGTGTCAATTGCTATTTCTTCTCAATCACAATGTGACTCCCCAGTCAGCCTCTATAAAATGCTCACCATCATAATATTGGGCATCCATCCTTGTCAGGAAGAAATAAATGGGTTGAAGACTGCTCAAGCTCATTTTTTTCTTCTGACATATTTTTGCTTATTTTCTAGTTTTTGTACTCTGTGTTGGGATGAATCATGAATTCTCCTCACCTCTTTATGATAGCTCAACTAATTCAGTGAAATGTTCATACTCTTTAATGAACTCAAGGAACTACCAGCTGATGCTTTAAATTGTTGGTAGGTGTTTACCTAAAGGAAAGGCTTCCCCCTTGTGTTAAGATGAAGTCAGCTTATTTGCAAAAGCTGAACTCAGTCACACCTTGCTTTATTCCTTGAGCTTCATGGATATTGGGCTATATCCTTTCCCCTCTGAGTCTTCAGTTCATACGGTTTATTCTTCAGACATGTGAGGTGACACATGAAATGAAACCTAAATAAGATATATTTGTGAACTGTAAAGCAATAAACTGCTTTGGGTCAGCAGAAATTCTTAATTTTGAGAATTTGAGTGGTTCATTTTTATGCTGACCTTTTCCTGATTGCTTTTAATATGCATTCTGTGAAACTTAAAACAAAAAGGTCATGTATAAATGTTTGTTTTCTTTACTTTATGCCAGAACAAGTTGCTTAGATAATTGCCAGACATATTCCACCAATGCTACATTTTGAGTGAGAAAAGAAGTCACTTCTAAAAAATTTTTTTTTTTGTCTAGTCAAAAATTTGTTTCTAGTTGTCCTATCTTCTACATTGCTGGGAAAAAAACACTAGTCAGTTGCATTTAGCATTAAAATGCTAGAGCAAAATGTGCTACTATTACACTCAGGAAAGTGTCTTAGGCCAGTTACTTAATTAAAAAGAACAGACTGCTATTTTTTCCTGTTAAAGAAACAAATAATGATAATTCTAATTTGTGATTATATATCATGTATTATGCTACCAAAATATTGTTTTTGTTTAAAGTCACCAAACCTGATGCAATTAACTGGTACAGGTGACTTTAGTTGAAAATGGTGTTCTGGCATCTATCCTCAGCCTAATAAAGTAACCAGGGTCTTAAATCTTGTGCTTTTAAGCATTACTAAATCATATTTTCCACTCTTAAAGAGTTTGCATGATGGCAAAAAGTAGATCTTCATCTAATATGAAATGTAGGCATAACTTGCTTGCTTCAATTTGCAAAATGGCACATAAATAACATTAATGCTGTCACTGTGCCTGTTTCATTTTCTGGGAACCAATCCCATGATGCATTCCCATGAAAGCATCCTTGTAGTGAAGCAGCTATAGAGTGTAGAAAAAGTCATCAAATAACTCAAACAGAGCACAGATCTTGAAGTAGATAGCACTGATCCACAGTACACCTATTTTCTGATTGGTAAGAAAAAAGGAGTTGTAGGATATTTTACAGACAAGTAGTACTTTTCTGTGCTAGGAAGTGACTTCATCAAAATCAATTTTCCATCAACCTCATAAGCAATTAGAGAAAATGTCAAACTCCTGGTAACATCTAGGGACTTGGTTGCTATTAGAATGTATGATAAGTAGCATACACGTGAGATGGCAGTTGAATTAATATACTGAAAACCTTTCTTTGATTAGTGTGTAGTATACACATCACATTAATCAAGGAATCTTTCTACTAAGTTCAGTTTTATAGGTGTTTTACTGTCAGAAGATTTTATTAATGGATATGTCCATCCTCCATTACCATGGAAGTTCTCAAGGCCAAACTGAAAAGATATTAGATTTCTTTTCTCCTTCATTGTAGGTTTTTTGACCTTCTGGCTATACTGGTGAAGGAACAAGATAAACAAACTGTTGACAGTAAAGGATGTGGTCTCTTTGAAAGAATGGTTTAAATTTTACTTGTGGTGTCAACTGGTTTTAAGCAGCTTCTTTATCACATTGAGCATATTTTATCACATCTATCATACATTAAATGACTAAATGACTTGCAAGATACATAAAATCTTTCTTTAAATGCTTTTACTCTAAATAGAAAATAAATAATTTCTCTAGTATTTTGTATCATGTATTATCATGGAATCATAGAATGATTTGGGCTGGAAGAGTCCTTAAAGATTATCTAAATGCAATCCCCATGCCATGGCAGCAGGAAGGTGGGGGTAGCCTTTCACTAGACCAGCTTGGTTTGGAACACTCCAAGGCATGGGACATCTACAACTGCTCTGGGCAACTTGCACCAGTGTCTCACAGTAAAGAACTTATTTCTAACATACCTGAACCTGTCCTCATTCAGTTTGAAGCCATTTCCCTGTCACTACATGCTCTTGTCAATAGTCCTTTTGCATCTTTCTTATAGCCTCCTTTCAATTACTGGAAAGCCACAATTAGGTCATCCCAAAGCCCTCTCTTTTTCTGGGGTGAAAAGCCCGAATTTTCTCAGCCTATCATCCTAGGAGAGGTATTCCACCTAACAGGCTTGGTGGTCATCCTCTGCACTTGCTCCAACAGGTTGTCTTTACTCTGTTGGGGACCTGGAACTGCATGTAATATTTCTCTTACTTTGTAAGATATCACATTTCCAGCTGTTTAGTATGTGCAGTATCACTGTTTGCCACTGAAAGGGGTGTGCACTCTTATGTACACTCAGTTTGCATGAATACTTCGCAGTATTTTCAATTTTAGTTTTCATTAGTGGACATGGTGTTAATGGTAGAACTGTAGAAAAATCTGTGCATAAAATATATGTCTCCTTTTGCCTATTCTATTGTAAGAGTAACTTGCTGCTCTGTCTCTTGAAGATTGGTGCCACTTTAGCTTCTCAAATGCTAAATCAGTTTTAAATCTCTACTGTCTCTCATGGTTATAGTTTTCATTAGAATTTGAATGACAAATGTCAGTTAACAACTACTCATAATGCTCACCAGAGAACTACATACAAAAATCTATTTATTCAGATATGACAACTTGGCACAGTCCAAGAAGACAATCTGTAAAGTATGTGTTTTATTTTCCTGAAGGATTTACTTTTCGGTATGCTTGCGTCAAAATTGATATGGCTTATGACATTATGGTTAGAAGCCTAGGAAGTGGCTTCTAGTTTCTCAAAAATAATCAGCAGGATTGTGTCATCATTAAAAAAAAAAAAAATTTAGATCTCTGAGAAGTAATTTGTGCAAACACCCCAACCCCCCAAACATTCCCAAACCAAACAAAAACCTACACTGTAATTTCTATTCTTCAGTGTTTCCACTACAGGAAAGAAACTAAAGACAGAGGCAGAGCACAGATGTTTTGCCATATTTTAGCATTTTGAAAAATCTTTTTATTCTGGCAAATCTCTTTCTTTTTGGAAAGGGCAAAATTCTTAAAAAGAAAAAAACTGTATTCCAGCACATGGAAGATAATATTTAAGTCTCTTTTATGCTTTTACTGGTGAGGATTTAGAAGCAAGTTTGGTATGGGCAATAACACAGCAGGTCTTTAAGTGAATACCAGAGATGCTTAAAGCAAAAGAGCCTTAAGCATGCCTGCAGGGAGATTCATTTTAGCACAGAGAATGAGTACCTTCCACAGTGATGTATTAAAGTTCACAGTGCTGTAATATCACATGGGACCAAACCAGGAATGGTTTCACTGAAGGCAGCATGCAAAGTTATAAGTGACATTTGAAGCAGGTCCTAATGTTTTGTCCCAGGATTTGGTTTGATGCATATACAAATATGCTTATTTTTAACTTCTTTTGGAGGCTTACCAGGTAAACAGGCTTTTTGCTGATCATGAAAAGGTTAGAACCAGACAGTATAAACCCTCAAATATAATGGATGCTTCAGGTGAATACAAGTGAGATCTGCTGTGTGCCCTCACCTTGCAGTGGTGATCTATTGAACCAGACAAAGAAATAAGTTATTCACATATGCTGGTGCCCAGAGGCAAGCAGGAGAAATGAAAGTAGGGGACTAGCTCTTCAAAGGTTGCCTCCACTGATTGTCAGTTTTGTCCATTTCGTGCCTTGTTTCTAAGCACCACTTCAAAACAAGGCAGGTGAATAGAATTCTTTCAATTAAAAGAAGCTATTGAGATACTACAGAAGCTTGTTTCAAGTGGAACCAAAATTATAATTGTCATAAAAACTAATGAAACTAATGTTTCATCCTTCATGCATGATGCCTTTCAAAAGGAATGTTACAAATGTGTGGTTTGGATCCCCTGCATTCTACCCTCTTAGTAAGCAGTTCCACTGCATACAATTGAAATGCTCTTACTTTGATCCCTTTCCTTGTGGATGAAAGGAGCCTTAACCTCGTATCACAGAGAATAAAGCTTCTGGATTTAAATATAGATATACATGTTTCTTAGGACCTGCTCTTTAGGAAATGTATTTTGTCTTTTTATATTTACACTGACTGACTAATAGACAATGTTAAGGCATTGAAGACAGTTTTATAAAAACAGATTTGTTGATAGTGAAATGGTATTTACCCAATTTATAGAGGTATCTCTTATCTATTCAGCCACTGACTGCATTTTTCAACCCTTTGATCAGACTGGTTCATTTCAAAATTTTGGCTCTTGATCCTGAATAGTAATAAAAAGAAAATCCTCAAAACAAACCTTTCTCTGAGGTGTGATTATCCATTTGGTTCACACCAATTATTTCAATCTTTTATTGCAGCCCATTTTCTTTGCATTAAAAAAAAACCAAAAACCAAACTCATCCCTGCAATACCCTTTAGGGTAGTGTTTAAGTAAGAGCTAATTAATATTCTCCTAACATAAAAGTGAAATTCTTACAATGATATTTTATTCTCGAACATGCTTATTCCAGTAATCACTTGTTTAGCATCACAGTTGTGTCCTCCTGGCCACTGTGAGGACAGCTTGCAGGTACGTGTTTGACTCAACACTTTATAAAGTACAGGGCTTATTCTCTCAGTCTGCTTCCAGCTGTTCCAGACTTTCTCAGAAAGCATGGTCTTTCTCGGTCCTGAAAACACAGGATTCACTATACAGAGTGCCTAACTAAGTGTTAAATTATTATTTAGAGGAGATCAAGACAGCAGTTCCTTTCTATATAGAGCCTTCATTTTCATTTCCAAGAGTTTAACAAATTTGTATACATCATCTCTCATGTTGCCTTAGTGATCATCCTCTTTAAAATATGTAAAGATTAAAAAGGTAGTGTTGCAGTTCTTGCCATCAATTTACCAAGTTCACACACTTCCATCATTATGAAAATGTTTGCTTTCTGTTTTATTTTATTTATTGCTTCCCTTTATTTATTTATTTATTTTTAGTCTATTTATTTATTTATTTTATTTATTTCTTTAAATACCCTTTAAGTAGTTTTCAGTGTGTAGAAAGATATTTTGTATCATTAGTTTTTCATTAGTTCTTTGAGAAACCATATATATTCTTCTCATTAGTTTTTCATTTTATAGCCATTGTATCTTGCTACACGACCTCTGTATAGTCAAATTCTATAGTTTTACCTTTGTTGTAAAGTTACAGTAATTTGCGTGTTGCCCTTCACTGCTTCATTATGGCATTTTCTTGCTTTGCACTAGCTGTAGAGCAAAGTGTGGAAATTTTGGAGATTGTATGCTATAATAATGCTAAAAATATTTTATTATAATATTGGTTTTTAAACAGAAACGTGGATGTGACTCGTATCCAAGTACATGATGCTATTCACAGAAATGCTAATAAAGTGCATTTGTTCATTTATTTTTTTAATATATATCTTTGGAGAATAACATTAGGTATTGATACACTTGTTGAATTGTCTGCATGGGTTTATAGGAGGAGGCTTACTTGACCAATATTTACATATGCCTAGTCAGAAAATACACATGACATAAGCAGAAATCATCCTTTCCAAGGCAGGCATTCATTATTTTCTCAGGCTGCTTGCAAATGCCCAAAACTGATTGTTACAGCCTGTCTGTTGAAGATGTCTACACCAACACAAGGCTGGACTTTTTTCAGGCAGATTTCTTAAGACAGAATATTATTTTCTTCTTTAAATTATTGTAATTTAACAGTGAATAGCAAGACACCTCTGTAAGCAGATACATTGATTGACTGCATTTCTATGTCAGTGGGAGGTATTTAAACCTGATGTGTTTGTGCACCTCAGCTGGAGCTGATAGCTTTGTTTTGTGTCCATTAAAATAATTTATAGGAAAGAAAACCAGACCATAACAAGAGTATTTTGTTCAAAAAGTTTGCATTTTTGCTAGTATCAACATGCTCTAGGTATGTATCAGTATTTGAGACAAGGTCTGGACCTGGTAGAATGCCCCAAGCTTCATCAAACAGATCCCTGCTTATCAGAACATTGTTTTTCTGAGTGTTTAGATACATATCACTTGAAATAGCAAAAAATTCATTAATTTATAGTAATCTGACACAAACTTTGTATTTAAATAAATATATTTGGTACCCAACATGACATTTCCTTTTTCATATGCTTATATGTTCACCATTTCCTTGTTCAAGGCACTCGCCAAACCTAAGATAAGAAATGAAAATTTTCCTTATGATCAAATTATCAATAATGATTTTTTCCAGATGCCATTTCCTTTCAACAAACCTGCCCACTGATAGGAATAGTTTTTCCTTTCATGTCTTTCACATTGCATCTTCTGTAAAAGAATATGGGCTCTAGCTTTTTTTTAATATCAGATTTTTGCTGTTTTCTCAAACTTGGTTGTCAGACACATCTCCCTTTAGTAGAAGATTTAGACAAGCTGAAACACATGAAGTAGATATACAAATGAGACAGATTATTCATTGAATACACCTGTTTTCTAGGCTGGTTGTGCAATGCTATATCTTATCCCGATTTTCTTCTTTTTTTCTCCTGAAACTCACTGAGGTTGACTCTGTGGGTAGGATAAAATTATATAAACAATTTCATTAATTCTCATCTCTTTTCACCCTCCATTCAAATAATATCTCAGTTACTGTAATCACTTAAGGAATAGAAGTGGTGTTCTGGAAAACTATCACAGGAATTAAAGTAATTGTTTTAGTCATTGGACAAATTCATAAAATGCTTTTTCTACTAATAATGAATGGTTATAGGAAGGACACAACAATTCCAAACACATGTAAGAGTTTTCATGGTATTAATAAATTAATATTAGTAAGTATTAATAAAATAGAATGCACTGAAAGTTGAACTAATTAACGATTAAAATATAACTTTCAATGACATATATAGCAGAAGAGACTTAAATGTAACAAAGTTTTTACAATGAATATTTGAGTTTCTTACATTTTGTGTACAATTCTCAGTTGCTTCTTCTGTAATATGTCCCTGGTACACAGGAAACTCTGGAAGCTTGTGTTGTAGGCAGTATGTACTTAAAACACACTTTTCTGCTGAAGTTTTCATTGAGAGACTAGATTCAGTTTTCTGACTTTTGCTGCCCCACACTGGGATTACAAGAAACTACTCCATAAAAATCTAACTGAAAGGGGAAAAGCCATCAGAAAAGCAAAGTAAAGGTATATGATAGACATGCATTTTTGTAAGTTTCCTGTAATTTCTGTAATTCAACCATATTTCATTTATCTTTAATTGCAGCATTGCCACACCAAGTTTTTGTGCTTTCTGTGAATTTGTGCTTTTCATTGTTTACCAGACATTCTTTATTTTCTGGCTTCTCTTCTTTCTTTGTCATTTCCATTTCCTTTTAAATGACTGATGAACTCATGTCTCAGTCCATATGTGGAGGATCAGGCATAAGTATGTAAACAGTTTTGTCTCAAATGTTCTGCCTGTTGAGACAGAAAAGCTTTATGGAAGAAAGGTTTCTGGAGAGATGGGGCAGCCCTCTTCTGAGCAAACTACCTTTTCTGCCTTTGAGGCTTGTGCTCAGAATGCCTGCATGGACTCCTAACCCACTCTGACTAATTTCCTGGAGGCCTCTAAGGGGTTCTCTGTGTGTGAACAAACAGTGCAATTTGAATGGTGCGAAAAACCTATTTTACATAAGAGATGTGCACCAGATAAACTAGAAAAGAAACTGGATCAGTACCTTTCTCTCTCCCTTCCTTCCCCCCACACCTGTTGACTCAGTATCTGGACCATCCCTGCAGCAGGATCAATGCATTGTCTAAGGACTTGTGATCTTTCTTCTCTTTCTCTCTTTTCCGTCTTTATTTCTGTTCTCCCTTGCTTTGTCTTGGCAAAGTGCAGCTATCACCTATACTCTGTACTGAAATTTGCTGTGAGGATTGGGAGCTTGTCAAAGGGTGTTGTAAAAGACAAGGATTTGTTAAGCCAACATTTTTAAGATTAAATAGTGGGCTGATTGCTGGAGTCAAGGAACTATACAAGAAAGCCTAAGAGTACCCTAACATGAGGACTGATGTCTTTCTTCAACTCGATGAGAATTTATAACAAGCACATCTTCTACCATGTGTGTCTTGACACCTTATTCCACTCATGATCATGGTCTCAGTTCTAAGCCCGTTAATGATGTGACCTGAATTGCAGCTCAGTCTTTAAATTATTATGAGTATGATAATATTTCTTGACTGATTAAAAGGCTTAAATTTGGAGCCAGAGTTCCAGAAGACTTCTCTTTAATCAAAGTAAGTGTAGTAGAGGCAATAATAGCAGAGTGCTGAGCTGCAGGGATGGGTGTTTTCCTGAACAACTCCCACAGGCTCTGTTCATTGTCATTGCTTGGAGTTTGTAGTTATGGCCCAAAACATCCTGCTTGTGTTCAAGCTGAATAGTTAGATTCATCTGATTAAATCACAGTTTGAGCTAATGATGAAAGTTAATTGGCTGAGGCAAAATCCAGATAGGACTGATGGGCTGGTGCTAATGGAATAAAGAATTAAATCCTTGAAAGTTAAGAGAAGGATAGCATCTTTTCCTATAAGTTTTTGAGATCATAACTTTCGGTCAAATTTGGATTTATCTAATGGAATAGTGGTTGTTACCAGGATAAACAGTGACCAAGATGCATACACTTAACTAGAAGACTGCAAAATTCTTTCCAATTAGAATTTGGTAATGCCATTAATATGTTTACCTTTGAAATATAGATGTTCTTATGTAAATTTAAATCAATGGCAGATTAAAAGTAGTGTAGATGTTTCACCCTGAATAATATCAGTCCCCTGTGATTCGTCTACCAAGTGGTAAAATAGGAAAGGTAAGTACTTGCTTATTTGTAAGATTGTCTTTTATGGCATCTTAATTTTAGCATTAAAGTGTTGATTAAAATTAGAGGAAGAATTTATCTGGTTGTGTGTATCAACACATGCAGGTAACCAAGGGCAACTATCAGACCACAGTCAAAATGTAGAGTAGATTTATTTCATTACCTTGCTGACAACACCAGGCAGAGCCACACAGGGACACAGGCTCCATTAGGCTCAGTTCATCCTATTGAAAGGGACAGGGGTGGTGGTGGTGGAAGCAGGGGACCTTACTGCCTGCCTCACTCTAACAAAAGGCTATGTGCCTGTCTGTGAGTGTGTTATCTCTCTACAGGAATTCAACTTCCCAAAACGGGCAGAGGATGAACAACATTAGGTATAAAAATGGAATTTTCCCACACTGGAATTCTTTAGCATTCTCAGCTGCAAGGTCAATTGAGTTAAACTATCCCTCCTCCTCACTAAATCTTCCAGTTTTAACCCTTTCTTCCCAACACTGGTTTTCCATACGACTTTAAGTAAGCTTTCTCTTCTGGATCTGTTCTGGTTTTTGCTCGGGTAGAGTTAATTTTCTTTACACTATGGAACTGTGTCTTGGATTTGTGATGAAGAGAGTGTTGATGCTAATGGGATGTTTTCATTGTTAATGAGCACTATTTACACAAATTCAAGGCCTCTTCTGCTTGTCACACCATCAATACACAAAGATTTGGGATGGGACACAGTTGGGACAGCTGATTTCAAAGGGATAATCCAGACCAAATAATGTTGATTCACCAATAAAAGCTGTGGAGAGAAGGCAGAATGTTTTGGAGACATTTGAAGTGAATGGGTTTTGCCTTCCAAAGTAACTCTTATGCGTGCTGGAACCCTGGTCTCCTGGGAATGACTGAACGCCTCTCTGCCCATGGGAAGCAGTGAATTAATTCCTTATTTTCCTTTGCTTCTGTGTGGCTTTTGCTTTCCTATTAAATTCTTTCTCAACCCATAGGTTTACTATATTTTACCCTTTAGATTTTTTTCCCCCCACACCACCAGAGGAAAGAATGCAAATGTCTGGGTGGTGTTTAGTTGCCATCTGAGGATAATACCACCATCTTTGCTTTAGAAATTGTCTGAGTATATCAATTTTATGAATATACGAAAATATTTAAGACAGATTTTTTTATATCCACTGACATTGTAGAGATAGCAATGATTCCAATTGTTAACTTAAGTTCCTGCCAGACACCTTAATAATCGTGCTTCTAATGTCTAGATCAATGAAATAAAATACATGCTTCATTGCACTACTTAAGTAATGTATTCAGTTTTATCTCAGTAAAAAAACCTTTTTCCTTCTTCTGTTCATCTCCCTGGTTTACATGATTCAATGACAAGTAATGAAAAGACATATTTATACCAAGCTGCAGCCTCACTGACACCTCATAAATAACACTGCTCTTTGCAACCGTGCACCCAGGAGCAAAAGTGAAGGTAATTCCACGATACAGACCTTTCATACACTTATGATTTTACCTGGGACAAAAGAATAATATTTGCCTGTCATTAACAGAGGACAAACACATGCAAACAAAACACTGTTCTCTTAAACTCAGTTGATGTCTCACACCACCAAAAAAAAAAAAAAAACATGAAGGAAGGAAAAAAAATAAATACTTTTCAAAAAAGATTCTTGTTCTTTAGTGCAGGATTTTATATCTGCACAAAAAGGTTGTTTAAGACAAGATCTCACTCTGATCTCTGGAAAGGTACATGCTTAATTCTGTGTACCAAACATTTCAATTGACAGCAGTTATGCTTCCTGTTTTGACATTCTCAGTAATACAAAATCAAAGATTAACAATGAAATGGATTTTTTTTAACATAGATTTTGTCTTCAAAACTGGGCTAACATAAGTTTTGATAGTTAATGGTGTCTCTCTACTGAATAAATACTGAGCATTAAAATAGTGCAAAATTAGAAATATCTCAAAATTGCTGTTTGTAGTGTTTTATCAGTGCTTTTCCAGTAGCTATGGTTGAAATAATAAAACTTCTTTTTTTTTTATTTTATTTTGATAGGCTATTATTAAACTGAGAATTCTAAAACTAATTTTAAAAGAAGGAAAGATCTTGATTAAAACCTTCCTTATAAAACCCTACTTAGCATCTTTGGATTTGCTCTGTCATCAGTTCTGTTGTTCAGGAATACCTTTTCTTGCCAGATACAGGTATCTGAATATTATTGGACTTCCCATTCCCTATGTTGGGCTTCAGGTTCCTTCACAGACTTGGTGGTCAGTTTCTCAGTTGTTTAGGTTATGAAATGACAGGTCCTTGGAGGAGAATGCACTTGTTCTTCACGGACACTCCTAGATACAGCTACCTCAGCAGCACATTCTCCATGAAATCTGCCTGAAATCTAATAACTTGGCTGCCAAGAAGCACTTTCAGATTTTGTTCCTTCTTTTGCTTTCTGTCATCCTCTTTGCATCTGTCCTCCTGTTTCCAAACTATCATAACAGGTGCGTCTCCAGTGTTTGTTTTAATTTGTTTCTGGGAGGAATGCAACGCTCCTCTTTATGAGATGGTCTTCTTCAATGAATATATTTTAAAGTAAGAGCCTTAAAAAAAGTCTCAATTATCAGGGATACATCTATATGTGAGTGAACTTGTACAGTCTTAAGCAATGTCGGGTTTTTTTATTATTTTAACAAATTTCCTTGTCTTTTAGTTTGGTCTTTTTGGTGCTCTGGAGAAATGATTGTTTGGATGCAGTACAAATTAGCTTATCAGATAAATTCACTGTTGAGTCTGACAAATTATGTGAATTTATTTAAATTAACATTGCATTTAGCAAGCCTGTGTATTCACTTTTCATGCATTTGATAAGAATTTAATTTCTCTCTACTAACTGAACAGGGGAGGGAGCAAAAGTACTGCTCTGATTTTCTTCATCATTAATTCACAGTGACCTAATGCACAGGGAAAATCGACACATTTGCTATATAGACCCTTCTTGAAAAGAAGAGGGTTCTTCTTACTCTTCTCATTCTACAACTCCTCTTCTCATCCCAGTGTCTATTTCTGCTTAGAATTTAAGCATCATCCTTCCTGTTTTTTTCAGTTTAAAGAACTTATGACTTATTAGAATACAAATCTTCTTTTTGTAATCACAAGAACAAACATACCAAATTAACTATATTGTACCAGTGGTACAAATCTGTGTCCTCATAGCTCGCAGTTGAGTTTTGAATGCTCAGCTTTCCAGTGAAACTCAAACTTTTTCAGAATGAAGAAACATCAACACTTCCCAGTCGCTCGCACAAAGTGTTACACTTGGTATTAGGGGTATAACAGGCTAGTCAGGGAAGAGCTGTTAATTGATTAGTGCTCAGAATTGAATTTTTTAGCTATTGATGAACTCGGCTGGGCCATAAAACAGGAAAAAGATAGGCTAATTGTGCCTTCTATACATATAAGGGAGGACATGTTCATAGTAATTTTTGCTTTCTCACAAACTGCAATTCCAAATCTCAATTTGTTCCAAATAGATAAAATTGAGAACTAAGCTCAGGGCTTGTACTATCTGTTACAATGACATAAGCATGCCAATGTATAAGTATTTTGCATAAATATTAGCAACATGGCCTTGAAAGGGAAAAAGAGTAAGTTATGTTGCTGCATCTGAACATGAGTAAAGTGCAGTAAAAAATTAAAGAATTCAGTAAATAGAGAACAAGATAAACACAAGTGAAATGGGAAGAATATTTTGCTGAATATAAAAATAAGGATGGTTTGCAAAACTACAAACAAGATAAGCAGTATTGGAAGCCTGTCTGGGAGAAGAGTAGGTAAGCAGCACAAAAAAATTGTGCATGAGAATGAAGAAAAAAGAAGAAAAGCCTGTTTCAGTTCAAACTTCTTTTGCTGCAAAGCTCATAAGTTTGATCACCTCCAGTTCTGCAGTTGAGGCCACCCAAGACAGCATCTGTCATTCCTAACTACGCAGCATCAGCTCTGTGGTCTTTGAATCCTCACAACTAATTTATATTCTAGGTGTCAAAGACAAACAGTTTTGTACAGAAAGTGTTGACAATGTAGAAGAAACAAACGTTAAGATGAAGTGTGTTGATAATAAATTAATATAGTCATGTTTTATTGTAAATGTAAAACTGATAGGATTTATCAGTCTTCTAAAAGCTTATATCACATAAATCTGTAACTTCCTTACTGTTAGACACATAAAACACCAAAAAAAAGTTGTTGAAGAAGTTTTTTAAATAACATGAGTTGTCACTAAGCTAAATCTTTTAAATCTTGTGGCAATTTAGTCTTAAAGATTTCTAGCAAGTCAGTTGAAGAATCTATGGTTCTAGTCACTAAATGAAAGTTGACTTGTAAAGTTTATAACCTGAGAAAATGTTAACATCTTTTGTTTTTGTGAATTATTCTGGGCACTTGAATACATCTTCTGACCTGACAAAATACTGACGTTCATAATTTTGCAGGCTGTTTGTACTGTCTCAGAAAACATGCTGAAACGTTCCACAGTAAGACAATTTCCAGACATCAAGCTGTCACTATTGTCACAGTTTTTGACTGTATATAGTTGCTAATACTAACAAGTAGAGACAATACAAAGTTTGCAGTCTGCAATGTTTTCACAAACTTCCTTGGATGACAGAGTTAAAACTCAGTTATAAGGATATTATTAAGGGGGTTATGTCTCTCTTTATAACAGGCACTTTCTGGGAGAAACCTCATCTGTTCTGCCAAGTGTGTAAAATAGAAGCCCCTTTTCCTCACTTCTTTGCCTCACTTTTAAACTGCTTGTGAAATTTTGTAGGTTTAAAACTGCAGAGAAGGGCCACAAGGTGAGTGTCACCATGGCAGGGGATGGTGGCAGTGGTGATGAGAAAGTAAGCAAGCAAGAGGGCTGGTGCAGGACTCTTTCTGTATCTTATTAAGACATATAGACAAATGAGTCAATAAGAAAACTGCTTTAATAAGAAAGAATGTGAAGAGAAATATAAATGGAAAGTGTTTTATGTCTGCAGATGCTGGGCACCCCATTTTGATACAGCATCATTTGGAGCTTAAATGGATTTTTCTCTCAGTGGTTTGAAGAGCAGGTGCTGTCCATGGAGAGAAACTGATCTTTTTAGTCATCTGAGCTATCCTGAGTAATATCCTCACAAGGAAAAAATTCTGTTTATAAAGGGTGCTGTCATAGGACAAGGCCATGCAGGCAGTATGAGTTCAGGTACCAAATGCCTTCAGGGTCCTTGTGTAAAATGAGCTGGCCAAGTTTGTCCTGCAGCCAAGGAATTTTCACCATCACAGAGTCCAAAGCTGTGCTGGACAGGCAGCATTGCACAGGCCTGACCCTCCTCAGGTTAACATTGTGTGGATCACTGACTCCTAAAAGTGCAAGTGTTTCTCAGTTAGGATCAATGAGCTGATAGAATTGAACAATATAAAGGCCTGATTTTCATGAAGATTGAAATTTGTTAAAGGACCAAATTAGGAATAAAAGAAATGTGTATCTTGAATACATTTTAATACAAAATACTTGAATGCATAGGTTTTATCTATAAAACTGAAATAGCTTTGGACAGAAAACAGATATTTAAAGATCATGGCCTTGATGGGAACAGTTCTATACATGAACAGTAGAAGGACTTAATGTAATGTACTTAAGTTTTCACTATTCTGTAATAGCTGATATCAAGCTGTCTAAAGGGCCTACTCCTGTAACTGTACTAGCAGCATGGATAGCACTGGCTTCAGCACAAAGCACAACAGATGATTAAACTGAAAGACAAGAAGAGAAGGAAACTATTTCAAAGATACTACTACTTTTGTTTTCCCTTTGTTTTTTTTTAAGTCTTTGGTCTCCAATAAAAATGGTGTGACAGTGAATTAATTGGCTTCACCCTGTGTGTCTAATGCAGACATCTAAGTCTGATGAAGAAAAGGTTTTTCAGTCCATATTTCCTCCAGATTTATCTATTGGGTGACACAGGCATTTTTCCTGCTTAATATCCTCTGAATGTTAAAAGTCTTTGCCAGCGTTATTCAAAAGTGTACCTTGAATTTAATTTCTAACATGGATAAGACTTTTCTATTTGATTGTATTTCAAGCTGTGTGATGCAAGCCAGCTCTTAAAGAAAAACTGTGTCAGTTGCAAGCTATGCTGTGCTGGAGTTGAAAATCCTGGTGGGGAGGATAAAATGATGAAACAGCTTTTGGAGTGAAGCTGACTTGTGTCTGGCTAGTGTGGAGGTGGACAGAATGGTCTTGGTTTATTTGTGAGGCATTCTGTGATTTTGCACTTTCTAAAGTATGCTAGTCTTTCTGCCAGCTTGTTTCCATAGTATTTCCCTACCTCTTTGCTTTTTAATTCCCTGCTCATGACCATGCAATCCTACGTCTTCATTGTACTAATCCAGAGTTTTCTGGATCTCAGTGGTCTGTCTACTTTGTGCTAAAATATCTTTGAGCACAAATATTTGCTTTTTCGAATTACCTCAAAATTCTTTCTTCCCCTCTGCATCCTATGGTGATGGGTCCTTCTTTTTTGTTATATACCAAACACTTTGAGTGTTTAGGGTGGATAACTCATTAATTGGCAATATCCCCTTCCTTTTTCCTTTTTGTGGATTACTTAACTGTCTATCATCTTAATGGATTAAATTTCCTTACAGACAACTTTTATAAGGGCACAAGCATAAGCACAAAGTGGTGAAAGCATACCATGAGATATGAGGAATGGAGATGAAGCAGAAGGGTAACTTACCACTTCCAGGAGCAACAGATCTTCCTGTTTGCTTCACTAGATTTAATGGAACTGTGTTCCTCAAAGAGATTAGAATAACTCCTGCTGATGAATGTCTTCAAAATGCTTGTAAAGGAACAGAGGTGGGCAGTGTAGAATAAGATTCACCAATTAAGTACATTTTCAATGCTGGAACTGATCAAGTTGGGAGCAACTCCTACAGTGCTCTGTAAATGCCGTTGGAGGGCATTTCAAGGTAAATGCCGGTCACATTTTGTGTAGTGAAACAAATTTAGTGCAACATCCATAGTTGTAATGCACCTTATCCTTTAAGTAACATGAACATGTTTGTTGGTGGCCTGCACAGAGACATATTTCTTACAAGTAGTAATACTTTCGAGAAAAAATTCAGTCTAAATGCTGTTACTTAGGCTTTTAAATTGTTGCCTTGATTTTGAAAGGTTTGAATGCTCTTGATACCCCAATTTATCTGTTTTAGCCTCCCTTCAAATACAGCTGTAGAAAATAATTTTTCACAATGTCTCCATATATTTTGTCAGCCCTGGCTCTAGAACTTCTCATGGCATAGAAGTGATCGTCTACTATTTGTTCTGTAACACCAGCAATGACTGAAGCTTTGTCTCCAGAGCCTGACAGAGTGATCCATTTAAATTGACACATATATCAGCACGTTTTTCACCCTTACTCTATTAATCTATGCTTCACTTGTCTCAATGTCTTGTGAGCAATACTGCTTTCACAGAATGTCTCAATCAGCACTGCTGAAATTGTGAACAGACACTGCCATTGATCATGGGAACTAATACAGTGTGGTGTATTGTCAGATCTTGACAAACAAATACTTTCCAGATGCCAAAGGGCCCATAGTGTTTAATGGGACCACTCACTGTGTTGTCCCACAGTCCTTGGCCATAACTCTCTCATGTCTCCAACTGTGCATATTTTTATATGCATCAACTAGTGCTCAGGCTGTTTGGAGGTGGTTGAATGTCACTGATGATGCATTGGTTTATGTATAGCTTGCAAGGACTTACAGCCCTTCTTAGCAGTAAGGAATTTTATAAATATGAAATGCTATGAGTGGCTGCAGATTTTAGTTTGCCATTTTTTTGCAGATATTTTAATTAAAGAAAAGGCTAGATGGGGAAATCTTAATAAACTAATTTACAAAATACAGAAATAAGCAATTACTTTGCAATCATATGGTACTTGGTAGGTGTAAGAAGGAATTTTTTTTATTGCTCGAATACAATTTTCATATAAGTTTCAAATAATAAGTATTCATGTCATTAAAAGAGTTACATTGGTATTATCAAAATAAATATTAGAAACCTTTTTTCTTTCTGATTAAGATTTCTTCTGAAAAGACCAATGTAATAGAAATAATAACAATATAAAAGAGGAGTAAAATGCACAGGAGAAACAGGCAACTTAAAAAATTTAGGTAACAAAAATGAATTGGTTCATGTCTGTTTACCCATGCACCAGAATCAGAATCTATTTTGGAACTGCATTATAACCTGAAAATATTTAACTGCTGCAGTATGTGTGGAATCAAAGACATTCATCTGTGTGTCTTTCTGCAGGAAGATCCTTATTTACTGTAATTTCATGATTATAAGCCGCACCAATTTGACTAAAATTTTGGTCTGAACCCAGAGGTGCGGCTTATAATGAGGTGCAGCTTATATATGGACAAAGAACGGAAAGTTGCTGTTTTAGTTTGGAGGACAAGTGTCTGCTGAGAAAGGCAGGAGTATCTCTGTGAAATGGAGAATGTAAACTCCCTCCCTCCAAATTATTACAATTTTGAAATCAAGGGGCTTTCAGACAAAGATACGGGAATTAGGAATAACAGTTCTTTACTAGGGAAATTAAAATAGAAATACAGTGCTACATGAAACAAACTCCAAACCCTGACGAAGTCAGAGTACAACCTGACACCCCATCAGGCAGGGTGTTGGTAGCAGTCCCATTCCATGGTGGCTG
>PYHW01010392.1:3930835-3978008 GCA_013186435.1 Turdus rufiventris | reverse complement strand
CCTCACCATGGTCTCACCACAGCCTGCAGAGGAATCTCAGCTCCAGCACCTGGAGCATCTCCTGCCCCTCCCACTGCCCTGACCTTGGTGTCTCCGTGTTGTTTCCCTCATATGTTCTCACCTCCTCCTCTTTTCTGACTAGAAGAAAAACTGTAGCCCCCTTGTTTTGATTTTCTTCTCAAATTTGTTATCACAGAGGCATTATCCCCATTTCTAATTGGCCCAGTTTTGGCCAGCAGCATGTCCATCCTCAGAGCCATCAGGGTTTGGCTCTGCTGGACACGGTGGAAGCTTCGAAAGCTTCTCACAGGATCCATCTCTGTGGACCTTTGCTACCAAAAATCAGGCCAAGCAAACACACCTATACAGTAGGAAACTGATGGAGGAGTTGTTCTGCTCAGCAGTTTGTTTTAAAACAAATTGGAAAGATAATTTATTCTGTGGGTTTATTAAAAAAAACCCCAAAAAACTTGTGTAGGTATTGTGCTGTGCAATTACCTTGGTGTTCCTACATGTATATGCAGTATGTGTATTATGTCCTTTCCTTCACATTACTTCTTTCCCTGAACCAGATTTTTATTACCCATGCAGTGTTCCCATTGCTACTTTGTTACTCTGATTCCTTTGTGACTTTTAGAACAAATTTTCTCATTCCTCTCTGACAGGAGGCTGCCCTGTTTCACTTTCTGCCAGTGAAAGTATCTTGCACTGTCACAGTCTTGCTGTTCATGACATTCTCATGGTTTGAATCTGTCACTTGAGTCTCGGTAGACTATGCTACTAATTTTAAAACTTGCTGCTTTTTCTTTAGGCAAAGAAATGTTCAAGTATCTCTTTTTAAAGGTAGATTGTCACTGCACACAGTGGTAGATGTAATATTAGTAATTATTCTTTAGAAATTAGTCCAGTAAAACAGGGAAAAGTCTATACTTCTGTCTGCCCTCCCTAGAGGCTTTAAATATGCAGAAATCTGACTTCATATTCCTTTTCCGAAGATTTAGTGACTAAGTTTAATTAATCTTTGAATATGAAACTGAAATGAACTCTGAGCCCTCTTAATTCAAAATTCTGTGCCTGGTAGTGGCATACTAACAGGAAATCAGAAACTATACTGTTTAGGCAATTGTTGAGCATGCAAAGTTATCTGTGAAAGAAAAATTATTTCTTAAGAATGTGAGGTTTAGAAAAATTATAATTCATATTATTGCTTGCTATATATTTTGATACTCTTGGGCTAATTTCAATGGAATTTGATGGAAGAATAGCTGTACTGATTAACTGAGCTCCTCTAGGTCTTTTAGTAAATGGAAGGAAAAGGAAAGAAATCAATACCTCCAGTGTAAGTCTAACATGGAACAGCAACAGAGCTGGCTAAAACCCAACATTATAGAAATATTGTCAGATATTGGTGTGGAATCTAGGGTTGGCTGCTGCTGGCCTAGACTAGATGGGCATTCTGAGTGACAGAGAATCATTGCGAGTACTCCATCAGGGTCTGGGAGTCACAGGGTAACTCAAAGATGAACCTGGAAATATTACACATATATGAATATTAAGCCAGATCTCCCCAGGCCTTGTTTAGTTCTGTGGGAATATGTGACACAAATTTGCAGAGAAGCTACTTGATTCCAAGAAAAAGTTTTGTTTGGATTTTTTTCCTGTTTAGGGTTTTGTTGGTTTGTTTTTTTTTTTTTTTTTTTTTCAGTTGGTTGGTTGGTTGGTGGTTTGTTCATTTGGGGTTGTTTTATTGTTGCTCTTTTTTTGGATGTTTGGTAAAAATGTGGATTTGTTTTTCGTTTTTTTGTTTTTTGGTTTTTGGTTTTTTTTGGTTTTTTTTTTAAGCAGAGAAACCTTTGACCTTATTTAGCAGAAAGTGAGAAAAGTGACTTATGAACTGACATCTAAAGAACTGTTTGGAAAAGTGTCTGTTCTACCTTCTTCCCCTGAAATAAGTTTTCAGGATACTGTTTAGTAAAAGGAAAATCTATTCTTTAACAGTACAGTAAAAGATTGAACAACAGATTTTTCTCACCGGAAGAATTAGTATTTCTTATGTTCATGCTGAACAGAATGAGATTTAAAACTTTTACTATGTTTTCATTTCCTGTTTTTTCAGGAAGTGAGGAAGAAAGTACATTGTGCCAGATGACAGAAGACTTGTTTTCTGATATGCTTTAGATTTGCTATATATTTTTAGCCATTTTCCTTAATCACTCTGTAAAGAAACTAAGTCTGAATTTATCTACACTGCATACCTGACTGACAGTCTCATATGATTATGGTATGAACTGGAATCTTGTTTACTAAATCACTGTTCTGCCACACTTCCTTACAGTTTCTATGCAAGTAGCTAGACTGAAATGAAGCATGACTTAACCAGAAAGAATTCTAGATCTAAGGAATTTATTATCATGTCTAAGTGTAATTAACAATGGGGACTTTCCATGCATGTGTTTTCAAATAGTGGTTTTGTGGGTAATAGATAAGTGTTCATTCTATTGTAGGAATTAGACATAGTTCTGTTAACCAAGGTGGTATTAAAGATATAGAAATTTGGCAGAAAATAAACCTCCTTTCATTTCAGCTGGTCCTCAGAGATCAGAGGTGCTTGTTATATCTGACTTAGTTTCTGATTTCACATCATTTGCATCCTTAGGGATGTGAAATGTAATATGTTACTGGGGCTTAATGAGAGTCTTGGTCATTTTGGTAAAAATTTATAGTTGATACAAATTAAGAATAAACACTTTGACCTCCTCCACCCACCCATGTGATGTTAAAGGTTGTCTGACTTTCGCCAGAGAGTCTTTGTACTCATCCTTATCTCTTTGAAGAACCAAATTCAGAGCAAGGCTTTTAGGCATGGCGAAGGAGGAGTGAGTCTGATGGCTCATCAGTGATTGTGAGGTCTCTGCTCCACCTCAGACACCCTTCAGGTGTCAGCCTTGCTCCAGCAGGTGCAAGATGAGCAAGATGCCCAGCTCATATTTTGTTCAACCAGCCTCAACAACTCTTCAGTAGCAAAATGCAACTCTGTAGTAGGTCTGACAATTTACCACAGCTATAAATACTTTGCTGATATTTTCCTATGGAAACTGATAAACATCATCAAGAAGTTAATTTCTTTTAGGAGTGGGGAGGGAGAAGATAAATTTATTTCTCCCAACTGACATGAAGCACTAGCTTAATACAATAGGCCTAGAGCTAATATAAGCTTTTGATTGGTTTCTTTATTTAATAGCACAGAATCAGAGAACGACAGAATGGGTCAGGCTGGAAGGGACCACAGTGGGTCATCTGTTCCAACCTCCTGCTCAAGCACAGTCATCCTAGAGCACATGGCACAGGACTGTGCCCAGATATTCTTGAATATCTCCAGTCAGGGAGACTCCAGAACCTCTCCTGGCAATCCTCTATAATGCATGGACATAACAGAGAGTTGTAGAACATAGGTTGCGTATAAAATATTTTTTAATATTCTATTCTCCAGTTAATGTTGCTGCATATAATATTTTTACTGTGATTTGCTGTAAATGAATTTAAATGCTTGGGCACCTGATATATTGCTGGATAGCTAACCTACTATGATCTTATAAAAAATGTCATTAAGTGTTGCAGTGAATTATGTCTGAGTAACCTGTCAAATCCCAAATTATGAATGCTTTGTATCAAGGTCTGAAAAATACTCTTACCAATTCTGCTGTCTGCATGAATAGAAACCCAGATCAGATGAGTAGCAGCATAGATTGAGATGCTGGTTTCTTCAATTCAGTGAAAGGGGCAAAACAGCAAGCCAGAAAGATTGGAGTGTATATCCTGAATATTCCAAAGAAGGGGATACTCTTTAACAGGTGTTTTCAGAGTAATAAGAAAATGGCCCAAGCACCATAGTACTTAATCCAGGTGAGATAATATGGGTGAATAAATCACAAAAAAAAAGCACACAATGCTAATACAGCCAAGCTCTTTGCCAAAGAAGAAATAGAAATTTATCTGTTCTTATTAATAGATAACTTCTATAAAATAACAACTCATGTGCTGTCCTACAACTACAACTCTACATCCCACTGATTTTGTATGAACACAGGCCAAATATTTACTATGCAGTTTTACAATAGACTATAGAAACATGTATTCCAAAATGACTACTTGGAAGACTGGAAGTTTCTCTTACAGAAAATAGTTAGCAGTAAGTTGTTTAAAAAATTAAAACCGGTAGCTCTCTAATGAATAAAATGTAATTTCACCTTTTAAAATCAGATTAAAATCCTGAACTATTGTAGATAAGTAATGAGAATTTGTAAAAGGGAACTAATCTTCTCATAGTAATTCTGATAAATATATTGCGTTAAAAACTTTGAGTTAATTTCTTATACTCTAGCTCTAATCACGGGAATATGATAATATTTCATGTTTTACCCTAGACTAGTATCATTTGCTGATTATCTGGAAAAAGTGTTCTAATTTAGAGAAGTACTTAAGTATGTCCTAAGCTTCTGGTACTTAATATAAAACCAGGAATTTAGACATTTGAGCCATCAAGCATGCTACATAATAATTAGACTACATGTTCAGAATTGTTGCTTTGCAGATGCCTATAAGTATTTTATTTAAATGAGATGGAATTTGGCATTAAAATCTTTAAACAAGGCAAGCCTTCCGGAAAGATATGACTCTTCAAGACCCAATAAAACATTAATTGCTGCATCTGTACTTACATCTGTAAGTAGTTTTGCCCATAAGAATCTTCTCTTTGTAAAACTTCCATTACAGAAATATTTTATATATTCATAATGGTAGAAAAGGAATTTCTCTTGTTATTTATTTTTGTTGCCCTTCAAATATTCTGAGACCACTTGATTTCTCCTTTTTTGTAATAATTTGGACTTTTTGTGTATCATATGCAGTATATATCTATCTTGAATTTGTTTCTGATAATATCAAGATGACTATCATTAGTCTAAGTAGTTTCATCTCCTCCTTTTCTTTATGGAGCTCATATACAAATGGTGCAGGTCAGCAGTTACTGGGTAGAAGTATGCAAGGAACTTGGGGAATAAGGGCATTGAGGGAAAGATGAGGGAATGAAAAATATTATATATGCTTGATAGATGAATGAAGCAATTTAGTTCTGTGAGAGAGTGGTTCAGAGGTAGTTGGAAGACTAAAAAATAAGAGAATGCATGGATAAATACCCTTCATATACTTAAAAGGAAGAGTAGCAAGGTGGTAATAACACCGTGGTGGTTGAGGCACAAGAGAGGGAAGACTGTCGTCAATGAATATGTGTTACATTCATTGAAAGTCAGATTTTGAAATGCAACTTGATGAATTGCAAACTAAAGATGATTATTACACGAGTTAGGAAAATATTTTCAAAGAACATAATACATTTTGAAGCCATCTACGTACTACTGAACCAGACAGAATAGATGTAGTATAGTGATTGTTGGCAGAGAGTAGTTTATTGGGAAAAAAGCCAATAAAAAAGAAAAAAAAAAAAAGAAAAAAAAAGAAAAAAAAAGAGATCAGAAATCAGTGGATCCCCACAGTATGTGTTTTTTTATTTTTCAAGCTAACCATATGGAAAATCTCACCTACCAGTAAATATGGTTTAAATTGGTTTTTAATGCGTATATGGCAAATTAAAAGCTCGGAGGGGCCAGGAACTTTGATTTAAATGATATATATAAAAATCTGATGTTCATCTGCCACTTTTATACAAAACTAATCCTTAGTTCTAGACACTCTTAATATCTTTTGTCTACTTGTATAGCAAGCAGCAAAGTGGACCTCTGAAAAATCGTTAGAAATATGTGGCTTGTTCCTTAGGTAATATTTCTAGAGGGAAAATAAAGAGACATTTGGAAGGATGCAGTTCCCTGAAATAAATTTTATTCTTATTTCCTGTAAAATAAATTTGTAAGATTTGTATGAGAAATTGATTGTTTAAAAAATATGGGGTTTTATTTGTATGGATAGTCTAAAAATATTCATGAAATACTGAATCTATTTTAAATCTTCCTTTTTCTTTCATTTAAAGTTTAATATTTTGAAGGGACTTTCACTATCCCTTCCTCCCTCCCTGGTTTCTTTCCTTTCAATTTTGGAACTTTAGGAATTGTTTGGATCACACATTTTCTTTTTTCTCCATACCTTTGCTCCAGGATGTGACGCTTACGGAAACACACCAATTACCATGAAACACTTGTCAAAGTCACTAGATTTGACAGCACTGATGCTAGGGAGCATATTGGAAATGACAGTCATTGACATAGTACTGGAGGGTTTCTGTACATTACAATAAAATGTTTTATTGGGAGATATTGTCAAGTGCTTCCACAACAACATTCATGCTTTTTCATTTTTATTGTTTTTGAATAGTCTCTCCAATGTCTGTGAGTACTGCATTCTGATAGAAAATATGTGTAGTGACTGAAACTGGAAAGGAAACTCCCAATAGAGCACTGCTGTTCCTTTAACCACAGGCAGTGGAATAAAAAAAGTCTGAATATACAACTTGATAAATTTTTATGTTCTGTCTTTTCTATGAGCTGAAGGATCAAAATACTATGTTTTAATACTTAAAATAATTAACTGAAATAAATTGTGACTATTTGAAGAAAAGAACAAATGCATAGCTACTGAATATTAATGTCACTATGGCTAACTGGTCAAGAAAGGAAAGAAATTCAAATGTTTGCCAACAATGTCATTACTGAAAAACAATTTTTATTTTTCACAAATTTACTGGTGCAGTTCCATGCTGAGGCTGATGGTGCATCAGAGCAACACTACACAGTTTTTTTAATAACTTTTGACGCAGAGCGGTCTGCAAAAATGTTCAGAATTGAAAACATTCCTTCAGGGCAAAAGACTTGGAACCATTGACTTTGAATTAAGATAATCTGCAAAAGACTGACTGCATCATTTGCACTCAGTTGTGCTATTGATTTCAAACAGACCATGCTTGCATTTACTACTACATGAATTAGGAGTGTTTTACTGACCTTTCTCAAACATGCTAGTGTTGTAAGTAAATTTCTCTCCTGTCTTTATTGTTTTTTTTTTTTTTCTCTTCTCAATGTATAGTGATTTTATAGTTCTATGCTTTCTACTTAAGCAGGGTTTTAAAATCAAAGGTGAATTAGTATCATGGCTTTCCAGCTAGTTAGATTAATGCTTGTCAGAATAATGTAATATATTCCACCACCCCCCCCCTCCATCCTTTTTAAAGTCTATTGTCATAAAATTACAAAACAGTTTGGATTGACACAAACATTTAAAGACTCACAGTCCAGGACCCCTTGCAATGAGAAGGGACATCTTCAACTCAGTCAGGGTGTTAAGAGTCTTATCGAATCTGACTTTGAGTGTTTCTAGGGATGGAAAATCTACCACCACTCTTGGCACCTCTTCCACTGTTCCACCACCCTCATAGCAAAAATTTTTATATTTAGTCTAAATCAACTCTCTTTTAGACTAAGCCCTTTACACCTTGCCTAATTGCAAAAGGACCTGCTAAAAGACTATTGTTTGCTTGACAAAGAAATAGCTTAGTGTAGTGAGAGCTTTGCTTTCTGTAACATGTAGCTGTATGGGGTTTTTTTAAGCAGAAGATGTTGTCACGGGCAATGGAGCAGAAAAACGGGCTCTTTCTCTTTATTTTCCCTTCCTCCTCACTTTTAATTAAAAAATCAGAATAAAAAGGAATTGTAGCAGTTGCATTTAGCACTCATTTACCTCTGTTAAGGAGGGTGTTTTGATGCACCTAACGGGCACTATAATTTTGCTAAGTCAGAAACACCTGAAATGTAAGGTCATTTGAGTTAACATTTATAAACATAAATGTGATGCTTCAACAACAGTGCATAAAACCTTAATGGATCACACACTGTATCAAGTGTTGCAGTGCAAATAACATCCATTGCCATAAAGTCAAATTATTGCTGCAGGAGCAGAGAAGCACCACTGATTTGGGTGGTATTGTGTAACAGATGTGTCAAAACAACAGTGGCAATGTATCAGATCAAGAGAAGTATAAAATGTCAAGACAAAACTGAGATTCAGAAAGGGAGGAAAAAACACTATTTTTGAAATTTAACAGTGGTAGACAGTACAAGGCAGAGTTAAAAGAAATGTCAAGCAAGACTGTGAAGCTGCAGTTCGGAAAGAAATCTGAAGTATAAGAGCCTCTGGTGTTAAATTTATAAAAAGATCATCATAGCCTATCATGTGTAATTGTTCACAGTCTGAAAAATGTGTATGTCTGTACACTGAAACTCATCATACTTTGTCTCTTCTCATGTAAACTTCTAAAAAGTTTGAGAAAAATAGGCTGTTTTTTTGTTTGTGAGAAGACATTTTCTTGACAGAGTAATACAAGTATACTTGTTAAAACCTTCCTTCACTCTCATTTAGTAATGACAGATTTTTAAAAATTTAAATATTTGTAATATTTTTTTCTTATTTTAACATATCCTGGAAATTAATTTGACTAAGTTAATGTCTGTCTTTTTAAACTATTTGGAAGTAATGGACATAGAGTATGCTTGGAGGGAGTACTGCAGGATACATGCATGGGAATTGTGAGTTTGTGAAAAATCTGTTTAGGATTATTTTGCATAAATTGGCAGGATATGCGAAATAGTTCCTCCACACTACTAAGAAAGTTGAAAGCCTTGGATATTATACTGAGTTGATTTTAGACGCTGAACTTTGAGGAAGGTATGAATAAAGGGTCCCAGGGATATCAAAGAGCATAATCAGTATTCTTGAAAATATGGCACCATTAAAAAATATGAAATAAAATGGGACTAGATAGAGAAGCCTGGGCATGGACGACAAGAGAGGAAAAGAGGGCAGCATTAAGAATTGGGAGCTTAATTTAGTTTTTGGATGCATCTAAAACTGCCAGCAACAGACAGAGAAAGAACATAAAAAAGGTCATTAATACCCATATACAACAACTAGTGAAATAAACACCTCAAGGAAGGTTCACAGTAGAGATAAACAAACCAAATTTTCTAATGGCAATGGCATACATATACTGACACTTAACACTTTGGAAGTTTTAGAACATCTGTCAGCGTAAACTGTTTTCTCTGAGACTGGGCAATATTCATTAGAAATAAAGTTGGTTAGATGATGGTCCTTTGTCAGATGGGAGAAAGGATAAGACATGGTTAGAATCTGATAGCTGTGAATGTAAGAATAATGTTACAGAAAGGAAAAAGGCTTTGTGGCTGCTTAAAGTTTGCATTTCCTACACTGCTGACAGCTGAGAAGAAAACAATCAAAAACCCCTGTGTGTTCGGGACTTTTTTCTAATGACATTTTAAAAAAATAATTATTAAAACATTGAAAACCATGGTTTGTTAAAGATATATCAGTGGTCTGTATTTGGGTTCTTCAGCCTTCCTTGTGAAAAAAGGTTATGGCTGGATGAGTTTTCATAAAAGATGAGGCATGTCTTTATGTAGTGGGTCAAAGAAATCTATCCCTTTCTTTCAATAGGTTTTTACTGAATTGAAGCACACATGCATGGGATTATAATCCATTAATATTTGTTTCTTCTGGTGTTTTTTTTTTGGGGGGGGGTTGTTTTTGTTTTTTTTTTGTTTTGTTTTTGTTGTTGATTTGGGGTTTTTTGGGTGTTTGGTTTTTTTGGGTATCTTTATTTTTTGGGTTTTTTTGGGGGGGTTGTCTGTTTGGTTTGTTTGTTTGTTTGTTTGTTTGTTTGTATCTTTCTTTCTTTGGTTAGGTTTTTTCCCCCTTTTTTAGACAAAACCTTGTCTAAAAATGGGTGAATCGGAAATTTTGTTATAGCATATGATGCTTTTGTTGCATGAATTTATATTGAAGGCTATTTCATATATCAGTTTGTCCACAAAAATTCTGTAGATTTGAAAACATAATTTTTATTTTTCTACGTGACTAATAAATTAAAAATATAAATAACAATTTTATTAATTAAACTTAATATAGTATTTTGAAGAATGGTATAATGGCTTTGGTTTCTGTTCTTCATTAAAGAAAACATAACCAGGATGAGTAAAAATAGGGCTTGGAGCATCGTTCTTTCAAAAAGAATAGATCTGAGTTGTTTGGGGCTTTTTGTAAACAAGCCAGCTGAAATATGTGGTAGCTAGGACTGAAGAAGTGCAAGTGGCAAATCTAATTACAAGCTGATTTAAAAAATGTCAGTGAAGGAAAATGTCACTACTATTTACATAATTTACTGCTTTTAGGTTTCTTTTTTATCATTTTTATACTTTATTATGGAGAACGGGAATAAGATTATGTTCTTTGAAATGAAATCCCATTTATGTTTTCCATGCAACATTTTTATAAATTAACTGAATCATTCTACCTCCTGATTTTAGCCTCCTGTGATCCATTCCACATAAATCTTCTCACCATTTTGTCACACATTACTGGCAAAAGCGGCCCATAAATATATGTGATATTTTTTAATGTTTGCAGATAAACTGTTGGCTAAATTTATGCTTGTTTGCTGTAGATATGACAGTGCTTTCACTGACCTCACTAAGCACATATTAAATGAAGTTTTTATTCAGCCTATGAACACCAATTTTGATATGGATGCTTATGCACTTGATACGACCATTAAAAAAAAATCCTAGTGAGCTGCTTAAAACTTTTTTATGTCTTACCTAGCAACTGGAAAGACTTTGGGATGAAGAAAGCAGTGAGCTTAATATGCACTTCCTTTTTCTGATAAAGAACAGCTTAGATGTACTCAAGCAGAGCTATTGCAAAAGGTTCCAAGCGTCATCCTACCTACTCATAAGAGAAAAAAAATAATTTAAAAATTTTCGCCTCCTTCCCAAGGCTCATTTGAATACCTCCACTCTTAACTTTCTAGTTTCAGTTTCCCTTTGTTTCACTGTGCATTGCAGTCATTCTTTCCCAGTCCCAGTGAAGTGACAGGCTGGGTCACGAGTCCAATACCATCTGTTACTCCCAGGTATCTTGTTTTGCTGTCCCAGTCTATGCTGCTGCTTCATTTGTCTCCACTCTGGTGTGGTCTACAGTCCTTCCCAATGTCCTGACCATGCCATAAGCCACCTGCAGGCCTGGTGTAGGTCAGCTGGGGGCTGCATCTTCTTTGTCATGCAATGCCTTCTTCCACAAGTGTGTCTCCAGCCACATCAACAATGTTCTCTTTCATGGATTCTGTTTTCCCTTCCAAATCTCCTGTACCTTCCCCCACACCCAAATGGTGCTCCCTCTCAAACATGCCTGTACAGAGGGGCCATATACCACAGGTTTGGCTGGCACTGGGCTACACACAGCAGTGTCAGATCCAACCAGAACAAGCTGTGACTGGCTAAGGGCAGCTCCTGGCTCCGCTGCTGTGCTACCAGTCATACCCAGAGCATTCCTCCTGAAGCAAAACATATTTAAGACGCCTTTGAACATACATTCATTATAAACCTTACTTTTAACATCATCATATTAATACACATGCATTATAAATCCTGCTTTTCCTTCAAGACCACAGGGATATCTCACTCCACATCTCACAGTGCACATCTGCTCAGATAAGGTGGTTGCGTGTTCACCCTGCCTCACCCTGGCAACCAAGTTACAGCACTCACACCATACACATCTATCAACACAGAGTCATTAAACATTTTAAACATTGCCCCTGCAAAAGGTCTAATTGAAAACAATTATAAGGCCCTCCTATCTCTCTCTATCAGGGTCCTGGAGTGCTAATGTTCCTTACAGCCCTGACCAGCCTTACCGGGGGCCTCCCAACCACATGCCCTACCTAGGGGCCAGAGTCCCATTTAAGCTCAGCTGGAGGATGGATCTGTTTCCATCTCAGCCGCAGCCATACTTATTGCCAGCCCTGACCTGTGGACCGGCTTCCCAAGTTGGCTTCAGACCTTTCACTACGTGGACTTGTTGAGTGATCACTGAGTTGTGTGTGATCCCAGTTATCCTCACCAGACCTGATCCTGAATGTGCTCCTCAGACTGACTTCAGACACATATTGCTGTGAAATTGAGTGGCATATGTCATGGTCCGCACAACCTGAGCAGGGGTCATGATGGTTCGTTTGAACACAGGGTGTAAAAAGACAACAGCAAGAGACTAAGGTTTTGTTCCACAACAAGCAGCAAAGCAGTTTATTGAGGGCAAACAACTCCGTTTTGGGGTAATGGTGAGACGGAAAGAGATATAGATGACAAAGTAGAGAAGAGAAAGAGAGATAGAGACAGAGACAGAGAGAGTGAGAGAGAGAGAATAGGGGGAATAGCTACCAACAGATGGGACGTTCCTCTGATCATCCGACGATGTCTTCCATCTGTGAGGAGAAAGAAGTCTCAAAGTCTCTTTGGAGAGTAATAATTTTATAGTCGTTTTCCAAGGCAGTGGCCACTGCCCAAAGGGTGGGGAGATTTACAGACTATTGTGTTCAAGAGCCCGTGGCTTCAAAAATCAGGTGCAGGACAGAACACTACAACCAGTACTCAGCCAGAGAGCAGTGTACCATGGAAGCAGCACTGGCAAGCACAACTGTACACAGTCCCTTGGCAATCATCTGCCTTAGGTAGGCCAGCAACTCCTGCCCAAAGTGAGAGGCAGGGTCCAGGGTCTCAGGGTCTCAGTCTCTGACAATGATTGTGAGGCAGATCAGGCAATCTTCAGACTGACCCTTACACCACCTAGGCTCTTGACTGATCCTGGCTGCCACCTCTGTTTCTGCACTGCTTGCCTTCTCCACATACCATGGGGTGGGCCCTGCCCTGCTGGCTGCACTCACCCTCAGCTCCTGGCTTCACTGGTGCTTTCTCAATGTGCTGTATCATCCATAGGTGTTGCACAATCTGACTTCTTGTGCTGTGGCTTTCTGAAAAAAAAATTGAGTTGCATTTTCTGGCTCAGTAAGAAGCCAGAATGCCCAGCAGTTTTCTGGGCCCATCTGGCTAAAAATAACTCTCCTTTATGCTTGCATCCCAGGTCAAGCTAACTTATCAGCCTTAGTGGTGTTCTTCTCGAGTTCCTTTGTGTTTGTGATACATGCATTAAGTTACTTATTAAAGTATGTCTCCTCTGAGCAGCCATTATATTATTTTAATTGTTCTGCTGCCTATTACCACAATTCCAATCTTTGAGCCATTTTCATACTGTATTAACCCAAACCCAGAAATCCGTACAGGCCAACTGATACCCCTGAGCATCTTTGAAGGATATTTTCAGTGTTATTACTTCTACAAATCAGAAGGTTTAGGCCTTTTGCAGGTGTCAGCTCCCTATCTGGAGAGATTCCAAGCAGTATCTTGTAATCTTGGTTTTGTTTTACAGGTTCTGTCAGTTGGTAAACTTAATTTATTTTCAGAATTCAATTCTTTGTAGGTTTCAGCAACACAAGGAGTCTTCCTCATATTATCAGTCCTTGATTGATACGATGACCTGGCCTGGAATCCAACCAATATGTGCTCATGTCCATCTTGCTAGTAGATGTCCAAGGCCTGTGTTTCTTGAGTGGATCTTCTTAATCTGAAATATTTAATAATAAATCTACCACTGACAAAACTACTGATTACCTAGCATGTTTTATTTTGTACTTTGGTGTTGATCTTCTAATTACTACATACATTAGTATGGCATGAGGGTTCTACAGACACCTGCTGCTGTAAAGTTTGGTAGATGATGCCATTTCAGCTCCAGACCAGATACTTTCAGGTGTGTTATCATAGACCATACAGCTAATTTTGCACTGTTCTCCCTCTACTTTGGTAGATATAGATCTCCTTGATCAGAAGGATGTCTTCACAGGTTATCTGTGACACCAGTGGGGTGTTAATGACTGTGCCCAGACATCAGAGATTTTATGTCCTGACATCCTGACATCATCACCTTCAGGGTCTCTCACTGTCCTATAAACACACTGCAGCTGCCCAAGCAACTTCAGCCTACTCTCACCTTATTTCTCCTTCCTTTCTTCCATGTGTATATTTCACACTTGCAGAACTGAATGACCTGTTGACTTGTTCTTCCAGCCTGTCTTGGTCATTCTGTGCAATATTCCTTTTTTAAGCGCTTGCCTCTTCCTCCACAAGCATATGAACTTCAAATGTGCCAGCAATGCACCCCATGGAAAGACCTCTGTGGCACTCGACTTCTTCCTGATCTCTGGGTACAGTGCAAACCATTAATCACTATCCTCCAAACCTGATTGTTCCAACTACATTTTTATCGATCTTGTTATCCACGTATCCCAGTTATAATATCCCTCCTTCTGTCCACGGTCCTGAAATCACATGCTACATTTACCTTCAGACCCATGTTTTCCTTGTTCAGCCTTTGAACTCTGGTGTAGTGGTAAAAACTTCTTGTTGTCCCTGATGTCCTCAATTTCTTCTTTTTTTTTAGTGAGCGATAAAATTCTGTGTTGAAATTTGGTTCAATTAATGTTGTTTTGTCCTAGACATAGAAATACATGTAATGAAAGGATATGTTATAGAGTCATTGAGAAAAGCTATTCAACAATAACAGTATGATTGTTTCTATAACCGCATCCATAATGAGAAAGACATCTGTTGTCATCATTTAAGTGCTACAAGCAATAAATTTTCCTCTCCTAAAACTTTATAGGAGCAATTACACTTTTTTTATGAACTCGTTAGTATTACATGGGTGAGAAAAGCAGGCTGTGTGTTGTATTTCACATAGTTTGATAGCTGTTGTGACTATATTCTCTTTGTTCAGAATTTTCTGGAGACAAAAGTGATTAAGATTTTCTGTAGACTCCTTTTTTTTTTTTTTTGGTATCAACTTCTAACACTGAGTGATAACTTCTGAACAACACATGAACACATTGAAAATTCAGGTTATGAAAAATAAGACTCCTTGACAAAATCTGACATTCCAATTCCAAATTAGTTTTCATTAATTTTTATTCCTTTCAGTATTACTAGGTTGATTTTACCTTTTCCTCAAGCTTCTTTTTTAATGTCTTTTTCCTTCTCTCCCACCCCATTTTTTCTGAACTTGGAGTGAAAAAATCTCAGGATGGGATTTCCTGTCAATTTTAAAGAAGAATTTTTTTTTATTATTATTTCTTCTTACACTCTTGCTTTTTATTTTTATTTTTTTCCCTTTTACACGTACTGCTCTCCAGTCTATTGCTATATGACTTTATTTTAAATTCATATACAAACTGGTAGCATTTTACCCATCCTAAGAATTGCCTTACTGGTCAGTATTTGAAGCATTTACATGTTGCATAATCATAGAAAATAAAGTACCTAATGAGTGAAGGCCTTGTGTTCCATCCTTTAACAAACATTTAAGACTTCCTAAATATACTTTTTGGGTAGTAATCTCGTATATTGACTATGCTAGGGGAGGATATTTTTTAAACAAATACTGCTTTGGTTTTGGAAACATGAGGGGAAAATTCAGTTCTTACTGAAAATGCCCTACACTAAGTTATCAATTTATAAGGTATCCTTCAAAGAAGTCTGTTTTTCTGATGAAACTACTAAAATACTTCAGCTGTTATCAATAAATACCCTCTGTATGTCTTCTGATAGGTTCTTTTGAGGGCAAAAGCTTTGATTTTGCCTTCATTTCTGTTTATTTGCTCTAAGATTTTGAGACTATTACAGAAAATTAAGGGAAATCACTCATTAGAGGATTTATTTTTGTTAATAGGACACAGTCCACTGCATTTAAAATTACTTGGAACAACTAAAAAATCAAATGCTTCCCCTTCATTCTAGAAGTTGATAAGTAAAATAAACACTTGCTTCTACATTTAAATTAATCTAGAAATGCAGAGGAAATGAATCTTCATTCAGTATTAATTTATTAATGCAAATAGCAGGAGAAAACAAATCTGGAAGTAGTGGTTTTGATCAATTATTTCCCCTCTTGTCTCTATTGTGTTCAGTTTACAATGCTTTCTTTTGTTCATCATCATCTGCTCCTGGAGATTTGCTTGTATTTGTTTCAGTACAGCTGCATTTTTGCCTTTAGAATATTATGAAAGCTATGATCCTTCATTTTAGAAAATAAGTCAATATTTAATAAAAAAGATAAAATTATGGCATCTGCTGGAAGTAAAAAGAAAAATTAATTTTAGCTCTCAAACCCAAGTTCTGGACAGGTTTTCCTTCCCTGTCCGTAGAAGAGAACTTTGAGGATCTTTCTATAGGGGTAGGATGGTGCATGGAGAGTGCAGAAATCTGAAGTTTAACTGAAATGTCTGAGCCAGTGCCTTAAAGCTTGACCTAGGTATGAAAATTATATTTTGTGCTACCATATTGTTGTGGCCCCACTTTAACATTAGTTTATGCAGTGGCTCGTATCCAGGCAAAAATGGAATTTAGGTTATGTGTAGTTGCTTCTTTCATATATCTTTCTCAGTGGTCATCCTGTGTAACTAGCAAGCAGTGTCCCATTACTTTGTTACTCTACAGGCACTAAACCTCCCATTTTCAACCATTAGCTGCAAAGAGTTGCACTAGAGCCTGTTTTAGATCTTGCTTTTCCAGGACACATTTCATGTTACCCTAAATTAATGCTCAAATAGAACAGGTTTGATCTACCATGTTCAGCTGTTACATCAGGTAATAATCAGCTCATCCCAGAATTTTCATTAATCTGTTTACAGCGTAGATCTTGTGCTGTGATTCTTTATCCATACCCCTCTGCACATTCAATGGCATTATAGTTGCCAACCAATAAGGAAGCAACCTTATGTTGCATGAGCTTTGATATTTCATCATGCTGACCCTGCACATGTTATTGATTCTGAGATTATACACTCACATCCTGCCTAATGCTATATTTGGATGTTTCCTGTTGCATGCATTTATTTCTCAGCAATTGTTAAATGACTGAAAACAGTTTGATGGCAGTTACCCTGTTACGCTTAACCTCAGCTACCCACCTACATTTTTGTGAATGTTGTTGATGTTATGCATTCTGATCAAGTTTATTCTTATCTTTCACATTACCCAATCTGCATGCATTTATTTTCCATAGCATCTATTTGACTGAAAAAGATGGAATTGCATATATCCTGTCATGACTAAACTGGACTCATCTGCCTGCCTGCCACTCTAAAATAAATTGAATGCAAGTAAACCCTTTTGTATATCTCTCTTTTGACCTGCAAAACTTATCAGCTACATATGCTTTGTAGCTGAGACAGCTGGTCTATTCTTTTGGATTTTGAGTTGACTCACCATCCTAAAGGGCAGCTTTAACTTTGTTAAAGTACTGTTTGATAACTGTCTGCAAAGAACTACTGATTATGTAAACATATGGTTATCCATAGAGAAAATAGGAGATCACCTTGCCCCTGAAGCATCCCTGAAGCAAGAGATTTTGTAAAAGTTTTATTGATATTCATGTTAATTCTTAAGGGTTTATTGCAGTGTTTCAGTCTTTTAATTTTAAAAAGCTTTTTTTTTTTCCCCCTTTTTTTCCAATTTAAGTGAACATTTGTCTAGTGAAAGCTATAAATTCTCCATGGATGATTAGTGAAATGGCGAGAAAAAAAAAAACCCACGGAGTTACCTAGGGTACAGTGCCTATGGCAAAAAAACTCTTTGTGTGTGTCCACCACAGGATTAGGCATTGAATGAGTGTGAGTTATCAGTTATTATTTTCAGAGATATGATTCCGTTTTTACCCTTCTTACTCAATTTTCAGTTCTATTTATTTTTCTTCTAGAAATTGCAGGTATGAGTTTCTAAACAGAAGACATTACATCCTGACTACTGCCTCTTAAGTAAACTAGATCCTTTGGGCTTTCTTAAATATTCAGATTAAATGGTCAAGATGCTACATTTTTACATGAAAGACGCAGAAAATAGATCCAGTAAGGTATTGAGGCAGTCACCAAGTGTCATGCAGAAAAGACTGAGGAGAAACAATGAATTTGTTCAGGATCAAACCTGCACTTGAAAGCTGAAGGATCCTTATTTGATTTATGTTGTCACATTAGAATACAACCACAATAAGCAGTCCTGAATACTGCCACCTCAGATAGCACATTCAGTTGAATGTTCATAAAATAACAAGACTGTTATGATTTTGTGCAAATATCTTCACTTGAACCCTAATTTCTAATTTGTTCCCTGCTCAGAATTTCGTCCGTGCTAGAACAAAGAAACCTAGTGAGGTTTAAAAACTGGGTATTACTCTACGGACTATTTTCTGTGCTTGCACAAAATATTTTTAAACATTGACCCCACATGTAGGATCTCAGAGATGGAAAAAGTAGTGCAGATGAAGTGAATTAATAAGCTGAAGTACTTATTGAATCAGCAAGTAGAACCTCTTGTCTGTCTAGTCTCATTTTTTATACACTTGATACACTTGGTGAAACCACAGTCTATCACATCCATACTCTGCTTTAATATGTATTTTACACAAGTTTAAGTAAGTTCATCAGTGGAAATCAGAGAAACTTCAATGTTTTCATATAATTATGACCCAGTTGTTGAGCATGTTTCTGTGGAAAGTGAGGTAGAGTTTCAAATTCTCATCAAATATGTAAAATATTATCCTTTCATAATCTGTTCCCAGTGCAATACAAGGCTTGATGGTCAAAGAGAGCTCATTATCTTTTCTGGAATTACAGCTAGGAGGATGAATGGAGAAAACCTGATTCCAAAAAGAATTTTTATTAAATACTGTGTCTAAATCTAAATATTGAATCTGAGGGGCTATATTTCTAGGGTCTAAATATTATTCAAGAACAGTAAGGGGGAAACATGAATATCTGTTTTTTCGTAAGCTATCTTCTGAAACTTCTTTCCTATGATGAAAACACAAGGAAACTTCAAAAACTTTTTCTTCCCAACCCACAAACTTGCTTTTTTTTGCATGTTGCCACTTAGATTGCCTTCATCTGCCATCTTGTGGTGTGTTGGCCTAATCTCAAGTGTATAGAAATGCACATACATTATTTATTATATTTTATAAGATTTTACTACCTCACATTTGTAATTGCCAGAGTGATACAATAAGATTTTACTATTGTGAGCTAATGCATACAATAAATGAATTTTCATACATTGTTTTGTTTTTAATATGGGAAAAGTAAAAAAAGACTGAAAAAACAGCCAATTGCAAAATAATTCTGGTTGAACATATTTTCCTTTATTAGAAATCACATATATTTAGAAGACATTTTTGACTATATTTACTTGTATAAATAAATTAACACTTTTCAATTCAATTAAAAACCCAAGGATGTTTCTTGAAGTTTTCAAAAACAGTTACTGGTAAAACTAGTAGAAAGGCATTGCAAAGATATGTGTAAGCTTAAAAGTAGATCCTTCTATCTCCCTAAATAGTTTACAAGATCCAGGTGCAATTACAGAAGACAATTTAGTCAAAAACATCAGTGCATTGACTCTGATATGTTGATGTGTTCATTACTATCTGTCAAATCTATTCTCCTATTTTTAATACCAGAAGCTTAATAGGAAAGGACAGAACAACTTGTACTGAAAAACTATTGGTATCCATTGGTATTTAGCCTCTGATAAATTTAGATATATGTTTATGTGAAGTATTTATGTTAAACACACAGGCATATTAAAGAACTTTTTGTTTTCATTTTAACAAAGAGCAACACAACAGTGTTTAAAATAGAAAGCAAAGGGCAAGATGTAAAAGCTCTTTTGAAAATTACCTGAGTTAAGAGAGCCTTGATTCTGGAAATAGTTTCAGGATGAATTCTGTTAATCAAATTAAAATTATATGATGCTTAAATCTTCTGCTTCTTTGGATTTGTCTAAACTATTCACCTAGCTCAACTTATAAGATCTAACTTTACAGCAGCATTCCTTTCTGGATCTGTAGTGCATTGATATATACACAATAAATAAATGGAAAAATTGCTTGTTAAAATCTAATTATAAGGATTTTATTCATTTTCTTAGGTAACATTTTATATATACTTAAATGCTTATAATTATGACATCTTTCATGCATTTTACAAGTTTGGAAAGCTGCAGAAAAATCTAACATCTATTACCAGTTTGGTTAAATATAAAACATGATTGCAGTGCAATTTCACAAATATTATCACTGACATTAAAAATATATATCTATATTTGTGAATATCAAGGGAAATTTATGTTTTTAGCCTATTCTGGACTTTTAACTCTTCTACTTTCTTGACAATGAGATATACACCAGAAAGATTAGCTATGTTTTGTTGGTCCCAGAAAAACAGTTTGGCTCTAAATCTAAGCATTTTTTTTTCCAAACACTGTCAAGCCAGCAATGTAAAGCAACATGAATTAAGCTAGAAAACCTCCATGCTTTAGAAATATATTATAAAACATGCAAAATCTAAATTATTAATTCTCAATAAAGAGATGTGTGTTTTATTTTCAAAAGGAATATAAAAAGGAATATTGTTTCCAACTTGCAATGAAGCTAGCAGTCCATTTCTGAGTATTGGACAGAGGACAATTCTGACACTAGTAACAGTAAGATTTAATACTGTGATACCATGACATAGATGGTGATTTCTAGATTTTACCAGTTTTAAAGTTTAGTTCAGAGTGACACCCAGGAGTTCAGCCTTGTTAAACAATTACCTTTTTGTGAATATCAGTAAAACTCAGATTTTTTGAACTTTAAAAATAGTGACAATGTTTTTTTTCCAAATACAGATCCATTTTTCCAAAAGAGATCCCTAAGAGTTATTATTTTGATGTTCATGTGTCACCATTCATGAACTTTTCCTCCAGTGACCACCTCCATTCTCTTATGAATGACCACAAATTTCCTGTCTGGGTTCTATCCTCTGTGGAACAGGACTGAATTATTCATATGTCCAGTTAAACATGATTTGCTGGCAATTTTTAATTTAAGGTCCTGTTACCCCTTTGTTACAATGACAAGATAAAGCTATTCCATGTAGTAGTCCAGCCCAGGTACAAGAAGTGCCTCCTATTTCATATGCAAGATGATGAAAATTGTTATAGTAACTCTCATGATATTCGGATATTCCCAACTAAAATAAAAAAACCAACAACAGGGGTTACGGCTCTGTGACTCATTCACTCTGTTGTCTTAAATAATGTGTCTAGAGAAAGAAATAATTTTACTGTATAATAGACAAGGTAATCTATTTGTAGACCTTGCAAGAGCTATATAAAATCATAAATTAACAGAAGATTAGATAGGCCCCAAAAAAGATGCCCATAAAGGAGTGTACGCTACTTTTTTTTATTATTTTAAAAGAATATATTAATATAAAACACCTATATATAGTATGTATTAAGGTAATTTATTATATTTCCCAATTAGAACAGCTTTACTTTAACACGTTTTAGAATTCAGATTTGGTGATCCTGCTTTTGGTGGTGCAAGTGATTTGCAATAATAAGGTAGCATTAACTGAATATTGTCAAAGAATTTGTAGTATTGTGTTGTTCGCTGATTTGGGCAAAAGGAGATAAGAGAAATAGGGTTTAGTCATAATGATAGCTCAATTCCAGTGATATCAAATTTTTCCTTGATGTGCTTAAGATAAAGCATTGAATCTGCTAGATGAACTGTAAAATTGCAAGGATTTGTAGAGATGGATTTAGTTTTGTTTTCTGTGCCTCCCATTCTTACAAAAAATTCAAACAGCAACCACTTATAAAGTATTTTTATAATTTTTTTTAATGACTTTTTTTTTAATTTGCGAAAGTTAGGCATAATCTCTCAAAGGAAGTCATAGGCAAGATTTTTCTTCAACATACTTCAAATATTTTAAATCCCTGACATAATGGAATAATTTACCTCTTCTGTGGTTTTCACAAAGGAACAAGGACAAAAAGGTATTCTAGGAAAATTAAATCACAGGAAAATAAAAGTCTGTAAGTCTTACAGTTTCAGTTTTGGTTCACTGAAAGCCAAAATATATTTGAGGACTTACAGCATAGTGGTTAATGTTTCAAAGCATATTCGCAGAAGGGAAAACAGATCACAACCCTTCTGATATGACATCTAATACAGGGAAACACAAAGAGGAAGGAAAATCTGTAAGCAATCTGCATCAAAATGCCCAAACTATACTAGTTCTACAATCAAGTTAATCTAAAAGAAAAATTATAAGATGTGGTGAGACTTCATCTACATTTTTGCACCTATTTTCGTGTAGATTGTCAATATTTTGCTAACATAAGTAAAGACTGCTTCACTGGATTGAATCCGAAGCAGAAGCTAAAACAGACCAGACTTAATTGTTATATATTTGGCCACAAAAAAACAAAAAAATTAAACAAACAAACAAACAACAACAACAAAAACACCACCAAAGCAACAACAACAAAGAGTTCAAATATTTAGTTCACAAAACAGGGAGAAATGTTTCCAATACCTTCTATTTCACTTTTATGTCCTTTACTGACTCTCAGTCATTTGGTGCCACTTAATCCAACATGAGTTATCTGTTGAAGTTTCTTTAGGACCTGGAAACTTTTATCTTTAGATTGAATTTTCTTTATTTCCTGCACAAAAATGGTAAATGAAAAGCAGGCCATCTGAAAATCTTGAGACTCTAGGGAATTATTACAGTTAAGGTATCAGCATCTATCTAGGGTGGACAAGTATTTTAAAGCCACGAGAATTTGTGCAACTACCACGTTAGAATAAAATATATTTACTTGCTATAATACTGGAGCAAATCAAGTTCACATACGTTGATTTGTTTCCATGTTGAGCTTTTCAGAGGAGGCCATGGATTTCTTTAATGGTTGTTTTTCTTTCCTTATTAAAACACTGTCCCTTTTTTTAAAAAAAAGGAGTACACTATAAAAATATTTGTGTTGTAATAGTATATTTCTGCATCATCCCTATTGACAGTATTGCTGTATGATAGCTTAATTAGATCAGTCAAAACAATGTTATTGAGGTTCTGAAAGATCTTGTGGAGTGATTTCTGACTCCCTCTTGGCTCTCTAAACTTGTGGAAAGATTGGAGCTTCGTTATGAATCTCCCGACAATAAGTAGCAATCATGTCACTGGCAGCTTTCCAAGGCAACATGGGGAACTTATGGACTTGTCACACTTCCAGGGTGTTGGAAGGTGCCAACTCAACTGTGATTCACTGCTGATTGCTTTTGCTGTCACAGAATCCTTTAAGGTTTCAAGCCTTTGGGGAAATCTCATGGATGTAGAGTGTCAGCTAAAGCGCCATGTAACAGGATAGATAATTTGGTAAAAGCCAAGCTGCTCATGTCTTTTAATGGCTTATTCTGAACCACTACTGTTCAACTTTTTTTTTTTAAATTAAAGTAATTAAGAGGGTGGTTGTAATGAAACACCTTTAGTAGGTTGTTTTCTGCTTATGAAAAAATATGAGAAAAAAAATTCTAAATACTGATTATTCCATTCCCCATTTTCCCTCTAAGAAATTGCTAATAGCTCATATTAATTGAGCTCACTATCTGCAAATTTGGGTCTCTACTGGGGCCAGTATAATTAAAGAAAAATCTTTGGGTAAAACAGCAAGATCTACAGGGATTTTTATTGGTTTATAGAAGTTTTGTGCTTAGAAGAAACTGTTTCTTACCTCTTATTCATGTATTGGAACTTATTTAGACACACTGACAAAGATGGTGGTGCATAGTGTAGTTGTATATGGTTATACCTAAATTACTTTGAATAGATAGTTACATTGCTGAGAACATAATTTCCTTCTGTAGAAATATTATAGGATTTGTAAAAACTGTCCTGGTAATGCACTAGATTTCTTCTATCAATCAGTTCCAGTTAACTATTTTCATTTGATTGTAGCTGTTACGGAATATAGCTAGTCATTATGGAATACTTTGCATACAAGAATGTAACAAAGCAAACTACATAGTTCTAAATATTTTGATAAATAATTGGCTAATCAGAAGAGAGCTGAAGTAATTTCACATATTTTAACCCATTTAGTATTTTAGAAAGATAAATTGTTGCTGTTCTGTACTGACTGCTCAGTTTCTGCATTAAGGAGTTATTAGATATTGAACAAGCCTTGGGAAACAAACCTTACAGAATATCTGATATTGTTTCAATCTGTCTTCCTAAATGTCACATGCTCATATTTAAAACCTCCAAATATGTACTCTTGGCACAAGAGAGAGGTGATTTAGTATAGCTATGATAATATTTTAAATAATTTAAATAAATATCTAAAAGGAAAGATGAATGTGCCTGGGCATGAATGTGGCACCTCTATTTGGTAGGTTCTAATAAAAAATTATATAAAAACTGCATTCTGGAATATAGGCGTTTTTTTCCCCCACAAAGTAAAAATTCCCACATAGACATTTATTAGATAATCATATGTTCATGATAAAGTGACTGGGAAACTGTTGGAAGACCTCCTACACTTCAAGGCATATGACCACAGCTGATAAAATTTTAGGTTTGGCCTGAAAAATATCTAACTGTATTTGTTACATAAAATACCTCTAAGATGTTCTGATAAAAAAGAGGAAATGAAGTAACCTGAGGAAATAGGTTAGTTGTCTGAATGACTGATTGTTATCTCTGCCTTAAGGGACAAGACTAATACACTGAACAGAAACCTGTTTAGTTGGGAAAGTCAAGTAACTATTCTCTGAATTTGGCATTCTTATTCCTTTTGGAAGGAATAAGCCACTGTGTATTCCTCAGGTCAAATGTGATTTTTTAAGCCATTCTGTGCAGAAACAGGGAAGCTTGAAAAATACAATCTGTCTGCCAGCATAAGAAGATCATGAACAAGTTAGTAAGAAGAAAATGCATCTTAGTTGCAGTATTTTCATGTAAGTGGAAGAATTAATATATTATCCCTCAAAGTGAACAGAATATTATGCAGTTTTCTATGGTGCTTTTTTGTGAAGAATCTATACAGAAAAATGACAATTGGTCCAGAAGAAGTTGAAGTAAATGTCAATGATCTTGAGCTATAAAAAGAGTGTTACTTTTCATCAAGGTGTAAAATTTACAGCACAATCACTTGGCCTTCCATCTCTTTCTTTAGTTCAGTATATGGACTAACAGCTCTTGCCCTTATAATCCTCCTCTTTGGTCTTAAAAATATAATGTGTTGAAAACAATAGCATTTTATCAAAGTAGAGAGAAAATGGTCATGACTGAGGGCATGGATGGTAAGTATTTTGTGTTTCCATGTTTAACTACTAATCTGATCTTGATTAGCAATTTCAAGTTTCTATGCTACCAACCATACTTTTAACACTGGAACTTGTTTTTCTGCAGACACATATGTCCCTGTATAGCATGTCACTAATATTAATGGAAATATGTGACAATTTAGCTAATCATTAGCGTATTGATTGACACAGAAGAATCTTAGACTGCAAAGCATGCCAAGAATAATATAAATGTTTTGTTTGTATTGATGAAAACCCTTTCCTCCCCTAAGCAGCGTGTTATTTTTTCCCCTGTTTTTTGTTTGTTTGTTTGTTTGTTTGTTTGTTTGTTTGTTTGTTTGTGGGGGTTTTTGTTTGTTTGCTTTTTGGGGTTTTTTTGGAAGTTAGGAGATTGGGGAATGCTTGGAAGGGATAGATGAAGGAATGACTGCTTGTCTCCATTAAGACCTTTTTCTTTTTAAAATTGTATTGTCATCATTAAGAATTATTTCTATTGTTCTCCTTTCCCTCTTGGTCAATGTTTTTTGAAAATGAACAGCTGAATTTGAATGTATTTGTTTAGGTACATCAAATAAAATATTTTGAATTCTTATTGATACGTGTATGGTGGTTGTGTTCCAGTCTTGTTCCAGTCTGTAATGAACATATCCTTGCAGATATAGAATCAGAAACTAAAAGCTCTTTCCTTGAGCAACTAAAGATGCAGAAAATCCAAAATATCCCTGATATGTGTGTTTTATTATTTGAACATGTGAATTTTGAAGCAAATCTAAAGAACAATTGTTAGGGAATGTTTGAGGGTAAGCATTCTGTGATTTTGCAATACATGGTGTACTGCACTAGAGCTAGCTTCTTCCCTTCTCCAGTAATACTTTATTTAACTTTTGTTTAGGTGAAATCCAATTATGATTTCATTGCTTTTCTATAATGAAGAGCATTTAAATACTAAATTTAAAGGAATGATTAGTAATTTTCATGAGTTGGAAAGATGACTTGCAATTTTGCTAATTTAAGCTGAACTATCAAGTTTTATTTGCCTATTGGAATACCCTTGTAGGCAGTACAGTGGATATTTTGATGTGTGTATCTATCATCATATTCAGTATATTTTTTTTTCTTGTATGTTTTCTGCTGCAGTAGAAGAAACTGGCAGGAATCAAAAGCTTCATAAAGCTCTCCCTCTTGCACAATGTGCATTTTTAAAAATAAATAAATCCTAGTCATCTTGACAATAACTATGACAAAACATAGTAGAATGTCATTCCTTGCTAGGAGCAAGTAGTTCAAAAGATGTTAGCTACTCTTCCTCAAACCTTTGAATTATAAAACTTACATGATCATTCTTTATTCTTTTATCTTCTCAGACTATTTCTAGAAAAGGAGAGATCAATATATAATTATGGTGGTCAGAATATATAATGAAAGAGGTATATCTCATCTTTACAACTTGTTATGGTATGTCTAAGCTAAATCAGTGATCTTTGCCAACACATGACACTCAAACATTCATGTGTATATAAGTATTCAGAGTTGTAGATAAAATACTAGTGGGAGCTATCAAGTAAACTAAAACCTAATGAGTTCAGCTCTTATTAGACTCACCCAGAGAAGTCAGGAATGTTGCTTAATATTGTCATGAGCTTAGTGCTAAGTTCTTATTTGTGTGCTTGCATGAACTTTGAAGGGGGCTGTTAATGCTTCCTTTATCAGCTTTTAGTATCTTTTTGATACTAACTAGTCAAGAGATGATCTCAAATTTGCAAAGTAACACTTAGTTTTTCTCATGTCAAATGCAATGTTATTGGAAATACAGACAGACAATCTTTGTATTAAATGACAAAATTCTCTTTTTGAGGAAAACAAATTGCAGATTCCTAGGCACAATTTTAAATCTACATCATTAAATGTTACTTTTGTTATTGTGTTGAGATGATGGGATGTATCCAGAGAGGGACAAAAAGGTTGGTAAAAGGTCTGGAACACAAGTCCCGTGAGGAGTGGCTGGAGAAGCTGGGGGTGTTTAGCATGGAGAAAAAGAGGGTCAGGGGAGACCTTAACACTCTCTACAACTGCCTGGAAGAAGGCTGTAGCCAGGTGGGGGTCAGCCTCTTCTCCCAGGTAACCAGTGACAAGAGGACACAGACTTAAGCTGTGCCAGGGGAGGTTTACGTTGGACATTAGGAGGAAATTTTTCACAGAAAAGGTGATTGGGCATTGGAATGGGCTGCCAGGAAGGCGGTGCAGTCACTGTCCCTGAAGGTGTTTAAGAAAGGAATGCATGTGGCATTCAGTGCCTTGGTCTAGTTGATAAGTTGGTGTTAGATCACTGGTTGGACATGATGATCTCAAGCAACTTTTCCAACCTAGTTAGTTCTTTGTGGTTCTATGATCATTTATCTGCTTTTTGTAGCAATGTGGCTACTGCAGATGCATAACAAAATTTCCATCAGTGTATGTGCACTGAGTTTTTGCAGAGAGTTATAAACAAGACTATGTGTGATATATTTTTAGAAAGCTGTGGAAGCTTATTTTGTTGCCAAAGATAGTAATTTAGTCACTGATTGCATAAAGCATCTTGGGCAGATTGGGGAGATTGGGGAAAGGAGAAAGTGTCATGATTTTCAAAATGTGCATAATAAACACTCACAGGACAATGCACTTCAATTCTTAATATAAGATGAAATCTTTATTTGGGTTTAGTTTGCACATGACTAGACTTTATTATTTTCAAATTTGTTTATTTATATTATAATTTTGCTTTTAATTTCTTTGTCTCAATCTCATAAACAGATGTATGCCATACACAACCTTTTGCCAATAAAACTTCTGGGACCTGTTTTTAATACTGGACACTGCAGGAGACCTCTTCCTTTTCTTTGCCTTCCACAAGGAGCTAAAAAAAAAAATAATTAATGCAGCTTTTCCAAATTCATCTAAAACTTTCCTTCTCACTAATGTTTTTAAACCAGGTTATTAATGTATGTATGATGAAAGGTCAAATACATCCCTTTTTATTGTCTCGGTATCATAATTTACTACCTAATTACAAAATAAAAACCACTATACCTTTAGAAATCATTGGAGATTCTTTTGTTGTTAGTTTGTTGGGGGGTCTTGAACTCTTCCAGAAGAGATGAGTTATTCACATTATTCTAGTCAGTGATTATGAAAAAAGAGGCATAGTTTTTGAGGGAAAATAGCTGAGAGTGTGAAGGACACAGTGACCTCAATACCAAATGCCCTTGTCAAATCTCCTGTGAACAGAGTGTACTGGATTGATGTCCTGTTTCAAAAAGGATGCCCATATGGCAGAAGAATCAGATAGCTATTCCTGTACTATAGAAGAGCATCAAGAACTGAACATGTTCCTTGATTGCTTTCTTCCCTATTGCCAATTAATTTTAGCTTCCTCTCATTAGAGTAGCTTCCATGAAATACTGAGACAGATTTGTGGTACTTATTGTTAGGAGTTATATTAAACTTAGCAGGACTGTCCATATTTAAAAGATCGTGAAAGCTCACCCTGATTAATGTTGCACTCCTAGAATTCAAGTAAGAGAAAAACCAAAAATTTATTAAATACAAAAGGATTTCCTCCTCTGATTCTGTGAGTGGGAACGGGATGACAGATTTGACCAGCAGCAGCAGAACGTGCGAGTCTGAGGGATTTTGAAACATAGTGTTCTGACAGTGTCACAATATAATCTGATTGAATGCCACTCTTAGATCAAGAGGTTATGTAAAATGTAAACTTGTAAAATGGATCCCTAAAGCAGACCAGGTGGACCTGAGCCTTTTTCATTTATATGTTGTTTTTTCCTAGCTTTAGGCAGAGTTCATCAAATGTATATGGCCTGTTATTTAAACACCTGTGCTATTCCATTGTTGAACTGAAGGCACACATCAAGGGGATCAAAGCAAACATATGCCTTCCAGAGACAGTTTCCAGCTTCAGAATTCCTTCGGAGTTCCTTGGGAGGGGCTCCTTGGGAGGTTCCCGTGTTTCCAGAAGGACATCATACAGAAGCTAATACAATGAAAAGCAGAGAAGAGATGAATGTAGCAATTTTTTCAAGTGTATTCCTTAACACTCTTGGTACTTCAGTAAAATATATGATGCTCTGAACATTTACCATTTTTCTGAAACAAATTTTTATGCTAGGTAGTAACAATTTACTTTCCTGTAAACTGTTCTGTGTCTTATCACCAAGATGTTGCGTTTCTACTGGTTTTGACTGGGGTAGACTTTATTTTTTTAGCATGGGGCCAGATTTTGGTTTTGTGTTGATAACACAAAGTTGTGTTTGTAACTGCTGAGCAGTGCTTACACAGTGTCAAGCCCTTTTTCTGCTTCTCATCCTACCCCTCCAACAAGAGACTAGGGGTGCACAAAAACTGATAGGGGACAGAGCCAGGACAGCAGACCCCACCTAACAAAAGGGGTATTCCAGAACATATGGCATCATGCTCAGCACGTAAAGCTGGGCAGGAAGAAGTGAGAGACGTCTGGAATGATGGCATTTTTCTTCTCAAGACACCGTTACCTGGGATGGGGCTCTGTGTTCCTGGGAATGGCTGAACACCTGCCTACCCAAGGCAAGTGGTGAATGAATGCCTTGCCGTGCCTTGCTTGTGTGTGTGGCTTTTGCTTTCCTCATTGAACTGTGTTTATCTGAACTCACGGATTTCCTCACTTTTGCTCTTCTGGTTCTCTTCTGAGGAGGGGGAGTGGGTGAGTGGGCATGTAGAGATTAGTTGCCAGCTGGAGATAAACTGTGATATGAACAAGCTTCTGTCCAGAATTTATTCCAAAAGTATTAGTGCTTCTATTCAACACTTCTAGCATGACGGAGCTCTTACTGCCATTTTTGCAGTTAAAAATCATCTCAGATGTTATTCTTGGTGTACTTGTTTTGCCTTTACTATACAGCAATTAGCATTCAAGTCCATCTTATTCAAGTAAAATACTACCATGAATATCCTCATAGTTTTGTGTGCTTGGTTTTTTTGTTGTTGTTTTTTTCATAGCTCCTGTGTTACCATTGTTGTTTCAAAGTTCATGATTTTAAGAAAATAAATAGATGAGGAGAATGAAATCAGTAGAATAAACAGAAAGAATGAAATTAGATATTTTTAGATAGAGAAGTGCAGGATTTTTAATACTTTTCTGTAGTTAAGAGACTTAACATGCTTCAACATTGATACTACTTAGCAAATTAATTGTCTTCATTGGACCATACAGGTAATTTGTAACTAGGTGTGACCATTAAGCACTCAGTATGAATTAAGGAGGCAATATTTGGAATGAGAATGACGTCTTAGTCTAATAGGTTTGGTTCTGATAGCCTGCCTGGTTTCTGCACATATAATTTCCTGCATGCTGCCTGTCAAAGTGACAGTATTAATGTCATTACTTTCTTCACCTTCCACATGCCAGACAATTTTAGTTGTGGAGAGAAATGACCAAATGTGTCTGTTTTGGGGTTTTTTTTTCCTGCCCTTTTGAGATCACCCTGTGTCCTTTAACAGCATTAAGTGCCAAGTAGGAGGGCACAGGCTGGCCTAAGCACATGGATGGGTTTCTGCATCATGTGGGCCATGACCCTGTCATGCATGTGAGGAAACTGTTTATACATTTATCTAGCTCTAGGTTGGTTGATACAGAGAGCAAGCAGTGCACAAAGCTGAAACTTGATTATGAACTCAAACAACTCACACTGTGGTAATTAGTAGTTGTGTAAAAGCTACATAGGACCTATCAAGACTTGGCTTAAAATCTAACTATGTGAACTACATTAGGAAACCTATCTAAAGATTTGGTCTTTATTTTTAAAATATATATAGCATGAAAGGAGCATACATATAAAACAGGCACAGATGCATTTTGGTGAACTGAGGCATTCAGTCATTGAAGAGATCTGTGTAGCATCAGATTAGGAACTTGCTTTTTCTGCAGGTATTCTATTGACTGATATTAAACCCTTAAGCAGATCAGTTAGATGCCTTAAATTAACTCAGACTCATCAGGACAAACTCAGATTTTTATTTTAAAAAACTTGTTCATTTTTTGATAGGGGAAAAACCAGCTGAGAGCAAGGCAGAGGTAAACAAGGTAAACAGTGTTTAAGGTCTTTACTATTATTATTTAATGACTTAAAAAATTATGAAAGACAAACATTAGATAGATGAAAAATTAACAAATAATTTTTGGATTTTCCAGGAAGCTCTGCACAAAGTTAAAACAACTGAGGGCAAACTGCCAATCTTCAATGAGATGTATAAAGAAGCATATATATTCAGTCAATAATATTTCCATAAACTTTTGTTTTTAATTTTTGTCATAACATTTTAGAAATTAAAATTAGGAAGAAATCTCCTTATTTCTTTTTAGGAAAACATAACCAGACTACCAAGGTAGGTTTTTTTTGTTTGTTTGTTTCTTTGTTTGGTGGTTGTTTTCTTGGGTTTTATTTTTGGTTTTGTATTTTTTGTTGGGAGGGGCTTCATCTGGTTTGGTTTGATTTGGTCTCATTTTGGCTTTTTTTGCATGGGAGCCACTTAGATACAGAAATACAAGCATGGACCTTATATGAAAGTTATCTGTCAGAAAAAAAACCCAGCCTATTTTGAATTTCAGAGTTTATAGGAATAAAAGCATGGCATTGACATGACTTCACACTGATAGTAATGTATTATTAGATTTGTAGCATCAATTATATTATCCAGTGTTGAGTTTTCTTAACCTAGTGCTTTTATTTATAGGGTAAATGCAATTTAACTTTTTAAAAGTTTTGTTTTGAAAGTCCTCAAAATATTCCTAAGTCCTTTCAGACTTGTTTCTTCCTTTCACAAGTATGACCACATTCATTTTTGAAGGTCAAAAATACTTTCAATAATTTTACAGGCCAGATGGTAGCTCCTTTGCATTTGTACCTCAGACTTTCACACTGTGCCTCATTCCCATTGAAATTAGAAAGAATGGGACATCTTGACATGAGCTCATAGTGTGTTAGCATGACACATTAAAGGGCAGGGATTATTCTTTCTTTGCATTAGTAATATTCCTATTTGTTTTGCTGCCTGTGTCAAAATGACTCATGGAGGAAGGATGGGTTGTGAAAAGATAAAGAACATTGCCCCACCTGGTTTCAATGGATGGCCCATTAGAAGAATATCTCATGCGGAGATAAGGATCATTGCCCCCTCAACAGTTGATGATAGAACAGATAGCTTTTATCACACTCTGTATTGTAACCCAAGACAGTTGCCGACACCTGCACGTGCGGCTTATAATCAGATGCAGCTTATAATAATGAAATTACTGTAATTTTAACTTTATCAAGCTTTCAGTTATTGATGTTTAACAAAGCCAGGAATGCAAAATTTACTATAGTAAAAGAATCTCAGAAACACACAGATGAACAGCTTTTTTGTTGTTGAAATAAAATTCATAGCTGATCTGAAAATCTCCAATCTCCTTTTACAGCATTTTGGTATATATTTTAAACAGTCATTCAATTTTGGTTTTTATTACAGATGAGAATTCCAGGAATCTACAAGACTGAAATATCTGTTTAACAAAGACATGCTTTGCCATCTGCATTCCATATTTTGTAGGGCATTTTTATCAAGCTCTTGAAACGTCAGTCTAATTCTTCCACTTTTCAGCTGCCGAGGCTCTTCATAAATCAATAGGTGCACCTGGTGTTTCTTGGAAATTAGCATTATTCTTGGCATGATTCAACATCAGCGCTGATCTTCCTTGTTCCCTGGTGCCTTCACCAGGCTGCAAATTCCAGGTGCTCCCTTTCTTAGCTGTGACCACCCTGCAATTCCCTGTAATTCTCACCATGCTCATTGAAAGAGAATTTGTGCAGCTGATAAAAGCAGAACTAGGTAACACCTCTGACTGTCACCCTTACTGTTTGTGTCTAAATACACATTGACTGAAAAAAAGACAAACACTCCTCAGTAAGTTCTGCCCATTGTACAGCAACTTTTTAGATTCCTAACTTTCTGTGTTGCCTCAACAGCAAAGAATGACTAAGAATGCAGATTCCCATGTTTTCCTGGATAAGAAATTAAGGCTGAACTTGTTATGCTTTAAAGAAAAGCCTGAAATAAACCCAAGTCAAACTACTCTCTAAAGTGATTTCCCATTTGACATTGCATGTCACTTTAGAAACCTCTGAATTCCACTTTACCTCAAACTGTACTTGTTAATTTTACAGTATCAGTTTGCTCATTCAAGCATTCATTTACTTGTGGTTTATTCTTTGTCTTGTCCTGTTTACTCAATACTTAAAAAGTAATGATAGAGCTTCTTCTGGTCAATATGGTTCCTATGAGCATCATGTAAAATTTCTAACTGCAGGCTGGCAAACTGTGATACAGAATTGCTGATGTTAGTGGAGTCTACCTTATGATGATATTTGTTATCAACTGTGCTGAGGTGGGCTTATAGAATTTATGCATGGTAAATTAAGTTCAAGGAGTCTGAAAATATTGTACAAGTTATGAAAACTATTTTCAGATATTCTTGCCAAATTTTAGCATTAAAAAATTAATTGTTATAAACTTGTGTGACCATTTGCTCAGGACATATTTTAAATTAATCTTGAGTTCCCACTAAGACTTAGAAACAAGTGGATTAATAAATGTGTTTTGCTATCTATGTTAGGTTATCCAATGTCCAAACATCCAAAGACGGTTACCTTGTTGGGCCATGTGCCCTGTGTAAAGCCTATACCTTTCTGTGCTCAAATCCAAAACTGCAGTCTGACACTGTGAAAGATTTGATTTAGCATTCCCTATTGAATGGAATAGAACATAACCTTTGTTGGATTAATCTATAGCCATTTTTACTTTTATTCTAATTGTCCTCAAAGGTGTGTTCTTATCTCTAGACAAAATGTAGCTATAACAGGTTGCATATTCAGGGAATAGGAAGCTGTTTTTTATACTTTGAGTCTGATGCCAATGTAATAACAGACAACATTCTAAAGATTCACTTTCTGATTAGCTGTCTGTCTAGGGCAACAATGTGCATATAAAACTTATGAAATTACTGATGGCTTTAATGTAATGGGCTTAAAAATATATCAATTATGTTAGCATGTCTCTAAATGCTTCATTCTGTTAATTCTGTGGGTAATGATTTTACATTTCAAAACTACAAAATATTCTACCATACAGAATTTTTACTTTCCCAGTGAACACTAACTTAAAGGTCAAAATTTACTGATATGTATGAACTCTTGTGTTTTATGTCAATCAGTTTTCTTTTAGGGGGGCTCATTATGCTGGCAGTAATGGTTTATGTACAAGCCTGTGTGTGAGCAAATACATTAATTGCAAACCTTTCTTTTTTAGTTTTGCTCTTCCACAGCTGTTCCTACATATATTTCTGCTTCAGTAATGAAAGAGAAATCTCTGCCAAGTCAGCCTGGATCTGCAACTGTAAATTAGGCCCCTAAGGATTCACAGAATCACCACTTTAATTTTCAGATTTTCTACAGAAAGGTACGTAACAGCATTTCTAGACCATGTCCTAGTGCTTTGTGGACACACACAGTGATCAACTAGAGATAGCCATCCCATGAAATATAAAATCACTTCATCTTGTCTGACTTGCAAAGTGTTTAAATCCGCAATTGAGAGAGAAATTATGAAAAAGAAATGTTTGCGGTTATGTTTGGGATCATGCTGGTTAGCCACCTGCTAACCAATCTATCCCTCTTTAGTTTAAATATTTTCTCCTCCAATGAGTATGTGTTCGACCTCAGGGCCCATCAATGCCCCATATTTACGTTTACTGGGTTATAGCTTTGTGATGCGCTGCACCCAGCTGCGGAAAGCGGAATTTCTGCAGTGTTCTCTGTCTGCCCTTGTGGTACCTGGCTGGCTATGTAAGAGCCATGCAGACATGAGCAACTACTCATCATAATTTTATAATAACATTTTATTCACGCTCTTTTCTTTGTTATATTTAAACATAAAAAAAAAACAAAAAAAAAAAAAAAAAAAAAAAAAAAACCAAAACAAAAACAAAAAAAAACAAAGAAAGGATTTTTTCCCTTTTTCATGTCAGACGTGAACTGGTTTTTGTACATAATCAGAGGTTAACTTAACTAGCCTTAGAAGTTTGATACTTTTCCAAGGCCATGAAGTTTAGCATATCTTTTTAGCATGTCCTACAAATTAAAACTATGGCAGTAATTCTGTCAACATAAAATGCTTAAAACCTTCCTATGAGATATGCAACTACCTGTGGAAAAAAAACCCAACCCAAACCAAACTTGTAAGCCATTATAATGTTATGGTACAATTGTTGGGGGTTTTGTCTTAATCTTGGAATAATAGTTTTGTTTCTGAGATATGTTAACCCCTTTTTTCCTCTTCAATCTTAGGTGAGGAGCTCATTTATAGAAATAATTACGTTTTCTTTCATCACAGCAAGGGAGGGTATAATGAATGCTTATTAAATATTTAAAAGTTCCATCTGCCAGAGTAAACTAGCGCAGGCAAAACTTCCATGTCCTCTGGAGGTATTTAGCCCAACATATTTAACAACAAGTCACTGTTCTAGGAAGTCATATCCTCGTTTATATGGGAATAAATGTAGTTTTTCAAGGCAATAAGGTATGAATTACATGCTGCTCGGGCAATCAGGTCTTCATAATAAACAGTTTTTCTTGGTAATATGAATAAAGCAGAAAAGATAGAACATTTTTTTTCTGAGTCTATTGGAGTATAAAAATATTGCCTGTGTAGTAGAATAGATTGTGCTGGGGGGTTAATTCCATTCAGGAATGAAATCTAAGCTTTCTAGAGAATGTTAACCATGTGAGGTTAATAAGTTGGCACGACAGCTTCTTGAGAAATCTTTTATGATGATATAGCTAGCTCTGACAAATGATGGCTATATTTGTCACTTTGCATTCTTGTTCAAGTGGTATCTTTTATTCTTCATTCTGTTCCTTGGGGGGATAGCTGAAGTGTGTGACTGTATTTGGAAGGATTAGACTATCAAAGGATAAAGTTATCATTCATATGAATGTCATTCTTCATAGACTATATAAAATATGAGATATATCAGGTGGTTCAGACTGGGAAGAATCCACAGAGATGCTTTTTTCCGGCAGCCAAGAATGATTGTTTTGCTTTCCAGAATGCCAATGAGAGCATCAACAGTTGCTGCTCCAGCAAATCTTCTTCAAAACTCTTTTAAAAACAGGGGAATGATGGGAGAAACTTTGTGGATTTTAAGTGTCGCAAGAAAATGTGCTTGTCCAGATTCACAGTTTTGCACCTCGCATTTGGCTTTGATATAGAAATAGTTAAGCTAAACTGTCAATACTGTTATACTAAAACTGTAGTTCTATAATAAACTGAACTAAATTTGAACACCAGACTAACCTAGGGAAAGAAAGAAAAAAAACTTGCCTCCAAGTCGTTAAAGTTTAGTTTAAGATTTGATAGAATGGAACTTTTTATCACTTGCATTTACTGCAATATTTGAGATGGCCTGGTTTTGATTAAAATCTTATTGACCATGTGATTCTCATCTTTATGGTACTACATTTAATCAGGATTTTTTTTTTGTGTGTCCTATCAATTTGAGTAGAAGTGATAAATGAATAGATGATGCCTACTTTCTTCCAATTAATGACCTGAAGAAAGAAATATGTGAATAATTTTGAGATGTGTTGAAAACACTCATTTGTCTCTAGTTTTGCATGACTGAAAGCATGGAGTGAAATCTGGTTAAGGATACAATATATTATGCAAAATCGTTTCTTGTTAAACATGGGTAAAATAAGCTGGATTTTTGTGTAGAAACAAGCAGTGGTTTACAAGAGTCACATTGAATTTGCATGAGAAGCCTTTTAAAGCAAATTCCAGAACCTGTTCCAGCTGGCTTATTTTACTTGAAGAAAGTAGTTTGGCAATGCTCTGAAAATTACACAAGAATCACTAAAAATTACCTTGCAAGAGATCTCATATTGTGCGTACTTTTTCAATTGATCTTTTTTTTAAGTCCCTTGCATTTATCTTTGCTTTGTAAATCAGGTCTTTCAGAGTGCAAGTGGACCAAGAAATCAAGACATTAGGAAATGTTGCTACTGAAAGATAGCAGGGGACAGTGAATGCTTTTTTGATGTACTACACATACTCGCAGCAGTTCATCCTTGTATGGCTCCTTTGCAACACACAAAGGAAGACCAGAAATCTTGCACTTTCTAGTATTTTCCCCAACATTTGGTCATTTGAAACATTTATGGTACAGTTGGTAGAAAAATCTATATCTCTCTTATCATAGAGCAAAAAAAGAAAATTAAATTGGATTTCAAAGAAGTATCCAATAAACTAGTGGAGAATGATGTAATAAACTAGAGGCACTGGGGAATCAGTCAAGAGTCCACGATTGCTAAAACCCTCATTGATGAAGAATGAACATATTTATTTTTTTGACAGATTGTATGCAAACAAGTTGAGAAGAATTCAATCTTAATATGTGCATTTAAAAGTCATTTGGAAAGTCTCCCCTGATGTCAAATGGATTCAAGAGATTATTTAAAGGAAAACACAGTTTTAGTTGCTGTGTCACAATGAATTATTTTAAATCAGTGAGGCTGGAACTAGCTGTTAGTTTTGGTTTTGCTGAAGTCTTTGAACAGATACAGTCATAGCCTGATTTATTTATATCTATATACATCTACTTATCATAGGAATTTGATTTCATTCCTGGTATCAACAGCAGGAGAAATCCATGCTAGTGATTTCAGTAAAGTCAGGGAATCAAAAGGTATAATTTCTGTTTGATAGGAAGGTGTATGGGTAAAGCTGCGCTGGGTAAATTTACTTCTTTGTCACTATTAGTATTGATTATGTTTAGCAGCTTAGAAGTAGGTGGCATTTTTCTACTCTACTGAAATAAAGTTTAGTGTATTAATTTATTTGGATCAGCATCAGGAATGTTTCTTATGCAACATATCACTAAAATATGTTCATGTCTGTGAGGACTGTTGCACAGATATGGCTGCCTTTCATTAGAGTGATCATAAGTCACTATTAGAGTAGGATAGCCAGCTCAGCTCCTTAGCATGTGATGTTAATAACTTCATAGCTGTGGCTATTAAACTCACAAGCTGACTATAACCTGTTCCTCACTGCCAACTCTATGCAGCAAATATCAAATAGCTTCTGCTCAAATCTTCTTTTGGTTAGATATTTTAGATTTTTCCTTACAGATCAAAAGACATGGACTTGTGGCTCGATATAACATATTAAAATTACTAAGATTACATTAGTTTTTAAAATTAATTGTACTCTGCATTGTTTAAACTTTGTACATTTGTAAAATGAATTTTCTTTTTTCTCTGACATACAAATTCTTTCCACTTCTGTAAGTTTTGGACATCGAGAATTCAGTGCATGCGTCACATGATACTATCTGTTAACAGTGTTGTTTCACAATATACATAAATTAAGGAATCCTTTTTAGCACTTGGATGATCCAACTAACTTCATACTTTTAACATACCTTTTAAAGCTCACATTAAGGGATCTTACATCTAAGGGATTTATTAATGTTACATGCAAAAGTGAATGATTGTCTCACTCTTTAAATAATCAAGAATGAATATCAAGTTTTAGGCATTAGATTTGTGGTTTGGATGTTATTTTTCATATACAGTTTTAAAAATTTAGCAGCCCTGGTTCAGGTCAAAGTCTGTGTCAGTAGCTCATGTTTTTGAACAACAACTGGAAATAGCAAGGAAAACTAGTGAAGGAAGAGTTAATGTGAAGATTGGATATGTCTGACAAAAAATAGTTTATCAAGGGGATTCCTGAGCTATACCTTTCATGTGAACTATTCCTCTCAATATTCATTTTGGATCTGTTGTCTGACTTTACCTAATCTCTTGCTGATAGGTTTTTATCTTGATAGGTTTCACAAGAAATAGGTGGAAGGATATCAACGCACTTTATAATCTCTTTTCACTGTGAAAACTGGCCATTTATTCAAATTTTTGCTTTCTATATTTAAATAAGTGTTAGTTTAGAAGTTAGTTTTCTTTCATATCTCAAAACACTTTGATTTATTTTTCTTAGTGAATAATCTTGTCAAAATCTTTCAGAAGACCAAGATGTGATATCAGAGCCCATAACAGAGAAGAAAAAGCTTGTTGTAATACTGAAAGAAATACACTATGAAGAGCCCCATCCCAAAATTACCTTTCCTAATATGACAGAACCCTGTTGGTTACTTAGAATACTAACTGCTATAACTTCTGTCAGATGGGTTGGTGTGGAAATTAGGTTTTCACGCCTGTGTTTGCCAGTTTCATCTCTGAAACTATGCTTAAATACCAATGTGGCATTTGCCATCTTTCATTCTTCTAACACCAAGTTTGCTTTACACATAGGAATTGATGTTTAACCAAGTGTTATGACTGAACATGGACATCAGATTGCTGCAGAACTGTCTGGTCTTGTATTTTGTATTTGGTTTAATTTTCAAATCTCTGTGCCTTTTCTCTGACAGTGAATTCCTATGCAGGCTTGGTCTGAGAACCGTCTTCCCACCAGTAAGAACATGAACAGTTAGTTTAGCCTTTCTACAATAACTTCAATGTCACTGATGGGTCCTTTTACCACTTGATTATGTGCTCTCCTGGCCTTCTGTTATATAGGTAACATTAAGGGATGCATATTATAAACAGCATACAAACTTGTAGGCAATTCCTTAACCTCTTGTGATATTAATTTAAACTGCTAGAGATTATATTGTTGGTCATTTTAATTCCCTATATTGTCTTGAACATATTTCTGATCTACTATATCTTCTTCCACTTTTTTCCCCCACTCTGGGGAATAGAAAAAGGGAATGCAGTGAAATGCAGTGGTAAAGAGGAAGCATGAATCAATGTCTGCATCTAGATCTTATGGCTTTACATAGTCTTCAGGTCATCTGCAGGCTTTTACAGAAGCAAGTGCTCCCTTTTTTATTTATTTCTATATTTTGTGTAGTTTCACTTTTAAGAGCTAGGTGACTGAATGTTTTGTGAACTTTATTATTTCACAAAGCATACAAGTCAGTCTCCATAAAGTTCCTAATGACACCTTTCATCTCTGTGTTCTTAATAACTACATTCCCAGTTGTGTCTGTGTCTGTGTCTTGTCTTATTGGCTGGTACCCTTGTCTTTGGAGGAGTATGCCTGAAGCAAGAGGCTGTAGGATGTATCCATATTCTGATATGAAAACACTTTTTACCTTTTCAGATCTCATGTCAACCTCAGTGAGGCTGGAATTAAGCTTAGAGTAAATGCTGAATACTTGAAAATTCATACCCATAATATTTAGTGTCTAGTATACATTGTACCTTTTTGTCTTCAAATGTCATGCAGTTCACTCTGGTGTATCTGAGAAAAAGGTGAATACACTTTTTGCAGAAAGGACAGAGGGATATTTTACTGACAAAGTTTGAATGTATTTTGATTTCTAAAGGCATAAATACAGATTAAATGTCTTCAGACATAGCTGCTACATATGGCTATGCTTGAGCTGTTAGCCATAATTTTATAATAATGTTTGTAATCCACTCAAAATAAAAAGGGTTTGTTGAACAATATTAGTTAGTCATAACTGGTCTGGGCTAGAGTGTGCATAAGTTGAAACATTGTTGATATAGGAATAAACAGGGTCAAAAAACTGCAATTAAAGCTGCAATATTTGATCATATGCTCTTAGGTGTATCATTAGAAATTTCCTAAAATGCTGAACCAGCAGATTTACTACTGCTGTTTATGGTTGTTTTTCAAAATAAGTTTCATTGGCAATGGGCTCCACAATTTAACCACAATATGAGCAAGTTATACTTTTATCGGTGAACCAGTTGTAATCTTTTCATATAATTGAACATTTCTTTGTCTTTGAACAGGGAATGAAAGCATTCATTTTAAGTAATTTTTCCATTTTTTACTTGCTCTATATTTACAAAGTAACCTCTTTCATCCTTTTTCTTTAGCACAAGCAATTCTTGCATGTTTCCATTATTTTTTTTCTCAGATTCTTGACCATTTCTATCACTTTTCACTGAATGTTTTATTGAGTTTTGCTTCCTTTTGAAGAGCTCTATAAACAGCGTATGATTAAATCTCAAGAACCTTCTGCAAGGTAAAAAAGGGAAAGATATCACAATCTGATAGGGATACCACAATAAAAAGGAGGAAAGAAATACATGATTAGAGAAACATCCAGGTAAAAAAAAAAAAATCTAACTCTGTGTGATATTTAGATGCCTTGTTTAGTCACAAGCTCCTCTGTTGGGAGCTTGCCTTTTTCCACTGACTACATAAATTCATACACATAGAACCTCACATTTTTAAATTAAGAGCCTCAAATCAGATGACCTGAATCTTTTTCCAGAGAGATTAGTAAAAGTTTTTTAAGTTACTCAAATCAGGAGTTGAATACCTTTAAAATTCTAGCTTTGATTTTATTAGGATTAAATAGGACACCTGAAGCCAATTAGGAACTCAAATCCACATTGTCTTTGTTCAAAACTAGTGCTGCAATAATTATTCTACTTCTCTATCCTATAAAATATGCAAATTTGATCATTCCAATTCTGTTTGGGTTTTTTTTTTTCTGTAGCATACAATTATGCAGAGGGAAATATAAACAATAGTGACTTTTCAGAAAAAGTGCTTTTAGTCAAACAGCTACAGATGATGCTCACAATTCCTTTGATGCTCACAATTCCTTTGTTCTAATGCCCTATTCATTGAAAAGATTTTTAAATTATCATAAGAAATTACCATTTAGTAAATAATGATACCCACAGAGGAAGGAAAATAAACCAAACTCATTTCTATTTCTCTTAATATTCATGAAAATTTATTTTGCTTTTTTTATCAAATCTATTTTGGGCCTAAGTAAAATGCCCTCCCCCCTAAGCTATTGAATTCCTTACAGTCTTTTTTTTTTTTTTTTCTTTTTTTTTTTGTCCTAATGTGCCATTTCATTGACATGCTGGAGTTAGTTCAGAGATCACAACTGCCAAAGCCCTCTGATCACACAGAGCTGGCCCTCCCACTACTGCTGCTCTTCAGAGCATCCACAGCTACAGCTGCTCAAAATGAGTTCAGCCAGCTTATTCTCTGGGCTCTTTTCAAGATTGCTCCTGTGCCTGCTCTGCTTCCACCTGCTCTGCCCTGAGCAAAGTGTTTCTACTGCACAAATACTCAAGGACCAAAAGAGTTCCAAATGAGATGCCCTGGCTCTTGCCTTCAGCCCAGCTCTGGTGGGTAATTCAGCACCCACTTAGCAGCATCACTTTACTGTCAGGATCTGAGTTTCCTTCCCATTGGAGAGCTGGGAACAAGGGGAAATCTTTTCCACTACTGATTTATTGTTCTGTATTTATCCAAAAGATACTGCTTAGTGTCCATTATACTTCTCCTTTTTCCTGTCTAACATAAGTAGAACATTTTTTCACTGTCTGCAACTTAATAGTAGCATACTTATAAATAAATGATTAATGGTGTCCTCAGTCTGTTTTGAACTTAAGTTGTATTTATTTTATTTATTTATGGAGTGTTTTTTTCTTAGAGATTGTAATGAGTAAAAAATTAGATACTTGCTGAGTTTGTTGATGAATGAATATGATATGATGATGGATGTTGATATGAAACCTATCTCTATTTAATGAAACAATTAGTTATTGAAGAATTTATTATCTTAAAATATACACTTACTATAGGACCAGACATTACATGGAAAGTTTTGTTGTAAAATTCTGTTATTCTTTTTGTGGTGTGATATATATTTCATACATTCAAGATGCTTTTTTAAAAATAAATATATTCTTCTAAATTTCAACTCTTGCAACAATTCTAAAATAATCAAACACCAGACCAGAATTTTGAGTTAAATTGTATCAAATATATTACAGTATGTAGGTGTATTTGAGACATCTGTAGTACTAATGGTGCAGCTTCTTGTCAAGCAGTTACTCCCATCCCTGGATGCAGCCTATTATCATCCAGTACTGATAATGAGCTCTCAACAGTTGTTTATTTATTTTATGCTTGTGCTTGTTAATTTGTTTGTATTGATATGAATTTAGTGCTATGGGCTATGAACAATAACAGGGGCCCAGTAGTGTTAGTGTGCAATTTAAGAAAAAACTCTCTAATCAAAAAGTCACAGGAACTTCAAATTCCTGTATCTGCTTTTCTACCCTTCTCTCTTTCAAACATTTATATAAACAAATACTCTAATTAATTAATAGGATTTGTTGGGATGCCACCCACTAGAACAGGTTGCTCAAAGCCCAATCCAGCCTGACTTTGAACAGTACCAGGAATGGGGCACCCACAGCTTCTTTGTGACACCTGTTCCAATGCCTCACTACCCTCTGAGTAAAGAATTTCTTCCTAAGATCTAATCTAAATCTCTTCTCTCTTATTTTGATTTCAACTCACATATCAGTAACTATTTTTAGGTGTTTGGACTCATTCTCTCTACTTTCATTTCTAAAAAAAAAAAAAAAAAAAAAAATTTGAAGACTGCATCAAGTACAGACTGAATCAAGTACAGTTGTTTCCACAATCCAGCAACAGAACATTTCCATCTGTGAGATACATGTCACAGAAATTTTCCTGTTTTATCTTTTTTGCTGGCTCTTATTACACTCTTTGAAGATGCACCAAAGCTTACTGTGAGTACTCCATACTTAATTCATTTGTGAGGACACGAGCAAATATGATTACCTTGTTAGATTAGTCCTTGATTTCTTTGTACAAGCTTTACCTCAGAGAATTACCAAACCAGCTGACATGCTTCTATGTTAGCCAGAGAGAAGCTTGTTTGGCATAATTTATTTCAAAGAATAAAGAAAATTCTTACATTTATTATTAGGATCAAGTTGTCAGAGTGAGACTATCAAAGAGATGGCTTTTTAGTACTCTTAAATCTTCAAAAGAGCTGTTGTTTTAACAAGTACATCTGAATGAATATATGGGAAACAAAGTCAAATATTTTAGGGATAAATTGTACAACTAATAGAAATATGTGCAATATATACATATTATACAAGTTACTGGAATTTTTCAGCGATGCTTAATAACCTATCTTTGTATAATATCTTTATATCTCACCATTTAAGAGAAGAAAAAGATGCCTTTCAAAAAGAAAATCACAAATTCTTGTCTCTGATGTAGGTAAGGACTTCAGCAGTGCATTTGAATTTGCATGATGCTATATTCTCGTTTGATTTTCATTATTAGGGTTTTGATACACATATTTTTTTCTATGCTCCATATCTAAATAATGTCACTATTTGATTAGAAATTTTCACTTGATTTCTTTAGTGCAGTGCCTGCAAGGAAGTTAAGGCATTTTAGGCTTATCAAAGTAAGCAATCTTTAGTAAAGCACTAGAATCCCAAAAACCACTTCCATATTCCAGAACTGTTCTGCTGGTTTTGTTGCTATTTGACTGGTTGTGTGGGTTTTGGTGTTTTCTTTTGGGAGTGGTGACAAAGTAAGAGAAGAAAAGTTTGTGAAAGTAGAGAAGGAAAGCTGAAAATTGTTCAGGGGTGAATTTCTCACCTGACAGATTGCCTGCCTGCTAGTATTTGCAGCAGCCAATTTCCACTAGAATCTGTTGAAGATTGTGACTGCTGTACCCTTAGCATCTTAGCATGGGTATCCAATGTTCCTATGAAGGAGTTTCTTCCACAAAACTACATCTGCCTTTGATGAAATGGAGGAATGGCTTAAAAGCTCCATCACATGTGAGGGAAGTGTTACCTCTATTTCTTGCAACAAACATTAGAAGAAATTGAACAGGATGAAAGGACTGTGCTGGGAGATAATTTATTTTTAATGGGGAAGAGAAAGGAAGAGAAAAACACTGAAGAGACAGAATAAAGGAAAGTTTTTAGCAGTGAAATAGGGAACACCTTCACTTTAACTCAAAAGGGCGTCCATAAGAATATAATTATGTAAATGTCAAGAAGGCTAGAAGTGGTTTTAATGTTGTACATTAAGATATATATTAATAATATGATGGAATTGGGAGCAGAAAGGCCTATACTAAATAGAATGAAAAAGGTTCTGACAGGAAGATACATTAGGCTGTAGTAGGCTAGAATAGTTTTCCACAGGGAAGTCATCACTTAAGGGCATTTTCCTCCATCAGTATGTTCTCCAATTCTGTGAAGATTCATATTCAGCTCTTCATGTACAAATGGAAAATTAAACAAGAGAGATAATTTCAAGTCCCGAAGTCCCTCAGTAATTTTAAGGAAATTCAGTTACATCCTCTTATCAAAACATCCCTTGCTAGGGTTAAGAATAGACCCCACTATATATATTTTATTCAGCAGTGTTTAAAAAATAATTTATTTAATTAAAAAATGAAGATCTTTCTTTGAGTTTAGATGTCAGGGGGTTTTTTTTGATAGGTCTGGCATATTTTGTCCTTCTTGCAAGATTTTGGGAGGATTGGCTGTATCTGGACTACAGAATGCATGCACACAAAATTATTTTTAAATTCTGAATACTATCTAAAGTGCCTGTTTCCTGGACTTTCAAAGTTCAGGGTTCAAAGGAAAAACTTCTCATTTCATTGAGGATACAAAGCTTTCATTTTCGGATTCAAAATATCAGTGATCTGTGTGAGGCAGAAGATAAACTGAGCCTGAAGTCTAAAATCAAGTCTGAGCTCTAGTCCTGGAGACAGAGTGTCTCTTTCTGTTATTATGATTAAAGCATTGGCCTTTGAAGTAATGGGGCATATCCAGAGGTATGGGAACTTCAGGAAAAAAGTAGGTCTTTGCCAGAAACTTAAAAATTTCGAACATCAACTCATTCCACAGGTTTTGTTCTGTTTGTGGAATTTTCTTTGTGTTTTTATTTTGGGTTTTGGGTTTTCTTTCCAGCCTATGCTTTTCAAATGAATTACTTTTAACCATTGTTTCAGTTTTCAAATGAATTGTTTTTAACCATTGTTTCAGTTTTCAAATTAGGCATGTAAGATATTTTCTCTTTTTTTTTTTTTATGCCACTTTCCTTAGGTGGTTTATGTTTGGGGCATGACAACTTTTAAGATGTATTATGTTTTACACAGCAACTGTGAGAGAAAGGATTTTCTACTGCACTGCCAATGATCTAGAAAATCAGAACTTAATTTACTTCTCTGTCATAAATTATCTATATGGGATTAGGCAACTTGAGATGCAAAAAGATTTTTTAGTAAAATGCACGGGAGTTGAAAAGTGCAAGACAGTACTCTGAGAAAGACCTTCTTAAGCAAAAATAACATAACACAGTATATCTTTTTGGATATTTACCCCCTTTTCTATGAAATCTGGATTAATTTACTCAAATCTCTGTGCATATAATGATATTTCATTTAGTGTATAATGCTACCTTAAATATTTATTTACTTATTTATATACTTATGTGGTACTGTAAGACAATTGTATGTGCTACACAGCAACAAAAATATATTAAAAAACAAAACAAAAAAAAAAACAAACCCAACCTATATTTTCTGTTTAGTTAGACAATTGAAAAATTGCACATTTTGCCAGAGAATTTGTGTTCCATATTGTTAATGAATTTTGAGGGTTGGAAACCACATAATTTGTTTTACCCTACCAGAGATGGTTGGTGCCATATATTTTATGGTATTGATGCTATGTATTTTAATTACAGTAATTTCACAATTATAAGCCGCACCAATTTGACTAAAATTTTGGTCCGAACCCGAAGTGCGGCTTATAATCAGGTGTGGCTTAAATATGGAGAAAGAACGAAATGTTGCTGTTTTATTTTGGAGGACAGGTGTCTGCTGAGAAAGGCAGGAGCTTCTCTTTGAAATGGAGAATGTAAACTCCCTCCCTCCAAATTATTATAATTTGGAAATCAAGGGGCTTTCAGGCAAAGATATGGGAATTAGGAATAACAGTTCTTTTCTAGGGAAATTAAAATAGAAATA
>PYHW01010392.1:3892789-3930759 GCA_013186435.1 Turdus rufiventris | reverse complement strand
GACTCAATGGGCCATTAGCAGAAAAATGACTCGCTGGAGGAAGGATGGGTTGTGAAAAGATAAAGAACAATGCCCTGCCTGGTTTCAATGGATGGCTCATTAGCAGAACATCTCCCATGGAGATAAGGATTACTGCCTCCACCCTCAAGAGATGGTGATAGAATAGATACCTTTTATCACACTCTGTATTGTAAAGTGCGGCTTATAACCAGGTGCAGCTGGTATATGGACAAAGAACGAAAAGTTGCCGACACCCAGAAGTGCGGCTTATACTCAGGTGTGGCTTATACACATGAAATTACTGTATTTTTTGGTCAGATTTTTTGTGAAAAAAATATAAATCTCACCTTCTAGATTGTTTTAAATGCATTTGGTTTTCTGCTAAAGTGATGCTTCTAGATAAATGATTGTGGTTATTAGTGTCTAAAGTATCGATTAAACAGCACAACAAATTCTCACATTGAAACATTGTGTGTGTATATATATGTCTCCTTTAATTACCTGATTTAACTTATTTTGTTTTGGTAATCCAAAAGTTGCTCTACACTTTCCTCTGTGCCCATATACAGTCTTCGTTGCATACTGCGTGGTACGACTTAAATGAACTGATAAATATTAAGTCAAACAAATGAGTTTAAATTCTCTGAGTAACTGAATTGTATTGGACTGCAGGCACTGTGAAAATTTTAGCTGAACTTAGTCTCATCAATAAGTCTGCAATCCTTTGCTAAGAAGCTTTGCCTCTGAAACTCTCTTGGGGTTTACTAAATGAATTTAAAGCAATAGATATACCTTCCAAATACCATAAGAGATCTCACAAGTAAGCCAAATAAGCTGGAAAAATCTGTAAGTAGGGAAGGCCAATTCTTGTTGAATTAATGAAATCTGAAAATACTTGGATTCTCTGGTTGCTTTTAGCCTGACTTGATAAAAAATCTCTGAACAAGTAACTTAGGAAAGACAATAAAAAGAGGGTAGGTCAGCTCTTAAGATGTTGGCCAACTACAAAAAATAAGCAATAAATTTACTAAGTAAAAAAAACCCAAAAACAAAAACAAAAACAAAAACAAAAACAAACCCAAAAACAAAAACAAAAAACAAAAAAACCAAAGACAAAAACAACAAACAAACAAACTAGAGCTAACTCTGAAAGTACTCCAGCCTGTAATCAAACAGTTTAAGGTGTATTTATGTCTGTGATTCTTTTACTGAATACTAGTTCACCACTTTCATTATTGCAACTGCATATACTTTATTAAAGAAAGATGTGAACTAAACTTCAAAATTTCAACTCTCTGAAATGTAGGATTGGGACCCAGAATGCAAAGCCATATTGAATAGTATATAAAAGCATAATGAAAATGTTTAATTGTTGAGTTCTGGAAACCAAAGACCCTCAAAAATACTGAGGATGTTTCTATATTTGTACTGCATCCAGGAAAAAAAAAGTATTTTTAAATTAATGGTATTTTAAGGTCTAAAAACAGGCACAATAAGAAAGAACAGCAGACACTGATGAACTATCCCACTAATATCAGAAACCAGTTGCACGTGTAATGAATACACATATATGATATATTCTCCCACTTGCTTTTTGTACATCTTATATTACAGAGTAAGAACATGGATTAATGAAGATGTATTTGAAAAATTAATGATTTTAAATTTGAATATTATAAATTATAATATTTATTCTATGAATATTGCTGACATATTTTCTTCTGCCCCACTTTGGTTTGGTCTGGTTATCTATGATGTTTTTGCTGTGGTTAATTAAATTACTACATTTTAATGAGGACACAGAAAAAATGCAATTATCATGTTGGCTATATGTAATGGAGATCATGTTTAGAGAGTTGGAGTTCTTCTCTCTAATGTGAGTCATAAATAAATGTATCTGGAAAAAGTTGTATTCATTGCCCATTTTAACTTTGTCCCTTAAAAAAAATAAATAAACAAAACCAACTTTTATTTTAATCTGAAGTTGTCGCTAAATTCTAATAAAAGACCAAAGCATATACAGTTCTGTTACCAAAATTAACTATTTTTGTCAGTTTCAAATGTTCTTCCTTTATACTTCCTTTGCCTCAATAATGTTTCACAAGACAAGCTTTTACAGAACAATCAACATTTCTGTGGTCTTAACAAGTATTTATTGGATAAAATCTAATACCTCCCCAAAACACTGTTTAAATTTTAGTAATGTGAGAAGTAGCATTAAAGGAAACTAATGCTTCCTATTGTCATAAAACAAATGACATAACAAGAAGATAAAGTATTCTTGATTGCTGTAAGTCTGAAGTTTTAAGGTATGACTTTGTTCAAAAGCACATCTTAATTTAAAATGGGTTCTTTAAGAAAATTAGTACAGTTGCCAACCCTGGACTAAATTACTATATTTATGTAGTTATTTAAAGAGTTATGACCTTCAAAGATTAGATTATTAGTAATTTTAGATTATTAGTTTTATTTCTCCTGTAAATGAAAATGTATGACTGTTTAATTTCCAAAATGCCTAGAATCATTATCTCCATATTTATTTCCTTATTAATATGTTTCATACTTTCTGCATTTTAAATGAGCATCCATGTCAAATATTTTGTTTCTGGTGTGTTCAAGTATTTCCAATCCTCTGAAAAACTTTTGCCCAGAATTTTTCAATGGGAGTACTACTGTATCATGTACTTGACTACTGGGTTTTTGTTGGGTTTTGGTTTGGTTTGGTTTGGTTTGGTTTGGCTTTTTTTGAAAGGAGGTCCCTCTCAAAAATGTCTTAATAGTAATTAGTAATTGTAATTTTCCTGTTTGTTTACTCTCCTAAATTATTTTAGAAAATATTGTGGTATTCTAATTTTACTGATGCTGATGTATTTGCTTTGTCCTCTGTGGTGTCAAAAAACCCCAAGAAAAGGCTCATAGTTGTTTTTTGGTTTTTTTGGGGTTTTTTTTTTGTTTGTTTGTTTTTTTAATTAATTATCATTCGTAGTATTTCAGTATAATTTTGAACTATATAAAACTAATGGAAAATATTTCTTGATTTCTTAATTATAGGAACCTTATGAACTTGGCATTTTGTTAAATGTAATATCTGTTAATCACTGTTCTCCTGTCCTGTGATTACTTAACTAACAATCACAGAGCAGTATGAAAACAACTATTCTGTAAAATACTTGGCATTACATTTGAACTCATCTGGATAAAAAAATAATTCTAATTTTAAAATATTTCAACAACACTTTCTGCAGATAACACTATATGTCTCCTTCAATTAGACAGTCTTCAATGTAAAGAACAAGCAAAATCCTAGGCAAGGCATTTATTTATACATATTTTGTATAATTGTTGTGAACAAAAATACTGTGTAATATAAACATGGGTTGACTTTAATATGAATTAACAGTTCTCTGAAGGATAGGAGGAGGCTGCTGGAAGAGTGGACAAGTATAAAAGTAAGATTGATGAGCTGGAGAGATGTAATTTCCTAGCAAATAATTATCCCCAAGCTGTGTAAACATGCTTAAACAAATACTAAAAAAAAAAATACTTTAAAGAAACGAAATAGCAGATTTACCATTTCAGCACAAGTGTCAATAACTGAAGTCCATATGTTTACACCAGCCAGCTTCACAGAAAGATAACTCCGTTTGCCCTTGGTATTGTCAGCCCCAACTGCAGTCAACATATATTTTTACCCACTTGTATTCTCTATGAGCAAAAATATATCAAAGGAATATATAAAAGTTTAGACTTGCTTACAATCCCACTCTATGGTAGTGTCTCCTTTTCTGGGGGTTAACTCTGATTTTGTGATTCTGAGCATTGGTCCATTGTTTACAATATTGGTTATACAGCAATGCAAATGGAAGACACTTGTATTTTAATTCTTCATAGCAAAGTTTGCTTTTGTCATTGAATTAATGTTATGTGTTATAAACTGATTGCTACTGGACAGACAACAAAAAATATACTAAGGGACAGTTTCAGACTGAGCCCCAGTGCTGAGTGTTGACTAAGTATTGCAAAGAGTTTAAGAATTGTCATAACTTTGTCCAGAAGAGCCAATTACCCTAAAATTGGCTAGGTGTAGGATCAGTTATAGAAATTCGGGCATGAATTACATTTCACTACAGGAGATAAGCATGTTGTTTAATCATTGTATTTGAAGATTCTCAGGAAATAATAAACGTTTTTGTTGTGAGGAAGTTCCTAACATCCCTGATTGTGCTGTTTACCTGTTGCTGTCTACTGAAGAAATATCTCACTAAGCAGATAACTCACAAGAAGTATCTCTTGTGATGTTTGGTGTACCTCAAAAAGCCCAGTACTTTTTGTGAGAGTGTGTGTGTGAGGAAAGATGTTTGATGTAATACCCAAGCTAGAAATATACTATATGGCAGTAAATCACATTTAGGTTTATTTTCAGATTTACTTTATTTTCCTTCTTTCACATTTCCTGGCCCCAGCTTTAGATTATGTTTTTGTGCAATACACACTGATTTCTGCTAAGACCAAAAGAATAAAATACAGAAAGTAGAATAATTTGAATTTCAACTCTCTGCGTGTTTGGGAGGTACTATAGACATAACTGGGCCACAAATCATCAAACTGTATTCTGTTGCCTAGCACTGTTTCCTGTTGCTTAGCACTGCAGCTGCTTTCTTATTTCTATCTCAGTGAAATACTGACGCTCATCTTGCCGTTACACTGTAGATAGTTCCAAAATCCTTGTGAAATCCAGAATTCTTCAGTTTAGTCACTGGTAGTAGACTAAGTTGAATGACTTTGGTTGTCAGCTAGAGGCTCTTGTTTTTTTGTGATTGTATGTTCATGAGAGCCTGGGGTACAATTATTAAATCACCTCAGTCTCACCTGTGGATTATTGCTGGTGCCAAATTGCTCAGCTCCTAAATGCTTGTTTGCATTGCAACTCTTTTTATCCCTTTCTTGTTTTCAGGACAGTGATTTCACTTTTCTTTTTTCTCCACCCTCAGTTAAACTTAATAATCAGGAGAATGAAATCTGCACTGAAANAAAAAAAAAGAAAAAGTCACATATATTTTGTCCTAAAGATAATTAGAGTCTGGTCATGTAATTTAGTCGGTTAAAGATAAATCATATCTTTAAATAGTCCTGGTTGTGATGCATTGGGAAGAACAAGTGGGTATGATCTTTTAGAGAAGTACATATAAAAGTTACTGCTAGAGGGCAAAATCAACTCTACCTGAAGCTTACAAAGTGTGAGTCCCTTAGATTAATCTCTAACCAGTGTGGGTATCACACTGCAGTAGAGGAAACTTTTTAAGTGCATGCACTGTGGTTCATTCAAGATAAATTTGAAACAGTATTTTTCAGATACATAATTAAGTCATCTACAGTATAAATGATACATATATTTTTGAAAGAAAACAGCTTTATTCAAACAGTTTGTAAATTGTTAAATAACTTAATTTCAATTACTGCCAGTGGCATAACTGTAAATTAAAAAAAACCAAAACAAAACAACCAACCAAACTTTTCAATCAATATGAGGCATCATTTAACCATAAACACATTTTGGGGTGGGGTTATTGAGATAACTATAGTATTTCCTGATCACCTGTCTGAAAGGTTCTCCACTCTGAAATGACAAGATGGTGGAAAAATTACCCACCTTTAATGGAAGTCATGTCTGAAAAAGATTGGCATCAAGAGTTAAATTAAATATTTCAGTGGTAATCTTACACTCAAATGCTTAATTTATACATCCAGTATCTTAGAAGGCACAAACGTTTTCCTGTGCGTCTTTGCACATGTGCACATTGCAGACTTGTCTTTGTAAAAATGTACGAGGGTAAAAATTTTTAGCCCACTCAGACAGACCATCAAGTTAACAATTCTTGATGTTTTCCAGGTAGAATGGTTAGGATCTCTTGGCTGGTAGTTTTTTATTTGTACCTTAGGGGAAGAAGATGATGTCATGACACACATAAGTATTTTATTAGTTAATTTGGTTTTTTCTTTAAAAAGCATTAGTAAAAAATATTTTTAGATCATATTTTGTTCCTTCTATCTTCATGGCACAGTATTTCAAATTGTTTCTTTACTTTTGTATCCTTGTTATCCTTACTTTCTGGGTTTAATTTTGTTCTGTTATCTGATTGCTGGGCTCGGGTTTTGTTTTTTTGGTTTTTTTTTCTCAGTCAAGGAAGTTTTAGTAAAACCTTTCACACAAATCCTTCTTTGTATGAATCATATCAGGCTAAATTTGGACCCAACTGAAATCAACGCCCTTAAACTTTCCTAATTTCAATGTAGAATAAAACTTCAGGATAAGAGAAATATTTTATTTCTCTCCATGATTTGGATCTAGTGAGTTACATACCATTTTGATAACACAGTGTTGTACTATCTAGATAGAGGAATTGACAGATAAGAGATGATACTAAAGAGAAATTCTTTGTGTGATGGAATTTTTTTTGCAGAGAGGTTAGAAAAAAGCAGCCATAACAACTTCCAGTTGCTATTTGCAACTTGGTATGGTAGTACATGTTCTATTCCTATGGGTGCCCAGTTTTTGCAAATACTGTATATGGATTCTGCTGAGATCTAGCAGTTCATTAGAAAGCTTTGGCTTTCATCAATATATGTTACAGTAGTAAAATAAAACAAATATGAAATTAGTTACTATAAGAAAGTACGGTTCTAAAAGAAATATTAAATACCTTAAATATTGCTCATTGTTATTCCTATGCCTATGCGTTTTGTAACATAAATTTAAGATTGTACCAAGTACTTTCATAGACAAATATGTAAAAGAGAATTTTATGTCTCAAGTAAAGAACACCTTCCAGTCCCTTCATTTTGACAGGCAAGGTATTCTAAAATAAATTGATAAAGTACTTGAATCATTCAGATCATTCTCAACTAAATTTAAAGTTCAAGTGATTAATCAATAATGTAGTAATAGAATTTTAGATGTAAGTTAGACTGATATAGATTTTGTATCATTAATGTCATTTTGTGTTAGAGTGAACATTCACCTTAATCTGTGCTTTAAAGTATTTTTCTTTTTAATACATGTATATCCCAGTACTTATGGAATCTTATCCATAGAGGAAGACAAATGCTCTAACACAAGGAATGATTCGTGAGGGTTAGTTAATCTCTATAGTATGATTTATAATCCTATCTTGAGTAGTCAGATACAATATCCCTAGGTTCTGAGCAAGGAAGAAATGCAGTGATATTTCACCGTTAGTTCTCTTCATTTCTGGAGTTGGTATAGTGTCTTCTTACAGCCTCATTTACATTTTCCTTTGCATGAATGGAAGTACAAAGCAGTGGAACTCTTACAGTGGAATAGATTTTCAACAGCAAAAACAAAGTCACTTGACAGTACTTGATGAATGGTTTACACTCACATTTCACAATTGCTTTTCAATACTGTTCTCTATGTAACTAGAAAATTTTGCTATTGTTCTGACATTGAATTAGTCAAGACTAAACAGTGGTTGGCTACTTGTCTGTTTCAGTGGAGTCCCTGTGGTGTGTTGACCTGGGCTGACCAGGCTTCCACTCAGCTGTTCTCCTCAACAGGACAGGGAGACTCATACATTGAGGTACAGACAGAGACATCCCTTACCAGTTACTGTCATGGGCAAAACACACTCAATCTAGGGAAAAATAATTTAATTTACTAGCAATTATCATAGAGTAGGATGATGCGATTGCTGTAGTCAAATGCTCTCCACAGGTTATGCTACACTGGATTTCTGATTTAGCAGAGTGACACAATATATACTGAAAACACAACACTTGCAAGTTACACTTGTCAAAATACAGTAAGAATAATACCAGTTCAAACACAATACTCATATTTCCCATTGCCAGCCTTTGTTATACATTCACTTTCCCAATACTGGGTGTCCCTACATGCCAGGAGGGAAGACATGGGCTGAAACCAGCTCAAGCCTGTTGCTTTCTTCAAAATTATTTTGCTGATTTCCTGGGTGGTGTTCACTGTGTTTTCTGAAGTGGTGTTCATTCTCCCTGTAGTGGTCCAATTAGCTGAGGGAGACACTGCCATCTCCAGCTAATCCATGCAACTGTGGAGAGCTGTTATCTGTAACAAAGGCTGCTGTCTGCTCCCATTGTGCTGAGATGGAGTCAGCTTCTTTGCCTCATCCTCCGAGCTTCCTAGGCACATCATCCTTGCTCTCCCCTTTCTTAGGGGCTCAGCTGTGCCCTCCAGTGAGGCCACTGGAGCCAGCTGGGACTGTCTCTGTCTGGTAGGACAAACCCAGCCACTCTAAAGTGGTTAAATGTTAAAAATGACAATGCTAAATATTCATTCTCCTCAGTTACATCATGCACCATGGAATAGTATGAGTAGGTAATTACTTTGATAAGGAAGATGCATGCTATGTGTGAAGGGATGGGCATTAACATCTTTGAAACGGGTCTTAATGTCTTACTGACTTCAAGCAGCAGGTTTGCTACAGAGCCCAGACATCTTTGCTTCTAAAACAGACAAGTGGGTGTGCACAAGCCTGAACTTCTGAACTTTGGGGTAAAATAGTAGGTTCAAGGGGGGATGTGTGGTAGGCAGTTCAGGAAGGCTGTACAGAACTATTACCTCAGCCAATGGGGAAAGGAACAGGACAACATGCAGCCAGGAGTTTGGGATAAACGGAAACTGTATGGGTCTGTGCCCCAGTGGACTTTCTCCCTTTATTTGAATAAAGTTTCAGGACTCCTCTGTCTCTGTTATGGACACTGGTTTTTCATTGTGTGATTTTCCATACACTTTCTTTACTTTAACCCTATTGCTATAGGTTATTAGCACTTAGAGAATCAACTAATTTTATTTGGTTTCCCTCAGAAAACTGTGCTTTAAATGAGTGACTCACTGGGTTGGGCCTTACTCTGCACATTCACGTCCCAAACTCGTGCACCTGATATTTTTAAACCACATTGTGCAGGTGCAGGAATCTTGTGAAAGACCCTAAAAGAAATTTCTCCTTAAGGAAGTAATCACTCAATTACCTGGCAGAAGCTGATTTGACAGGTATGTAAATAGGACTTGTTAATCTGTGTTTTGCTTCTTGTACCTAATGGTCTTATCCATTTATTTTCCTCTTAAGTAGTCTGTCTATACCATAATTGAGATGCTGCCAAATAGAGAATGTTGTTTGTCTGATGTTGAAACTTTATACTGAAATAGAAATGTTGAATACAAACTGTATTCATAATTAACACCAAGTATAATTAAAAGTCTTAAGGGAGAATAGCTCCTTTCCAGTACACTCAACACTTTCCCTAACAATGCAACAGGTGGGCAGAGTACTTCTGAGCACATTATCAGTAAACTGTGACTCCTGCTTGGTTTTAAACAGCTGCATCACTGTGGAATGGTGAAATAGCTTTCAGCTGTCTCTCATACAGCTATGTATGGCAACTTTGTTCAGGCAGAGAGGCTGGATGTGTTCTCCCTCAAGTCTGCTCAGGAGCTAAAGAGCAAGGTGGTGTGAACCTGGTTCTGTCACCATGCTAAATGTGGTGAAAGCTGTCAGAGCTGTGTCAAAGAAGGCATGTACTGGAATTACAAATTCTAACGCCTTCTGTGACTCAAATGCTCTTTGGACCAGCTACAGCCTTCCCATTAAATACACATAACTACTAACACAGACACAATAAACAGAGCTGTGCTTTTTTAAAGGATGAGTGTTTAATTAAGTCAGTATTTGTTCAAGCACCACTTTCCATTGCTTGGCAAGTGCGTGTGTGTTATGAGGGATTTATTATTAAGTGTCTTTTGTAAGATAATGGAATTTTTTTTTATGGACTCAGTTGATTCTGGATGTCTAAAAAGTTGCATTAACTTTAGGGGGAGAGGTATCAGGCACGGAGTGGTATATTTGTATTTCCACTTGAGACAGAAACAAAAATCTGAGAAGTTTCTATACCAGCTATATCAGCATATGTCGTTTGTCTTCCATAGCCATCATTTACTCCAGGTATCTATGGAAATTAAACATCAAAACAAATATTTAGTACTAGGGAATTAAAATTATTCTCAAATTCTTTCATTTCTCTGATATGCCATGTTTATATAGTTATGTTCAACTGTGTTATTAAATCTTCACAGGGTAATGAGGTAATGCCTGTGCATGAAAATGTCTAGGTAGCCTTCCTGAGTTTACAAAAATCAATTTATCTCTTTGTATGAATGGACTTATACTGTAGTTTTAGAAAACAGATTATTTTACATAGCCCACTAAACCTGAAATAAAGAGACATCCAAGTATATGATTTGTTGTTGTTACTATTATTTACTCTATTATTGTTGCTGTTCTTAAGGTTAATATTTTCCAGTTGGATGTAGAAGGTTAAGGTTGCAGTATATTACAAAATATACCATGTAACTAATTCTTTCTTTGAGGCTTCTCAATGTTGTCAATACTTTTAACGGAAGAAAAAACAAGGAAAAAAGTAAAACTCTCTCAGACTTGCTTAATTGTGATACCTCACGTAAGTGAAGGGTATGCTGCTGTCATCTACAAGGTATTGATGGGATATGAACATATAAAGCTTTTTTTTTTTTTTCCTTGGCTTTCTTTGTTCATATTTGATTCGTTTTAAATTGACTGCAAAAATAAGGTAGTTTCCATAAATAGGGAAATTTAGGCTGGTTGTTACAAAAAAAGATTTTATGGAAAGAATGATGAAGTACTGGAACTGTTTACCCAGGGAGGTGGTGGAGTCACCGTCCCTGGATGTGTTTAAAAAAAGATTGGATGCGGCACTCAGTGACATGGTTTAGTTGAAGTGTTAGGGCATGGGTGAACTTAAAGTTCTCTTCCAACCTAGCGATTCTGTGTATGATTCGGTGGGGATGTGTGTGATGTGGTCCCCTAAATTTAAAAGTCATAGGGTATGGTTTACTTGGAAGATTAACTTTTATTGGTATAACACAAATATGATAGGTAGATTGCTTTGGGGACTTGTTTTTAATAGTTGATTTTATGTTTTAAAATTAAGCAAACTTTGGTCTCCTGTTAATAAATAGCTGCAATACAGTGAATATCTGACAATAGTAAATTACATCAGTAAAAAGAACTGCTATTAGTCTCTGACTCTTAGAAGTCAAATTAATTCCCTCAGGCTAAGCCTGATCCTTGTACTGAGCAGTGTAACCAGAATTATTTTGATAGCTTGAGCTTCCACTATGAATCGTTGCCTAAGTGAAATTCTAGTCACTAATCACTGAACCATTCACTGTACAGGTTGCATATGGCTTTGTTAGCAATTACATTTATTTTAAATTGAAAGAATTACTTGGAAACACTATTCACTGAAGATTCAAACAGACCAGAGCAATTAAGCATTAGTTGCCAAAGGCCTTCTCTTACAATTATCAGATGATACTTTTACTATAAATGTTAATGTACCTGATCCTGATCACTGGAGATTCCTGACTGATTTCTCATAAACATATTTCACAATTTCTCACTAATTATCACCAGAATGAGAGTTTAATAATTAAAAACAAGAAAACAGAAAAAAAAAAAAGAGGAAGGAAAGTTAAGAAAGCCAATGAAGGGTGTTCAGGAGTGGTTTCTTCCAGGCACTCCAGTAGTAGAAACCCCCATGTGATCTCATCCTATTTCCATCTGATGAAGTCCCTAAGCAAGGTCAAGTTGCTGTAGTGTCTGCCATTATTAACAGTGACTCTCTCAGTATAAGACAACTGTAGTTACTCTAAGTTATTACTTCTCCAAATTTACTGAATCAGTCCTAATGTATTTATAACAGACATATAATGGACTTAGAGATCCCTTGAGTCTCTTGGTGTAATAAAATAACTTATTTTCAAAACCATGAAAAAAAAAAAAGAAGGCAGGCTTAACTTATTAGATGGTAAAGGAGATAACTGTAGAATATTTAAGCAATTAATTTTATCAATAACAGCCAATACAGCTTCCACAGTAACCACTCTTAAAATCATAGTTTAAGTATTTTTATCCCAAAATTATTCATTCTCAGCCTATGTCTGCTAGTTTAGACTACAGTAGAGTTTAATTTTCTTGACAGTGGCTGGTATGAGGCTGTGTCTTCGATTTGTGCTGAACACAGGGTTGATAATGGAAAGATGTTTGTGTTATCCTGAGCAAGGCTTGCACAGAACCTTTTTTGCTTTTCACGCTGACAAACTGGTGAGGAGGCTAGGAGTTCTTGGGAGACTGGGAAGAGATACAGCCTGGACAAGTGACCCAAACTGACCAAAGGGATATTCCAGACTGTATGACATCATGGACATCAGTATATAATGTGGGGGATGAAAGAGGAAAGGGGAGGACATTTAAATTGATGGCATTTTGTCTTTTAAAGTCACTGTTACATGTGATGGGGCCCTGCTCTCCTTGGGATGGCTGAACACCTGCCTGCCCATGGGAAGGGGAGAATGTATGCCTTGTTTGGCTTCGCTTGCATGTGCAGCTTTTGCTTTCCCTGTTAAACTCTCTTTGTCTTAACTCATGCATTTCTTACCTTCTAGTCTTCCAATTCTCTCCCTGATCCCACTGGTGGAGTGATTGGCTGCATGGGGCTTGGCTGCTGGCCAGGGATAAACCACAAGGACACATCAGTAGGGACATTGGACTTCTATGGTTTTGCTTCCAGTGATTCTCTAAGTGGAATGGAACCACAGACTAAAGATGTGAGGTGTCATCTTTGACTAGAAAGAATTAGGCACTAACACTATTGTATTTGTAAAATACACCAGATTCACTGTAGTAAATGTTAACTACTAATTTCCATTCCAACAAATATTAAAACAGTTTAAGTTCTATTTAACAATTGCTCTGTAGCTATAGAATGGAAAATATGGTTATAATTTCATTTTATAAATTTAATCAGCTATAAATCTTAAAATAGAAGTATATGCAGCCAGAGCATTGCTTTTATTTACTGTTATAGGATGAAGAAAAGTTTGAGATATGTACTTCCAGGGGAAATAATATAAATTAGAAAGCCATTTAGTTAGAAATTTTTGGCCAAAAGTACATTAGTAATGCATTGAATACCATTCAGGAAGATTATGAATTCAGTAATTGAAACACAAATTATGCATGCTTATTATTTATGAAATTTTAAGTATTGCTCAAATACATCAGAAAATGTAAATGGCATTTAAAACAATTAATTATTCAGAATGGCAAAAATGGAAAAGCTAGCAAAGCATTTTACCATTCCTGAAGTGAAACTAAATAAATGGAGAAGACTAATTTCTTATGCTGTTTAGGCTTAATGTAGCAGCCTAAGTTCTAAGGGTGCAAAACTAGATCTAATTCTAAAGTATGTGAAGTAAACCATAATGTCTGTTCTTTTTTATGATAAAGAATTCTTAACATGTATTTGAATTGGATCACCAAGGCATTTTACCCTTTTGCCTCCTCTTAGAAGAAGAGACTTTTTAGACAAATAGTGTTATAAAAACAGGGAAAGGGGAAGATGGGGGGATTGAAAGGAAATATCACTGGCTTTAAAGAAAATTTATCATTATCTCTTTTTCTTTTCCCTTTCTTCCACTTCTGAGACACAGATCCTAAAGAGGATGTGAAATTAGAAGAACACTTAACACCTTTTGATAACATTGCCTTTAAATAGCTGTTAAGACCAACATAGTGAGGAGGGAAAATCAGGCCCAATATATTAACATCTCTGGGAATATACCAACATTGTTGTTATTTAAAATTATTTTCTTAAGATTTTAAGACTAACAGTTCTGAATAGCTTCAGAATTCTTTTGCCTTGAATCTATACTATTGTATTTTTTAATATTTTTTTTCCTCGGGGCACGTAAAATATCTATAGAGTTCAGGAAAGTCAGGGAAATGATCTCAGTAAGTCATCAGAGGATTTAATGTAATATCTCATAGACAGTGACATGAGGATAGTCCAAGAGTTAATCAGATTTATAAATGGGGAAATTAGGAGGATAATGAACTGATAAATCAGTAATAAACCTATTCTAAAGAGTAAGACATTTTTGGCTCTCTTCATTAAGATTTGTATCTCCTAAAGGAAAAGAGATTCCTTAATGCTAAGTCTTCTAGAAGTCACTGTGACCTATTTCTGAGAATAAAATTTAAAAAAAAAAAACTTTCTTTTTAAATTCATAGGTAGGACAAAGAAGTCACAAAGGGAATGTAAACTTATTTTCTGCAGATATCTCTCATTCTGTTTTTAAAAAAGGTAAATGGACTAGGGCTTCCATTGGTTCAAATATCAAATTCCACTATAATTGGTGTTCTTGAAATTGCTGTGACCCAGTAAAAGATGAATTCTAAAGAAAAAAATAATTTTGTAGGTGGATACATCACATTATCAACATGTGTATAAACATGAGCTCATTGCCTAATTTTTTGAGCTCAAAACATATATTAATATTTGCACCCTATTACTTTCCTCATAGAAACTCTCAAAGATTTATTGAGATGTTATTAAAAACTTTTCTGAATGGGGAGAGTGTGCTTTGTCCTCATATAATTTAGAATATGGTCTGGATCCCTCCATAGGAAGTAAAAAATTCCTGAAGACTTATACAGGCAGGATTCATTTGAAATTATTAGCCTTCATATTTGTAAGTCTAACTTAAGGACTTTTTTTTCTTCCTCACTGTAAGCTTTGTAATATATGTGTGATAGTCAGTTTTATTTGTTGAGTAGCTCTACCAATAATAATGCAACTGTGGATTTAATGCTCCAGGAAATCACCTGCAGTGCGGTCTTCCATATCTTCCTGTAATCACCTACTGATCTAAGTACTCAAGGTACTGGTAATTTCAAGCTGACTAAGAAAAAAATGTATAGAAATTTATGTAATTATCTCAGAAAATTTTTGTTTCAAAAGAGGAAAAAACCTAGGTCAGATTTCTACTGAGTTTAGAAACAGGTCTACTGTCTGCATTCAAAACAAAAAATGAAATTTGAATTATTAATATAACATTATATAATGAATTAAAATTAATAATGAAATCTTAATAGACTGGTTAACTAATTTTTCAGGTTGGCATTCAGGTAAGTTACTGGGCCTGAGCTTTAGCCTGCTGATTGAAACCTATATTAGCATTATGTAACTGTGATTCAGTATGAAATCCAAAGAGAAAATCTACTGAAAGCTAAAAAAAAATTCAATATATTTTTCTAAAACAGTAGTATATAATAAGGGGGGGCTTTTTTGGTTTGGTTTTTTTGTTTTGTTTTGTTTTGTTTTTGGTTTTTTTTTTTTTTTTGGTTGTTTTTTTGGTTTTTTGGGGTTTTTTTTGTGAAATAAAAAAACCCCAAAATTTAAGTCTTCATAATGTCAAAGAGCTGTTTTGCAGATAAACAAAATACTTGGAAGACAGGCTTTATTGTGACCCTGGACTGACATCTTTAATTTGGATCTGGAGTTAAAGAACAAAACATTTTCTCTGTGAATATAGAATGATACTGATATTTGAGTGTAAAAAAAAAAAATGTCTTTGGTGATCCAGTTTTTAATACACGTTTATTTTAAATAATAAAAGGGGAAAGATCATTACTTGATCATTCATCACCTCTTAATTATTTTTTCCACCATCATTATTTTGTATTTACTAGTTTAGTTGTTCCTAACAGTGAAAATAAATACTCTTCTTAGTTCTGAAAATTTTATGCTGTATTGTTCTCTGCACTTTAAAATAAAATGGTTATTTTATCTATCAAATAGTCTCATTTCTTGTAATACTGCCCTCTGTTCCCCTTTGCCTACAAGTTCATTCTCCTTCACCCAGGATTCCTCAAGTGAAGAAATTGTGTAACTTTGACAGTAAAAACCTCCACCACTGGAACCTAAGTGATCCATCCCACAGGCAGCTTTCAGCAGAGCAGTACAGTGAGAAACATGCATGAGAAACACAGTAATGTGTCTACAGATGTACACTCAACCCCATAAAATGCCAGAGGCAGTGGTAGGAGAAGTGATTTGGTGTCCCCTTTCCTTTTAGTTTTGTTCCTCCTCTTTTTCCATGAATGTAGCACTATTTAACGAGTGGGTTTACAAGTCAGTTAAGTAGGAAAGCATGAAGTAATCCAACAAAGGAGAAAAGGATCTGTGTAAGAGTCTTTTCCTGTCACACACCTAGCTCCACTCTCCGAACTTACACGTACCATGCAGAATTAATGACCTGTGTGATAAAAAAGAAAGCTCCTTCTGAGTCAGCTTACAGGGTTTCCAGCCAGAACAATTTTCTGAGAAAATTATATAAATTACATATTATTTTATACCCAGGAAGTCAATATTATTGGTGTTGGAAGAGTAGCAGAAGGATTGATTCACAGTGTCAATACTGGAAGATGAGAGGTGCCTGGTAAAAACCTTGAGGCATCAGACCACATCATTATTTCCATGTTATACATTATAGCAGTCCATATCTGGCTGTTTTTTCACATAGCCTGCAATACAAGAGTGTGTTTTGTCATTCTTATGCCATGCAATATCTGAGGCAAATACACATTTGTTATACTTTTTCCTTGCTAAGAAGTTAAAAAATCCCTGTCTAACTTTTGGGGATATATGGGTGCAGACACATTAGAAGGGCCCAAGTCTTTTACGCTGTGAAACATATAAGCACAGTCTCAGAAAGCTGGGGGAAGGACTCACTATATTCTCCTTTTGCCAGGAACACATGGATGTGGCTGTATATTCACAGCCAGTCCCAACTACTATTCCTTTCTTACATTTCCAAAAGCAACATTCAGGCCAGGAGCTAACAGAAGACCTTAGAGTTTGTGCATGGATGCCTCTTGGGACAACATAGCACCGTGTAACCAACATATGACAGCTGTGGTTTTCTGTCTTTCTGCTGGGAGCACATGAGCTGCATGTGAAAATACTTGGGCATAATGGAAATAGAAAACCTGAGGTTGGTTTTATTTGAGAAAAGAGATGGAAGAACAGCATGTGTGAAAGCATGTGGGATCAGTAAGATTTTATCATGCAGTGCAGTTTTCCTGACCACCTATGATGGTAATTCTGGTTATTCTGTCTACAGAGGGCTCTCTATTTTCTCTAGGAGTGAATAATTTGGCATCTTAAGGAGCATAAATATGTGGTAGTAAAGGCTTGTCCTCAGCTGCAGATGACATTGTGAATGTCAAAAGCTGTGGGTCTCATTTCCTCAGCTAATAAAGGGATAATGTTCATCTTCTTAACACCACTGTTGGTGTTTACTCTCACTGTTGGTATTTACTCTGTTAATTAAATAAAGCTTCTACATAGTCTCCAGCAGAAGCTGCTCCTGAGATGTGTACAGTTAGAACTATGGATGCAGGGGAAGCGTAGGGGTGTGGGAACTCAATTTGCTTCTGAGCAGTACTAGACCTTAGTTTTGGTATTGCTCGCATTTTTTGTGGTATTACACATGTACTTCAAAACTAAGATAAAGTTCCTGACTCCAGCTCTAATGAAGGTCATTCACTGCTGAAATGTGTGAACATCAACACATTCCTCATTCCCTGGAGTTTGAGCCACATTAGAAGATTTTGAAAGGATCTTTTCACTTTGGGATTCTTGCGAAATTAAATCCACAAGATTAAATCCATGGAGCAAACTGTTAAATCTATGTGTTTCTTTCAAATTAGAGTTTCTGGCAAGGAGGCTGCAGTGCCAACTTCTATTTTTTTAATAATCTAAGATATGAACTGCAATTTATCAGAGTTTTCTTGCTATCTGAACAGACAGGGTCATCTGATCTGCAAATAATTATAAAGCAGGTGTTGCTTTTTCTGCAGCATAAACCAGTTGTACTACAGGAAGGATGTAAATCTTTTTATCATGTATTGAACAAATTAAGGATTTTAAACCTAAAGAACTTTGTTGCTTATCCCAAACTGAATTCTTTTTTATTCACAGACCTTAGTAAGAATCTCATGATACTTTTTTAATTGAATGAATACATAAGGGTTTTAGTATATATCTCATCATCTGAAAAGTACTTCAGTTCTTCAGCCAGGGAATTCACAGGGATTCTGTATTCCTGAACTTATTACACCTGGGGCTGGAAAGGCTGTTGGGAACATGGAAAAGCCCACCTTATAAAAATGCATGCCAACCTTATACATAGTTTGTTAGGCTGAAGTTCATCGAGGTCTCTACAGTGAAAGAATTCAGTACTCTACAAGCAAGAGATAGATTTGAACCAGAGAGAGAGAGTGAGAAATGCTAAATACTCCAAATTCTCCAGGGAGGAAACTGTCATTGAAAATGCCTGCTTGCCTCAAAGGTTAGGCTGGAATCAGCTAGCTTAAGTTTTCATCCAAGACATTATTGATCAAAATTGAAATATTCCTGGATGCAAAAAAGTTCTATACCATATTGGCAACACAGCCATATTTATTAAGAAGAGAATTGTACCCCTAGGTTTTCACATTTACATTTCATAGAGTTAATACACCTCCTCAAAAAACATTTTATTGTGATGAGAAACTGAAAATAACTGAAAGCAAAATTTGAAAAATATAATGAAAATGATCCTTACTCAGAGGAAATCTAAAATGCATGTACTGTATAATCTTATTGTGTTTGTTGTTTCAAATTATGTAAATACTCTGTTGTCTGACTTCAGATATATTTATATGTTTAAAATACTCATTTTTCACTGTTCACCTTAGGGGAATCAGAAGTTGCAATTGTGGAAGTAGGAAGCAAAATACACACACACAAATATAAACAATTCTTAGCTTAAATCTAAAGTAAAGACTCTGGAAATATAAACATCCCAGTCATATAAATTGCTAAAAAAACTTGATCAGCTATTTTAGTAGTTCTAAAAGTGTGCTCTTTTCCAGTAGAAACCTGCTTTTTAAAAATAATAGAAATAGTTACTAGTCTATTTGATCCTTAACAGTGAGAATAATGCCATATTGCTTGTGAAATTCTTTGGAGAAAGATGAAAATTTTTATGAGGTTATTATTAGAAATATTATTTTAATGCCAATCTATTTAGTTGTAAATATTAAAAAAATGCTGATTGCAGGAAGAAATAGGTTATTTTATTACAATTATGTATATTTATTAAAAAACAAAACAAACAAACAACAGGAAAAAAAAATTAAAAAAACAAAAAACCCCAAAAACAAACAACCCAAAAAATCCCAAACCCACAACTATCTTTAATACGTGTTAATAAAATATCAAGGTTAAGAACTATTATCAGAAGGCAGGAAGAGGAACATTATTAATCTTAGATATTATAGCCAGTACTTCATGGTTTGGGGAGCCCTACTAGAAAGCTCATGTGCTTTCAGACAGCAAAAAATCTTTTTTTCTGGAATTTGCAATATAAAACTTATCAGTAAATGATAATTCATTGATTAGCAGTATGAGGAATGGTACATTTCCAGGCCCTGACAGGGCTTAGTTGCTCACATGGTTATCTAAATACACCACAGCAAAAATTATGAGTTATAGTAAACCAAATTCATCTTCTCCCAAAGACAGCACACATCAGTTGCCCAAAAGGATAAATGGAAAAGTTTGCGCAATCCTTCTTGTTTGCCAGATTGGAGTGGTACAAATAACTTAAATTCAGTCCTTTTTTTGACAGGTGGGAGCTGAGGCCTGGTACAAAGCATCTGAAGAAAACATTCACCTCAGGATCCTGGTAGACCATGCAAGTTTAATCTGAACTGTGTAGCGCTGTTTCCAGAAAAGAGCTGATAGGAAAATCTTCTTCAGTGCAGCATCATTTGCCATGGATGTATTTCTAGAACTCCAGCATTAACTGTTACTTTGTTTTGAGAAAATGACACCAACAGCTTCATTATTTTTCATTTGAGTTTTTAAGTTTCATAACATACCCAAGTTAAAATAGCTTTTTAAATTTTTTTGTTTCCTTTTATTTTTAAAGCAAATGAGCTTAAGAGCACCAAAACACTAGTATTTTAAAAACATAGCAGAAATTTGGAAATAAAATTAGTGTTTGAAATAAATACTGTGTAGAAAATCGTTGGAATACCATCCATTTTTCAAAATTTGAGGCCAATATTTACTATTAACAATTGGAATACTTGCAATTGAATAATAGGCCTTATTTCTGACACTCTATGCACTTAGTGTGGGAAGTCACATGCTTCCTAACTGAAATATGGTGATTTTCTTTTCAAAAGTTACTAGAATTTCTTATTTTGGAAATGAACAAAACTGTAGGGCAGAAAATGAAGAAAAATATGTATAAATGCATGAACATCAGGATGTGAGGGTAAATTTTTACATAAACAGATTTTGAAACTAATCTTATTTTTTTTCCTCATGACTACATCTTCAGTTATTACTGACAAGAAATAAAATAATGGTCTAGATTATCACATATTGGAGTTATTTTAAGTATCCATCTTTGTTATTTAGAAATCTATTTCAAAATAGCATTTTTCTATGGACAGTATTTAAAGAGAGCTTTATGTTCTTAATGAGCTGCCTTGTGAGATATTTTTCAAAATTTGACTGCATAAGAAAGCACATCCCAGGAAGCTGAGTTGTTTCATTCAATAAACTCATCCATAGTACCCATATGAAGAAGCGTTAAAAAAATTCTTTACTGACTTTCCCATGTAGTGTAATGGAAATAAAATAAACAAATTCTTTACAGGCAAAGTAAATTTTCAGTGCAACAAAACATAAAAATTGAAAGTATTGCTTCACTGTAGAAACAGAGTTCTTTGTATTCAGTGCAACAAATACAATGAAGACAATAATTTAAAATCAACTAATAGCAGTGTTAACAGAATGATTCCTAGAAGTACAGCAATTTCATTAATATAAGGTGCACCTTTTTGACTAAAATTTTGATCAAAACCTGGAAATGCACCTTATAATCCAGTGCGCCTTATATATGGACAAAGTTCAGAAATTTGCTAACCCAGAAGTGCGAGCCACAAGCCGAGCCACAAGAGCCACAGACTGAGCCGCGAGCCATGAGAGCTGTGTGCCGCGAGAACTGCGCCAGCCGCATCAGCCAGTCCTGGGAGCATGTGGGAGTGCCAGGGCCTGCAGCACAGGGAGGGCACTTGGGGCTGCATTTAATGACTATGCCAATCTGTGAAAAATGTTTGAAAATTGTGCATCTGCCAGTAAACCCCGTGATTGCACGATTCCGTTACTAATTCGTTACTTTGTTGTGCATGGATCCTTGCTGCAAATTAAAAGTGCGCCTCATAGTCCAGTGCACCTTATATATGGACAAAGTTTGGAAATTTGCCGATACCTGGAAGTGCGCCTTATAATCCGGTGCGCCTTATAGTTGTTAAAATACTGTAAATTCATCATACAATCATTAAGATGGGAAAAGTCATCCAAGATCATCAAGTCCAGCCTTTGACTGAATAGGCCCATGCTCACTAAACCAGAGCACTAAATGCTAGGATCAGTCATTTTTTGAACACTTCCAAGAAGAGTGAGTCCACTGGAAACCTGCTTCAGTGCTTAATCACTCCTTCAGTGAAGAAATTTTTCTCATAGTCAACATTTTTTCTCATTCCTTTTGTATTATCACAAAAATATGGCTTTTTTTTTCCCTTAATAATTTTTATGGTAAGTATCTCTCCAGTTACCTGTGAGTACATAAACATCTGCATATATTTGTAAGTCTGTCTTTTGCATCTAGCTATTATAGTTTCATTGATGTGCTATCTACCTGTATTATTTATTAGAAGTTATGCAATTTCAATGTAATTTTTGTGCAAGAAGATTTTCATAGGACAATGTAGCAGAATGTTCAAGGGAATTTTTGTTTTTGATTTTCTTAAGTCAGGATGCAATTTAACATGCGCTTTCTGCATAGTGTTTATGGAAAAGCATTTTCTTCCCTAATGGTGTTTAAGGATATATATATGTTTGGGAATGACAAAACAACCTTTGCATTGTTCAAAGCATATGAAATCACTTGTACTATGATTACATATTATGGAGAAGGGAACAAAAGTTAGAGCAGGGAGGGAAATTTGATGATTCTTGGGGCAATGTGTTGATGTAAGATTTCATTCCGCTGAATCTGCATATTTTACTTGCAAAGCGGGAGAATCAGTAGTCTGTACACTAAATTTGCTTAAACCATTGATGTCATCCTGACTCAACAGCTGAAACTTTCTGACAGCAAATAAAACATATTTATTCACTGTTTTTAATGCAAATTTCACTATGATTAAGTAAATGTCACCCAAGAAGAAGGCAAGGAGAAATTATTTTTAGAATGGGAAAGTATAAACTGAATTTCACTCAGACTTTAACTGGAAGCAAAATATTTGGAGCCCATTTTCATAGGACATTCCAGTATAACATCCCTGGGCAAATTTTTTCAGAACTGAATCTGTGGGGTGTGTTTCAAGGTGCACTGCTTTTAAGTTGATCCTGGAATTTGTAGTTGTTTACATGTTAGTTTACATGGATCTCTGTCTCACATAAAGGAGGAAATGCAGCAGTGGAAGCTTGAAGACAGTGCTCAGGTTAAGGCTTTGGAAGTATTTGGGGGTCTAAATCAACTGTTTCCTGTGCATGTCTACAATACTCTATAAATTTTTCATAACATCAAAGTAATGCCTCAGGCAGGCCTAGAATTTTTTTTTCTTCTTTTTAAGCAGGATTTCAACATCAGATTTTTACACCTGAAATTTTAAACTGGTGCCAAAACATCCACATTTACTGTGATCTGCTACAAGTTAACTAGTTCACGTATCTACTCAATTGGATTTTTAATTAAAGCCCTCATTCATCCCACAGGCTACATTCCGAGGTAGCATGGTACAGTTTGATGTTATACTCCTACAGAAAGCTGTTACATGTTAGTCTAACCTCCAATTAACCTAAATATTTCAGCTGGCAGTGTGCATCAATGGAGTATAATTTCTATTTCTATTTGCCCCTGGATACAAAGTGATAAAGAGGAAATCAGAAGAGGAGAAGGAACTTTAACAACGATAAAACTAGTGCCACTTGCCCTGACTCATCATATTTGACAGTCAGGGTGTTCCTATACCAGTGTACATTCCAATTCATGCTGCTAGACTTTATCTCAAACTATCTCAGCCGTGTCCCAAAGGCTTCATCTTCAGATATTTAATGAAGTTTTCTGCTTTTTCTTATTTTAAGGGGAGGAGAAATTCTTGTATGTAGGTGTAGAGAACTTCGTACAATTTTACCAAGTAAACTTCAACACATCTCTTATATGCAAATGCAAGAGGTCATCTACAGTCAGGGATATTGCAAAGAAGTTTCTGCAGAATTTTGCAGGGTCATGTGCATCTCATTTATTGCTGGGTCTTCAGCCATACAGTCCAAAGCTCTTAAAAGCTAAAAAATATTTGATATTTCCAGTTGAAGTGAAGAAAGTATCATAAAAGGCATGTAAAAATTGGGGTAAGTGACAGTCATGGAGATTCGTAAGATTTTTAACTAGTTAAAATAATCACAGCTTCATCGTAATTCCCCAGATGCTAACCAGGACAGGATGCAAGAATAAATTCCTCCATTTAACATCCAAATAACTTTTAAAAAACAAGAAAAAATGGGCCTGAGTAATTAATTATGCATGCAAACTTAGTTTCAGCAGAAGTAGCTGGTCAGGTGCTAATGTGAGTGATGCTTGACCTTGAGATATTCTGATCTTTCAGTAAAACTGAAAACAATTTTCATAGGTTTTGTTTGGGTTTTTTCCCCATCTTTCTTTTTCAACTAATAAGATCTTCATCTGAAACAACTGAGAAGAAAAAAAGACACAATTTTGTATATGAATCAGAACTGTGGACTGTATTTTTAGTTTTACCATTCAGCAAGTTAGAGATGCTAGTTTTTCAGCTGACTGAAACATTGATTTTCATTTAAATTTTAATCTCAGTAGTGTTTTGCTATGTCATTGGCATTTGTGTTCTACATCAGGGGATTAATGACCACAGAATAGAAAAGGCAGTTAAGATATATTTTGTGTCAGAAAATGTTAAATAATGCAAAGCACCAGATTAGAATACAGATATTTTTGATAATTGATATATTGCCTTCGTCATCTTGCTAAGTGATAATTCTTCTGATGAAGTATTCATCAGCATGCAGAACTGTAGTCTACATGCAGTACTGACTTCTTTCAGTAGTTAAACATAATGAATTCCTTCTAGCTTCTTATCCCTTTAATTTAAAGTTCTGGATAAGAAATTAAAAGTATTCCTTTTAGCTTAAATTTCAGATAAGAAAACCAAGAGAAATTTTTTTTGTGAGTTTGGAGAGAAAATTATTTAAATATATTTTTCAACTACTACATGGGAAGCAATTAGTAGGAATGAAGATTGTTTTTCTGTATACTAGGAAGACTGATTTGATAGTGTTTTCTCTATAAAGGGTATTAAGGTCTACCTTTTATTTTCTTCTTTTCTAAAAAAAGTATTTAGGGAGAGGTGGACAAAAGGAGTCTGGAAAAGTGTGGCAAAAAGAGAGTATACTTAAAAATTAAGAAGAAAAATTTCCCGGGAAACAGCACCAGAGGGATAAAGACCAATTGCATTGTTTATTTTTTGAATAAATGCCACTTTTTATAAAACAGCATGTAACTGTGAATGTTATTAGTTTTAAACTTAAGGAATCATTGAGCACAACTTAAGGCTACAAAAGTATCCAGTGATTTTCTTAAGAGTGGTGTCCCTTGTATAGACTGGGCAATGCTTTTAAAACCTGTTTTAAAAAAAGAATTAAAACAAAAAAAAATTTAGATTGATGCACAGTGAGGATATCCATTTCTAACTGGGTCTACATGCAGCTAGCAGGCATAGAAGTCTAGCCTTTATGGAAAAATTAAAGTAAACATCCAAAGTTCAAACTGTAAGACAGATGAAATACAGACTTTAAAGTATCTGGCTAGTCTGGTATGTTTTCTGTCCTTCTTCATACAATTATTCCTTCAAAATGGTTGAAGCCTTTAGACTTCTACCTTTATACTCCTTCCTTTACAACCAATACAAGAATGTACAACACTTAATTGTCTAGCATAAATTCACTTAATCTCTACCTAGATATTTACACATTCATAGAAACTTACTAATTTTTTTGTAGTTGCAAAGACTGAGTTAGAGAATTTCACAAAATACATTGTAAGGTCTATAAGGAAATAATACTAGTTTAAAAAAAAGACACACCACAACCCACTCCCCAAAAACCAAGCCAAACTAACCAACCAACAAAACAAACAAACAAACAAAACCCTGCAAAAAAACCATACTAAGAAAGATGGACATATATAGTCTGGTGATATATATGTTGTACCAGTGGTTTGTATAAAGAATACATATAAATTCTGGAGTATAGTATTACAAGGAGGTTGAGTGGGTATATTAATCTGACATGTTTAAACATTTTGAAACAGATAATTTATCATTTTAGCTCAGTTTCCACAAGTTACAGGTATAAGCTGCAAATTCCTGATTATAGTAAAAAGAAACCTGATTGCATGGAAAGAATTCTCTTTGTGTGCTAGCTGGGAATTAATTTCAAGTCACACTTAGAGTTTTTGGCATTTATATATTCATTAATATTACTCTCTATGCTCACGTATATAGTTCTGTATGACTGTGTCTGGAGTATCACTCTAGGTATCTGCAAGAGCTCTTAAAAGTTGGATAATATGTAAGAACTTGGTAGAGAATACAAGTCTCATTTTCAGAAATACATCAATGTGCAGCATATTTCTCTGCTCTGGCTGAACATATGGGAGCTTTTGAGTGAGATTTTTATCCACTTGCTATTAAAAGAACAAACAAAACACACTGTACAAGATAATAGCTTTTGCCCTGTAGCTGCCGCATCTCTTTTGATCAATGTATGCTTCCCAATCCCAACCTGTGCCACTTCCATAGTTGCCTGCTTTTTTACTGTCTTAGTCTAAGAAATTTCAAGTTATCTTTCTCCCTCGCTAGCTTGGGATTAAATTTTTATTTTATTTATATTTTTTATCTCTTTCTGGCAAAGACAGTGAAAGAATTATGGTGTTTAAAAAGCTATAAAAATGTTGGCTATGCAGTTAAACCACAATAAGCAACGAATTCACTATTAGAAGGTCTGTAATTTCATTTTCCACTTCTCTTGACATTAGTAAGGTTTTGATTTGCTGTATTTTAATTAAAATTTTCTTCATGTTGTAAAAAGTGTGCAGAAATTCTTATTGTGGAATCCGGAAGTAAGGTGAGATAATAAATTGACTTTGTATCTTCATGCATAGCTACTTTTCCATGTCTGCTACAAAGGTTATGAGTGCTATCAGCTTGGTGAAACGATATTTCCAGCTGTTTGGGGCTTAGCACTTTCTGTAAGGTAAATCTTACTAGAATTAGTAATTTCTAATCCTTAGTAGGAAAATAAAATCTTATTGATTATCTAATTGGAGCTAGTAGTAGCAAGATTATTACTTTCAAAGAAAAGAGGAACAAATGGCTATGCATTTCTGAAGAGATATAGAGTTTACCTCTAGCAATGTTCACAGAGGGTGAGATGATAATGTGTGGTGGCTGACATCCAGCTGAGGTCATGTACCTTCTGCAACCTGAGTGCAACTGAGGCCAGTTTGTCATAGCAGTGCCTGATACTGTGATGGAGGTTATCACTTGTTTGCATTGCAAAGTTTTCTAGCTTTTCTAGCCTGGAGATTACTTTCCCACTGCGCCAAGCAGTCCGCAAACTGTTTAAAAGATTATCCTTGCCAAGAGAAATTTTGAAAGTCAGACACAGACAAACACAAGAAATGAAAAAGAGAATATTTGTTTAAACATCTGAAGCCATCTACCATCTGTTAAACTGTTGCTAAGATCTTTATCAGCTTTACATCAAGAAAAGTTTTCATGGAGAGGTTTGCAGAAAGACTAGGAATTGACTTTATGGAAAGATCTTATGAGGGTCAAAGCATATATTAAGGTAGAAAATCACATATTAGAAAAATGTAGTGAACAGATAATGTGGGCTAAAAATGTTGGCTGATCATTAATGGAATTCAATGTTATGAGGCAATATCTAAGCACTTCGTTCTCAGAGGAACTAGCAATTTTAATACAATGCTATTATTCATTTGCCCTATACTTTTAAAATCATCATCCAGCTCTGGGAATAATGTGGGGTGTTAGGTTATACCTTCTCACCCTCTTTCTATTTGACACTTACTACTTTCACCTTCATTCTTGATAATCTGTCAGTAAAGCTTCTTGGGCAAAATTCCTTTGGGACACTGAAAAGGATTAATCTCTGATATGAACAATATCTGCAATATTTCATATATTGTGGGGTGGTGGTTGACACTTGCCTATTTGTTCTCAGGCAGAGAACTTCTTTTCCTTTAAAGAGGAGAGTCTGGGTCAGCTGAAAACTTGTTGAGAGGTAGAGGCTGATCATTCTTGTGGGAGCAGCTTAGCCTACCTAGGCAGAAACTGCTTCAGCCTGAGTGTGTTGGTAAGAGGTGGGAAGGGCCAAAAGCAATGAACTAACTCTGCAACTAACTCTGTTGATTAGCACCACAGATTCATGGAATAGTTTAGGCTGGAAGTGACCTTTAAAGGTCATCTAGTCCAATTTCCCCTGCACTGAGCAGGAACATCATCAACTAGAACTAGTGCGAAACTACCTTTTTTAACATAAAACCACACCACTCGTCCTATTACAGCAGTAACAACTAAAAAATCTGTCTCGTCATTCTTGTAGGCCTTCTTTAAGTATTAAAAAGCTGCAAAATTTCTCCTTTGAGCCCTTTCTTCCCCAGATTGAGCAACCCAAATTCTCTCAACCTGTCTGCATAGAAGGGTTTTTCCTGCCCGCTCACCATCTTTGTGGCCTTTATCTGAACTTGCTCAAACAGGTTTAACCCTTGGGGCCCCTGGAGCTGGAAGTGGTACTCCAGGTTGGGTCTCACCTGAGTAGAGCAGAGCAGAGCAGAACAGAGCAGAGCAGAGCGAGAGAATCACATCCCACATCCCTTGGCCACATTGCTCTCAATGAAGCTCAGGATATACTCGGTTTTTGGGATTCCAGCACATATTTCTGACCTGTGTCTAGACTTTTATCTGTCAGAAACCCTAAGTCCTCCCCAGCTGCTTCACCCCACAGCTTGTATTGATACTGAGGAATGTGAAGGATCTTGCATTTGGCCCTGTTGAATCTCACAAAGTTCCCATAGGCTACTTTTCACTCAGGAGCTTATCCAGGTCCCTCTGGATGGCATCCTATCCCTCAGACATATCAGCCACACTATTCAGTTTGGCGTCATCTGCAAACTTGCTGAGAATGCACTCGATCCCTCAGACATTGATGAAGATGTTAATCAGCACCAGTCCCAAAACCAGTTTCTGAGGAATGCCACCCATCACTGGTCTGCACTTGGGCACCAAACCATTGCCCACAATTCTATGAGAAAGATTGACTGTTCTATTCCTTATCCACTGAATAGTCCATAAATCAAATCCATATATCTCTGATTTAGAGAGAAGGCTTTTGTGAGGAAAAAAGGCCTTACAGAAGGCCAGAAAGATGAAATCAGTAGTTCTTTTGGATTCAATAATCTCAAAGGTCTTTTGCAACATAAATGATTCTACGATTCCCTTGTCACCTGATGCAGACATTCCATCCTAGAAGGCCACTAGGTTGGTCAGGCAGGACTTGCCCTTGGTGTAACTGTGCCAGCTCTTTCAAATCACCTCCCTGTCCTCTATGTGCCTTAGCATAGCTTCTAGAGTGTTCTGTTCCATGACCTTCACAGACACAGAGAAGAGGCAGATAGGTTGTTAGATCCAGGGGTCCTCCTTCCTACTTTTTTTTTAAACTGGTGCAATGTTTCCATCTTTACAGTCACTGGGACTTCACCTAACTTCTGCGGCCTTTCAAATATCACCAAGAGTGGTTTGGCAACTACATCAGTCAATTCCTTTAAGGTTCTGGGATGCATCACATTGGGTTCTGTAAGCATATAGGTATTGAGGTTTTTGAGGTTGCTTCAAATCTCATGTGCCTTTACAGTCAGAGGGTCTTTGCTTCCTCAGTCTCTGTCTTGAAGTCCATTCACCTGAGAGGTGTGAGAAAAAAGATTTCCAGTGAAGACTGAGACAAAAAGTTGTTGGGTACCTCAGACTTCTTGTCCTCCATCATTACAAGTTTGATAGACTTTTTCATCAGGAAAGACGTATGCTGTCTTCTACCTTCCTTTTCTGGCTGCCATACCTAAAGGAGCCATTATTATCATTCTCTGCATCCCTTGCAAAGTGCAGCTTCAGCTTCCTTTCAGCCTTCCTGTTCCTATCCACACACAACTGGGCAGCAACTCTACATTATTCATAGGATACAAGTTCCTGCTGCAGCTGTTGGTGCATTTCCCTACTGCCCTTTAGTTTGACTGGAGGTCTCAATTTAGCCATACTAATCTTTTTTCTTCCTTTCTTACCTTCTTACATGTGAAGATTTAGACCTCTTCCACGTTATAGAAAGCATCCTTAAAGGTTTGCCAGCTCTTTTCTTCTCATTTTTCCTGAGGGTAGTTTCTCTGAGGGTCTTATTGACTAACTCCTTAAAAAGCTGGAATTTTGCTTTCTTAAAATTCAGGTTCCCGACTTTACTTTTCACCTGATCCATATCCCTCAAGACTGTGAACTCTTCAACGCATGACAACTGCAACACAAGCCACCCCTAGTCTTGATGTCACCCATTATCTCATTTGTGTTGGTGACCATCACATCCCATATTGCATCCCGTCTGATAGGGCTGTCTATTCCCTGCTTAGGAAGTTATCCTACCTGCATTCTGGAAGTCTCTCAGATGGCCTAGTGAGTCTCAGAGATTGTTGAGAAGAACAGAATTTAAGAGAGCAGGGAGAGAACATTACAAGAAAGAAGCAAAAACTGGACAGAGTTTGTCAAACGCTAGCACATTGTGTTCTGCTGTGTCTTGAGTGCTTTTGGTGTTTGTAAGGAGCTTAGAAGCCACTGCAAAATAGTGGAGATCAAAGGCAGCATGTCCACATAGTGCAATAAACTCTGTAGTTTTGATCCAAAGCAATATTAATGTCACAGTGTCATGTGCTGCAGCTAGGTTGGAGGGACTTTAGCTGGCTGGCTGGTAAGCAGCTCAGTCAGGTGTGTCTGCATGTATTCTTCACTACTTCCTCAATAGCATGGGGTATGCAAGTAAACCAAGATGGTTTATGTGTTTGTATTTCTTGTCCTGGGCTGTAAATTAATTCCCTAACGCACCCAGAATTTCCATATATTTGGACTGCAACATGCTGCTACCTCTAGATCTTTTTTAGCCAAGTTTTCTTTCATAGCCCTCTGTTTTCAAAGCTGGAAGAATAGCACGGTCATGTACCAAGAGCTAACTCAGTACTTTTTAATGAATCATAACACAGTATTATATAGGTATGCAGTAGAATACAAAAATTATTTTTCTTAAAATTCATTCAAGCGAGAATGTAATTAGAGGGTCATAAGAATCCTATGAAGAGGAATACTCTAATATAACCTTAACTGTTCCTAATTATGTGCCACATTATTAAACCTGACCTACTAAGCCTGCTTCCTGAATACAGCTTGTTAAAAATGTCTAAGTGACACTAGAGACTGCTAGAGACACTGTGAGGTAGAATGCATTCCTGCCTATATATACTCCATTTCCCATCCAACAAAGTCCTTTTCTAACCCCAGTCCTTACTGCCAGCAGAAGAAGCTGGTTATCCTGAGTACAAAGGAGAATATGTCACAGTATTTCTCTAGGCTTGCCTTAAGGATGCTCTCAGAAAGTGGAATTTGCCTGTGTTCGTTTTTCAGAGCAAATTTTGCATTAATAACCACTTTAACTTTGGACTTTGCACACAAAGTTGTGAGGTGATGAGATCTGGGAGGACCAATGACAGCTCTCTGAAAGAAACTAAGATATCTTCTCCACCCTGTTCAAGATGCCACACTCAGCCTGACATCACAGGACTCGTTTCTCAGTGATGCATTTATAAGTTCATTGGAGCAGAAAGGGGTGGGAGGGAGAGCAATATACCCAGGTGGTGACATCCTTTTCAAATATGTGATTGCAAGGGGGGAGAAAAGGCAGAGCTTTCAGGTATGAAATGCTAAGTCTGTTGGAGCAAGATACTTTGAAAAGACTTCAAAATGAGCCCTGAATAAGTTTTGCTGCAAATGAGTAACAGTTTAAGATTTTTCTCTTGAAGCTGGTGTGAAAGGCTCATGACTGTAGATATGTAAGGAGGCTTTGAATATTCCCTACCTACAAAGCAAAAGATTCAAACATCTGACCCCTTTCTATCTTTTGCTCTCAAATCCTCCATTTTCCTTCTAGGGGTCTTTATGTTCTGTGAGGTTGCGATCCTCCACGGAAAATTTCCTAATGCTTTAGTCTCTGAAGCTCTGTACAGCGTTTCACAGACGAGTGATAGGCTGCTCAGGTGCTTAGAGCTGTTGCCCTTAATGTAAGTAGAGCTAGATTTTATGGGTTTTTTTGTTGTTGATTTTTACCCCCTTCCTTATTATATGCTGGGATTTTTTGGTTTGTTGTTTTTTTGTTTTTTGTTTTTTTTCCACCTACTATGTCAAACTTTTAAAACCTTTGATATTATTCTGTGTACTCTTCCCCTTTTTACTCTTTTTCTGTTTTTTACAATAATAAAATAGAACAGTCTGCTGCTGGCTTTTCAAATGTAGAAATTGGTATGTTACTCATTATGAATGGAAAAAGGCTGGTGTAAAAAACTCATTGGTGTCTCCTACAATTCTGGGAGCCTAATGCATTCCCCTTTCCTTCGCTATTTGAAAGTATTCTGGAAGTGAAAAGCAATTATCAAATGACATTCTTCTATTTCCTCTTGACTCTGCACATTTTTCTCTCATCTTAAGAGTTTAATACCACTACTGCTGTGCAGGGCCTTTTAAGAGTAAGCAATTGCTTTTTAAAGAGATGTTGATATTCTTGGCAGGATGGGGAGGAATAGCACTCTGATCTCTTTTTCCATGTCCCACTTTCCTTGCATTTGAATTATGCCATCCATGACAGAAATCTGTAGTCTTTTCCATAAAAGCTTTAAACTTTAATTTCTGCAGCTGAGTACTTTTAATTTACTTTTATTTTTTCTTTCTTGCCTTTTTTTCTGAAAAGGGTGAGTCTCCCATTGCTAGAGAACACCTTTTAATTGTGTTGCATATTAGGAACTAAAATCATTAATCCCCTAGGAATCTTATTCTCATACATTTGTAGTGCATGTCTCATGATCTTTAAATAGAGCAGTTATCTCATTACTACTACTGACAACGGTGTTAGCATGATAATAAAATTGCTGTGGATTCAAGAAACATGAATTGAGTTAAGGGTCAGCAGTTGGTTTCTTTTGGTTTTTTAACCTACTCTCTTTTTCTGTCATGTATTTTAATTTTGCTCAGTGTGATATTTTTATTGGTGGAAGTCCTCACCCAAACATAATGCCATGTAATATTTGCAAATAAACATTTAAGGCAGAAGGAAGAAAGCACTGAGAAAAAAAAAAATTAACCCAAAATCTTCCTAATTTTTATCTTTCCCTCTTTTTCAGTATGTTCTGTTATTCTGCTTTCACTAGATTTTGATACATCTAAGAGTGCCATAGAGTAAATTGGGAGGAAGCATATTGCAGAATGGATGCGCACTGCTTGCTCTGGAACAATTGCAGGAGCAGTTATTAGGAGGTTAGCAATTATTAGGAAATATGAATAAGCAGCACATGCCCGAGGGTACATCTGCACTGTGGAGCAGAGCACAGCCCTAGGAGTGCCCAGCTAGCTCTGAGCAGGCTACAGCCGCAGTGTGGCACAGCAAAGCAGCGCAGGGAATGGCTCTGCTGGCAGGGAGCTCCTCAGCAGCAGTGATGAGCACTAGTGACACGCACTACTCCTCTTAAAACTTTGTTTTATTGCCTTCACCCTCTTTTGTTTGTTTTTCTTTTGTTTATTTGCTTGTTTGTTTTTGTTTACACTGCAGACAGGACACCTGTAGGCCTCATCTAGACAAGTTATTTCACTTGTATGTATATGTTTAATACATACATATAATGAATGTGCATATGTATATTTAATGCAGAGTGATAAATATCAAGTGATGCAGACTTTATTCCCTGCAAAACCTGATCTTGAAAGCAAAGTAATTAAAGTATTAAAGGAGAGAGAAGCTCCTTCCCTTCTGTTAATGCAGCACAAGTACATGTGACTGAAAACAGGCACAGCTTTGTTCCACACAGTGGTTTCTTTGCAACATATAATGGCTCTGTGATTTGTTCACTGCAAGACTCCAGGAGCCACTGGTGATACATTAGCAGTTGCTTATTGCTGTTATGCATTGATTTATATTTTGGTGGTTTGGACCCTTTTCAGTATCTGTGAGTGATGACTCTGATCTGGAGCACATACATCAAGGTCTCTAAAGCTCTTGGTAATTGTTCACCATTTGTAGCTCCAGCTGCACTCTGTGCACATTACATCAGCCTGCTGAGTTTAGCAGAGGTGTTCACCATTACCTGTGTCTCAGCACTCTTGTACAGAAGGGGGTGAAACTTAAGGATGTTCTGGGAGAAGGAAGAGTTACGTAATGAGGCTCATCTCAGAGAAAAACAAAGGGAAAAAAGGGTTCAAGGAAGATTCTCGTATTATTGTAATCTGCACCAAATAAATGTTCCGCACAGGAGCAAGTGCAATAAGTGCAATATTCAAGCATCCAAGCTAAAAAAAGAAAAAAAAAAAAGAAAGAAAAAAAAAGAAAAAGAAAAAAAAAAGCATCTAAAAATAGTGATATTTAAATACCTACTCATACACATTTGGGGATGTTTTCACATAATTTTTAGTTAATGCCTGTAGTGGGTTTATCTTAGCTGGCAGATGCTCATCCAGCTGCTCTGTCTTCCTCTGCCCACCCCCAACAGCACTGAGGGGGAAATAACATGGAAAGCCTGTGGGTCAAGATAAATACAGTAAGATCTTCTACCATTCACCATGAGGGGGAAGAAAGACCCGACATAGTGAAAATTATTTTAATTTATTGACATATAAAATGGAATTCAATATTAAGAAACCAAATATGAAAACACCTTTCCTTAGCTGTCTCCTTTTCCCACATCCACTTGGGAAGTATGTGCTATTTTTCTACTGAAAAACTAACATGGAATAAAAATATGTTCGAGCTTTCATGCAGTGATAAGTAAGGACAGATAACTCTTTTTTTTTTCTTTTTTTTTTTTTGTTTTTTTTTTTGTTTTTTTTTTTTTGTTTTTTGTTTGCTTTGAAACCAAATTCCCTACAATTTCTCAAAGAAAGGAACTACAGATAAGGAGGCAGAAGAGAAACTGAGGTGAGACATAGAAAATGCAAAAATGCAGAAAAATCACAGCTCTGCTTCACAAGTTTATCCTGCCACAGACTGACATTCTTGTTTGCTTGCAAAGGACATGCATGATACAACTGCTGGCAGGCCACATTAGTGTCTGAATTTGGCATTTTACCATGTACTAATCCCGTCTCTGGTGCTGCTTTCGAATGCAGCATTCCAGCGTGCAGTGCTGACTTGCGGTTAAAAGAAATAATGATGCACCATGGCACATGACCACTTTCATGTTCTGCTCAAAGTGAAAAAGGCTGATTAGAAGCACTGATGCTAATTGCCCGTTTTCCAGGCAACTGGAGTGTTTTGTATCTGCTCCCTTGTATCTGCCTGATGTGGGTACATAGGTTCAGTCCCCTCTAGGATTTTGTGCAAAGGTAAATGATCCCATTCCTGATTGATTTCTTAGCTGTTCTCCTCAAACTCCTGCCCGTTGTTACATTTCTTTTACTTAGTATTCTGGGTACAAAGCTGACGCCTCCATAATCAATTGATAAATACCTTACCTGTTCCAGAGGGTTGGAATTGTAGCAACCAGTTTGTGGTAGCGTTGATGGATGCAGCCTTACTTTCTCTAAATAAGACATTAAGAAAAGGAGATTATGGGAGGGGGGAGAGAGGTGATGAGGTGGGCTAAAATCAGGAGTATTAAAAGATCTTGTTATAGAAGATTTTGAAAGGTTCAGCTTGATATTTTTAGAAATCAATAATTTCATAGTAGTTATGCTGTGTCTTTTTCATGTCACTCTTTCTGTCCTTCTTATTTTCATCATGACAGCCATGTTGTTCAAAAGTACTTCAGTAAAAGGAAAAGGTGTTTGTAGGTAAAAACAAATGGACAAGGTCTAAAACTCCTAGCTAAAATATTGAAGAGTAAAATGATGCCTTACAAAGGAACACGAATTTTTTCTGTGCAGCTACTTTTCACTTATAAGAATGACTTCAATTTTGATTTTCTGAAATTGCAGGAATTCAGTGTACTCTGCTAAATAATTTCAAAATTAAAGTATTAATCAGAGATACTTGTGAATCACTCTTCCTTCACCAGTGTTGAAATTATCCTAGACTTTATTCTGTCTAGTGATGTAAGTATTATCTGCCATTACATTTTCCTTACTTCATCCTCTTTTGGTTAAGTGTTGCATACAACTCCATAAAGCCTCTCTGCTCAAAATAATTTTTTCCCCAGATAGATTTTGGTGTATAATCAATTTACTGCCTCTTGCTATTGGCTACTCACCACTTCTAGCAAAGTTAGTTTTGAAAAAATGCTGAAAAATTCTGCTTTTCCTTCAATTTCATAATTTTATCATGATGTGTTAAACCAAAAAGACAAATTTTGTCCAATGATTTCCTTTGGGATCTAGATTGTAACATGCAAATGAGAAAAAATAATTTCTGCACAGGCAGTCAGAATATTCAAAAAGTCATACACAAAGAAGGTTTTTTTTCATTTTAGAGGATCAATTTTGTCCCGGCTAGAGTCAAAACATATAGTTTCATTCAGGTTTGGAACTAGTCTCCTCACATTTTTCTCCATTTTCTTGCATTTCACTTACGCTCCTACAGGTTTTTCTGCTGTTCTGTGTTCTGCACACACTGAGATAATTCACGTTCTAGATGTATATATTTCTGTTAGTTGTAAACAAAATGTTTTTAAATCTGTATATATACATTAAATATGCAAGTTTCTTTTTATTACCTTATCCTTTTGAATGCAAAGTCACAGATTTTCATTATTGATAGGTCAATTTAATCTTAACCTTTGTTTCAAAGATGATCATAATGTATATTCTTGTTTTGTTATCATGATGGGTTACTGCATCTTGATTATGAAATAAAAGGTTACTTATACAACTAATGTTGAAATAACATTAGTGGAACTTTGTCATCTTAGTATTATGCTATATCATTTTGTGCAGAACCAGATGGGAAGGGAAATGAGAAAACTCCCTTGGTACAAATATCAGCTGATGAGAAGAAATAAAACCACCTGGTATACTACATAAAGGGAGAGAGTTAAGGCTTCTTAAGTTAGGTAAAGTTTTTTACTCTTTTTTCCTCTTTCTGGCCCATGTAGACCTACTATTTCATCCTTTTCACTTTATTGAAATTGTTAATTGCAATAGCTCATAGCCCAAAATGCCCAGTTTATCCAGTGGTGAAATCTCACCTTTTTTTTTGAGTAATTAGCAGTTCTTGCACCTCTTTTATACTCTCCTTCCATCCCTATACATACTCATTATCATGGTTTGTCAATTATCTTCCAAACTGTATTAAAAATAGATAACTCTCTAACATTAGCAATTGCTCAGAAGTTGCTAATAGCTCTCCTGAGAGCACTTGTCTCACCCCATATCTCCCACCTTATCAAAAGGTCACATTAATTATAGGACCCTTGCTGGGAATAAATCAATGTGTCAATCAGAGACCCACAATTGTGCTGCAGTTGGAAAGAAAAGTTTCCAGAACAAGGTTATATTTAGGGCCTTTAAAAAAATATTTTATATGTGAGTTAACCCAAGAACAAAGAACAGTGGGAGCATATTGTGGATCAAGGTTTATATGTTTTAAAGGAATACTTTTATTTGTGCTTTATTGTCAACTATTCATTCTTAGAATAAAAATACATTTTTCTTACTTGTAAGATGTCTAAAAGCATTGCCTTCAGTTAAAAAGGGAACTTAGAAAAGGAAACAATGAATTTCAAAGTTATTCTCTTTCTTTGACAAACATTTCTGTATTTCTGTATTTATTTTCGTATTTCTATGTTTAGTTATTAATCTGAATATTTTAATGCTGGATCATAAAACAATCACAGTTGCAATAACAAAGACTTCCTCATTTAGTCTCTTGAGGTTCATTCACATTCTGCAAGGATGCTTAAGGTTCTCAATATATGTAGAAGTGTTTGTTTAGTTTTTTTGTGAAGCAGAGAATTTCTAACTGAAATTCAGTAGATTAAAAACTGCATTAATAAATATGAAGGTAAAAAATGTTTCATTTATCCAGTGTCTAACTCATTTTTCCTTCTGATCTACTATACTGAGCTGGTTTCCAGTGGTGATAAGCTGCATACAAACTCATTCACAGTCTGCTGTTAAATCCCAAGATTTAGATCAAATTTTCATACGTTGTTATTACCACTAGTCTAATTCTTCAAGATCTTAATTGTGAGCTAACTGCTCAAGCAAGTTAACATAAAATTGAATTTGTGCCCATCAACTTGAGGCCATAGAAGTGTCTAATAAATGTGATTTATAAACTTATCATTTTGCTGGCCATGAAATAAAAAATAATTTATGTGTGCATATGTTAATATAGAAAACAGTCTAATAACTTTCTAAATACAGTTGAATTGGTTGTTACATCTATTTAACATGGTGTCTAAATCAATGCTTTAGATGCAGACAACTTCAAGTCTGATTCTGGTAATGTTGAAAGGCAAAAGTGGAAAATTTTCAGCTCTAAATTACCCAGGTAGAGAGCTCAGGTAAGAAGAAAAATGAAGAAAAGTTATAGTAGAAGATAAAGTCAAATGGAAAAACAGAACCAACCAACCT
>PYHW01010392.1:3844015-3892739 GCA_013186435.1 Turdus rufiventris | reverse complement strand
TCCTTCCTTCCTTCCTTCCTTCCTTCCTTCCTTCCTTCCTTCCTTCCTTCCTTCCTTCCTTCCTTCCTTCCTTCCTTTCTTCCTTCCTACAAAATTTTAGTTCCAAAACAAGTCAGTTATTTCCACCTCTTTCTTATTTCTGAAAGAAAAGAAAATGCTATGCTTGGGAAGAAAATGAGTACCTGAAATGTTATTAGTAATACATTACATCTCTGCTTGAGCCCTTCTAAAAATGTATGCTGCTTCTTATTAGGTTACAGTTGTAGGAATTTGAGAGTTGATTAAAAAAGGAGGTTTTTTTTCTATCTGTCAAGACTTGAAATGCTGACATAATATCCTGATGCATAAATTAGAAGGACATTAATGGAATAATAAAAAAAGAAAAAAGTAAAACAGGCTATGCTGCGTAACCTATTATGATAAGAGATCCTGGATGGAAGTTGAAAACTAGGTTTTAAGTGCAAGGTGTTTTGGCTCTGACTCCAAACCCTGCAGAGGATGCCCTTCTTTTTAGTTTGCTGCTGCGATCTGTGGAGAATACTGCATCATCCCATAAGCAGTTACTGTGGTTTTACTAACTCAGTGCTTTACTTTCATCGAAGCTGGTGTGTGAGCTGGAAAAAAAAAAAAAATTAAAATCTTCCCTTCTACTTTTGTTTCATGTTGAAAAATTGGTGTCCGTGGAAAAGCTACCATTACAGAATGAAACATCCTTTCTAATCTTTCCAAAGATTGATTAATCTTCTCAAAGTTAATTGGTTTATAACCTGAAGTAATAATGTATATGTATTTTCAAAAGTGCTGAGAGCAAACAAAAATCCTAAATTCCTCCATGCTATACTATATAGATATATAAATTATTTCACTCTATATGTGCCAAGGAGAAATCAAGTTTCATAGTCTCTGTGTAAAAACCCAACAAATGTTGTCATCTCACAATCTCATACCAGCCTCTGAATCAGTTAACCCTGTTTTATTCTCTGTAAACTGGAATGCTCAAGCCCATTTAATAACTGTATATTTTTATGCAAAAGTTGATGGGGATGGGAGTCTAGTATGCTTCAGATAGACTTGATGCAAATTTCTCTGTGCTTAGAAGCCTTTGGACTTTTTAAACCATTTTCATTTAAAACTATTTAGAACACAATTACAAAATGCTGCATGTATATGTTCCAAAATGACTTAACATGCAGAAAAAATTGGTTATTAGAAATGAAATGAAGTTTTGGAAAAAAAAAACCAAACCAGTTTTGATCAAAATCTAATTAGTCTATTATTGATGTTATTTCTGAAACTTGTTACTCTGAAGGAAGTATCAAATTTTCCCTTGTAGTACTGCACATGGAAAACATTCTTTGTTTAATTTTGTAACTTATGTGAAGCTCCGTTGCAATCAGTGGTAAATATCTCATAGAAGTTATGTGTCCCAGAGGCTGATTTAATCAAAATTATACCTCTAGACATAGAACTAAAATCTAAATTTCAGTTTCTGGATTATTTGTGACATATTAGTTCATTGACTAGTTTGCAATGAGAAGAGAGTAGAGAAGAGAAGAATTAATCACTTGCAATACTGGACCTGCTTTACTAATTTATTTACTTATTTGTAAATACTGGGAGTAATCTGCATTGGAAAATATTTTAAAATTAGCATGCCTAATAAGCCCCTACCCAGTTCTCATCGCAGGTGGACACTGTTGCTAGCAGTGTCCTTACATGCATTTACTAATTTTTTTCTTTAGTACATTACACATAAATCAAGAGAGCAATAAGTAACCAGAATGCACAATCTGGACAGTGCAATCCATAAATGGTTACATCATCAGTCTCGTCCTCCTTCCCTCCATAGAATTGACTGTAAGAAAGTGGGACTGTAGCTGGCACTGCTAATTAGCAGTATGCCATTACAATTTCCAAAATATATGTTGCAATATTTATAACTCAGTTGCAGGGCATATCCAGTGCTGTATGAAAGAAGGAGTAATTCCCATGAATAATTCCTACTAGAATTAATGATTTCTAATATGAGAGTTCACATCAAGTGCATGTGTGTCTTGATTTCATTTAGGTAAGGGTACCATATTTGCTGTGAGATCTAAAGAGAAATGCTCTCGAGGTGTGCCCTGCTGTACATGGCCACTGGATTAGTCAGGCATGGTTCACCCTTGGTGAATCTATGTTGGCTTTTGATAGATGGCAATGCATCTGCAGTTATCTGTATTTAGACTTTCCCCAAAAATATCTTCTTTCTTGCTCAGAAATATTCAATAAAATAATGAGATTTCTGCACAAACTACATGACTGTGAAGTACTTGGAAACTGGATACCGAATGCATTGAGGATATTACTAAGAGGCAAAATATCATGTGAAGTGCTACAAAGCATGCTATTATGGAAGGTATAATAAATTGCTAAGGCTCATAGGTTATCACAGAAAGTAAGGTGTTTCCCAGATGCACTTGATTGAGTCAGCATGCACAGAGGATGCATTATTAATTCAAGGTGTCAGGCTTGCTATTTCTGTTAGCCAAATCTTAGGTAGAAATATGTCTACTTTGTTCAGATCTGAAAAAGTTTGATAATTTGTTAATTTCTATGTAATGATCATATGCAGTGATAACAAGCTGAATATTAATTGAAAATCTCCGAATGAACAATGTAGTGTTCGTTCTGAGGCCAGAAGGTGATTTTCTTTTATTAAATCAGCAGTTGAAAATTTGATCGTGAACAAGAAGGTCAGATGCCCTTTGACATGCTGATATATTATGCTAGATAAGGCATCAGAACTATACTGATCTAATTTTATTTCTCTATTTCTTTTATTCTTATTATCATAGTAACATAGGCACAAAAGGAAGATATTCAACTTAACCACATTGCAATTTGAAAACTGGGCTTTTCAGTCTTGTAAAATACAAAATACTCTAGTTTCTACTCCCTAAGGGCCTCTAGCATCTCTTTGAATCTGAGTACAGCACACAATAAACTTCTGTTTCTTAATAACATTGTTTGCATGTTTAAGAAGAAAGTTTATGTGTTTTGCTGAACATGAGACTGTCACTCAGCTTTCTATTGGTAAAAAGTAATCTAAGACTTCTCAGGCAGTACTTCAGCATGATTTGTAAAGGATGATGGGTTGTGTTTAGCTGCAGCCCAAGGAGTAGCCTCCTCTTGTATCACTGACTGATTCTAAAAACAAAGCAAAAGCCATTCTGCAGAGACATAGACAAAAATGCAAAAGCTGCTGCTGCATTTCCTAAAGAATGTACTCATTTGCTAAAGGTCTGAAAAAAATGTTCTGGTATGCAAATGTCTGCAAATCTACTTGAAATTCTTTAGTAAAATGTTATTAACCCTTATTATCAGTGGCATTATAATCACGCATCAAGTGAGAATTGAGCTACATTGTAACACTTTTATATTATTGCTCAATTACAAGTTCAGTAAAAAGATCACCATCACCAACACATTTTTCAAGCAATCTTTTCCTTATCTACTTGTCATTGAGATGATGGAGGAAACATAAGTATATTTTCCAGTGCAAATTCTGTGCTTTTTAAGTATGTTAAGGTACAATGATAATAAGTCATTCCACACAAAATGTTATTATTTTCATGCAGTTTTAAAAATACTTTTCATTTGTGTTCTTCTGGATACATTTATTTACATTTTAATTTTTTTATAGTAATTGTTCATAAAATAGAAACCTTTGGCAATAACACAATCATAGCCATGCTTTTTTCCCCTGAAATTAAGGAACAAAGGACAGCCAAAAAAAAAAAAATCTTTTATTCATAATTTTTCCCTTTTCAGATTTGTTTGATTGACTCGTTTAACTCATTAAACAGAAAACTCATTTATGTATGAGCAGTACATTCCTTTCTTAGGAAACTGTAATAATTTTAACAGAATACCTCATTAACTGCATTTCTATTTTTTTTTTTTTACATAACTTATCTTGAATCAACTACAATTAGAAAAATAATACCTTAATGTTTTGAAGGTTGTATTAATTTTACTCATCTCCCCTTGATGGTAATACTCTTTCAAATGCAAGAGTTTAAACATTTTGGGTAGTTAAGGGTAAGATATCTGTATAGATTGTTTGACAATACAAGTTTCAGAAAGGCTTCTTTCTGGTTTGCATTGACGGTTCCCTTTCCTAATTTGCTGTTTTCCCAGCTGGAGCTGTCATCCAGCTGAAGGAGAGAGTCAAAAGGCACAGATCCCTACACTGTCTGCTTTTGGCTATTCATTAAATTCTTCTTTTTCCTGTTGGTCTGAATTAGGTTCATGGGAGATGCTGCAGCTCACTAGGAGAAATGTTGTTAATCTTATTTCTAGGTTTAGCAGATTTGGACTTTATGAGCAAGTCATAATTTTCTATGTTGTGGATAATAACGTCAGTTAAAGAATACAGACAGGAAATTTTAGCCTTAACACTTTTCAGACATTTCTAAGGCTTCCTTCCATACGTATTTTTAAAGATAACTTTAAATATATACATTTAGGTCTTTCATCCAAATAAAGGCACAAACAGAAGGGTTTTTTTCAGAATTCTTGCAGGAAGTATAAATTCTTAATTTTTATGCCAGATTGTTTTGTGAGGTAAAAGACAGGGACCATTAAAGTAGCTTCATGTTCTGCTAAGGTATTTCTAATGAAGGTAAAATAAAAAAAAATTTTAAAAGACTATAATAAAATAGAAGTGCCTATCAAAGCTTCATGAGACTATTTGACAGGTAATTTAGCTGTCTAGTAGCAGAGTATTTACTGCAGGCAGAGAGAACATGCGTCTTTAAAATTTTTGGACTCCTCTTGTGTAAAGCTATACACTATAATTAAATGTAACTATGTTATCATATTGTAATACATTTGTAGTGAATGAGATACAGAGGCAACTTTAAAACTTCCTCAATATAGTATTTAAAAAATATTTCAGTGTTTCTGAAATAAAGTAGTATTACTTTATCAGTAGTTTTAACATAGGCATATTAATCATATTAAATAACATCAGAACTGAACTTAATTTACACCTTTAACAACAAAGGGTTTGGGATTTTTTTTAAATTAAGTTTTTTTAAAAACTGGAGCATTTTTGTCATAATCTTTCAGTTTTATATCTTTGCATTTTCCATGTTCCATCCAGAAGCCATCATGAAAGTCTACTGTTACTGTACTCTTGGCCCAGCTCTGAAAGAATTAAGTTTCTGTGAAGATGTATATTCTTCCTAATGTGCAATTATTGACTGTTGGACATGTTTTACAGAGAAAGTTTTATTGCTAAAATATCAGAACTATCAGAAGAAACCACTCTGCTATAGTATTTTCTTGATGTGTCCCATCTCAAAACATTGATTTGTAAGCAATTAAGCTAATAATTTATTAATAGTTAACTAAGCAGATGTTTAGGTAATTTAACCTAAGGATGCCTGTATATGTTCAAAGTATTGTGTACATGTCTTAAAGTTGCATTCCTGTGTCATTACGAAAAAATGGCTGGTTTTATAGATTAACGGGTTATTTTTACTGAATATCTTTTTAAGGTTTTTTTTCTGCAATACAAAACTTTTAAAGGTTTGCATCACTTTAGGGGGTCTAAGGCTGGCTGTGGTGACTTTTACAAATAACTTTCTTGTTCATTAGGAAATAAACTAAATTCCTTCAAATGTTCTTGAAAACATCCCTGAAATTCCTCCTTTCCTGGCTGATGACTCTCATTAGCTCTGGATCAGTCAGTGGATGGAGAATTGTGGGTGAAATCAGCACAAAGGTGAGCAGTGATGGGAGGGTGAGTATGTCTTTGCTACACAAGAAATCAGAGATATGGAAACACTTCTACTCTTGATCAAGAAATTAGGATTCTAGGTAGGATGTTGTAGCTACAGGAAGGAAAGATGCAGCCTGAATCTGAAAGATATGAAGCAAGTGGTAGCTGCTTTCAGAACCTAACAGAAAGCAACATGTATATTTACTACAGTGTGCATTAATAGAGGTCAATCAGAGGCTATCTTTTAAAACAGACAGACCTAGGACACAGCTGCTGCACAATGTTGAACTGAATTAATTAGTCCAAGTTTTCACCAGTCTTGCAGTGACTTCCTACACACACACACATATATATATAGAAGCACCATATACCACAGCTAAAATAAATGGTTGGTTACAGTTTATTATATTTATCGTTAAATACATCACAACTTCATATTTTACTTACCAGTATGTTTCACATAATAAAATTACTGACTGATGCGATGTTATACATTCAATAAACAAATCAGGGATACACAACTGTGCTACATAAAAGCTACATGTTAAAAAAAGAGATCTTTAAAATGTAGTTCATGTCAGGGTCAAAAGAATGTTTAATTCTCTTGGTTCTGGGAAGGATTTTTCATCAAATACGGGTAATTCAAAAATAATTAAATCCCTTTTAGATTGCCTGTAGGCAATTTTATTATTTAACTTTATTATTTTTGTAACTGCGTGGATTCTAAGTCAGCGTGATAGATCTGTAATTGTTTTCATTTCTTTATCTGTTATGTTTAGGGTTTTTTGCCTCTCCTCTCTTTACAGCAGTCATTGTCTTAATTTTGTTTTTTGCTCCAAGCATGCTGTTGGTACACAACAAACAATAAACACTAATTACAGTCATCAGCCGCATTCTACAATCCTTAGGGCTTGATGTAAAACCTGCCAGAGCTGAGAGGTATCCCTCACATAGAGCATGATAGTTAAAGCTCCACAGCTGGAGTTAAGATGCTGTGATTCTTACCATAGTCCTAGGGCAGACCAACTGCATGAATTTGTGCAGATCTCTTTATGTGTTTCAGGCAAAATGTATAACATGTACAATTTGGCTTACTGATATGGAAAGCTCTCCAAGGCAAATGCTATAATTCAGACTAAGGTAGTCTAAAGCACAGCTGTGTGTTTGGTGACAATGTGCCTTAGTAGGATGTTATTGTGACCTTGTGGAGAAATAGCTTTGAGAAATAGTGGTTGTTCCTTAATCTACTGGTGCTAAATTGGAGAGGCTTTTTGATGGCAAAGCCTTATGCAATTAGCAATCAATAATGCATACAGTCATTGTATGATTACAGATTGTTACATGTTCAGTTCTAAAACATTCAGGACTGGTCACAATGGTATTCCCATCTAATGAATTTAGGCAGTCTGCATTATCATTCTATGTCAGTCATAAAGAGAAATAGTTTTACTCTGTGAAAGTTTTAATGCTTTTTCTATATGTAGTTTTCCCTATTTTTGGTATTTTTAAAATGTTTTAAGTTTGGTTTTATCATTCTGTTATTTTAACCACCTTTTAACCAGAAATACGTTATGTTAGAAATGTTTTTTAAGCTACATACCTTTTTTTTTTCAGGGTCATTTTGTTCCATGCATACTAGATTGATACTTCTTCTCTTGAGAAACCTCCTCCTTATGATTTTTTTTCAGCTCTCCTCCTATTAAAAATCTATATTCAAGTTTCATAATTTTTGAGTTTAAATTGAACATTGTTCCTCAGTTAAAGATAAGAAAAGAGTATGGAATTATCTGATACAAGCCTCTTTCTGCCTCACATTTATAGCCTATTTTTCCTATTTCTCTCTGGTTTTAGAAAAAAAATAAAAATTTCATTCTAAAAGACATGAAGTTGGTATCATCAGGAAGCTGGTATTGAAAAGCAGGCTGTTATTAAATAACTTTTCACCCAATGCAAGTGGGTAACTTTGTTCCTCAGAAACATTGGTTATAATCATAGTATAGCACATCCTGAATTAAGAAGGTCACCTTGCTAACAGCAAACCTACACTATATGTGGAAATATACATTTAGCTTAATTATTAGTTTAGAATGACACTACACCTTGTCTGGTGTTAACATTTGGGAATACAGATGTCTTTCGGTGTTCTTCTTTAGGGAAAGTCTTGCTCCAAACACTGTGTTGATTCAATACTTGAAGGAAGCAGAGAGCAGCATTATTTCTGCAATTAAAAGAGGCACCATGTGCTTTTTTAAAAAACTCATGTGTATGTAGCTATTTGACAGCAAGAGTGATTCTGCTGTGGAAATTCAAGGAAGTGTGTAGAGAGCTTTCTTTAATTTGGAAGCTTTATTTCCATTGTTAGCATCTCTCTCAGAATACCCTAATTGAAATACATTTCTCATCTTTATACAAAAATCACAGATAAAAACAGTTTATGGTTCCTGTATCGTGTTGGGATCAGCATTGGCTCAGAAAATACCAACTCAGGACTTTTTTTTCATTCAAGTTCCAGAAAGTTTTCCAGACTGCTGGAAGCTTTCTGGGGAAGTGTCTCCACATGCTTTCTGCATTGCCTAGATCCAGTGCTTCAAGCTGCCAGTTCTGGGGCTGATGTAGTAGCCCTATATTTGAGCAGCTGCAATGTTGGGTAAGTTGATTTACAGACTGAAAGGACACCCAGGCTTCTGGCAGAACTGCCAGGTGGCCTCACAGGAGGTGGGCACAAGATTTCAGCTCTGCAACCCAGGAATTGTTCGTTTCACCAGAGCAACATCTCTTCTTTTAATGAAGGTTTGGCTCCTGTAAACAGCCAGCATAGCAGCCCTGAGGTCACAGCTGGACACTTCTCTAGGGAGCACTCATCTAATAGTGCAATTATGCTTGTTTTGGGCAATGTAACTATATATATATATATAATTATTTTTTTTTTTTTAATCTAGAAACATCTTTTTCTACTGCCTTTTCTCAAAAAGCTTTCCAAAAATGCCCTTGTTAAAGTAGGGCTAGGAAAATATACTAAACCTGGAGAAATTATGTGTTTAGCATAGAACAAATTGAGAGTAGCCAATAAGCTAGTTTATCTGGATATCTGTTAGGCAAATTCTCCTATTGAGACTCAGGGAAGTGTCCTAACCAGCTTGGTTATGGAGTCCAATTTAGCTCCTGGAGATATTTGAAATGAGAGAAAATAGTTATTTTTTCAATATTACTGCATGTTCTTAACACCATTTCTGAGGTAGGCTTGTAACGCAATGCTAAAATCTGGCAGAAGCAGCTTGAAGCATAATCTGTTTCTTCTTATGTCTGATTTACTAAATTGGGCTACTTACAGTTGGGATCATCCAAGTAGATATTGAATCAAAAAGTCACAACTAAAATGAAAAGAGCTGTAATTCTGAAACGTGAAATTACAGGATATACACAAGGTATCACAAAAAGAAGTTGCACAGTCATCAGTGTTTTGAGGAAATCAGCAGAAAACAAATAAATATTACTTTGTCAGCTACAGTAAAAAAAAATCTTTGAAATTTTTTGGCACTTTCTCTCAAAATCTTTTGAAAATTGTTACAAAGTACTTTTTTTTTGTGGGACCCTTTTTGTAATTTCTTGCCCCTTTGTCTTATTTTTTGTATGGTTTTCCCAACAAAGTTTTCCGTAAGTTGCACATAAGACTAGAGTTTTGTGTGAGAGAAAATTTTGCAATTAAATGTGCCAAAGGAGGGTTTGTTTTATTTTCCAAGAGTTCTAAGTTCAGATGGATTATTTATCAATTGTGAGACCAAATATATAAAAGCTGTTTTGTTTTACTCTGGCAAACAGTTAAATACTTGTTCCTTTTAAAAACAACTAATTTGTTGGCATTTAAAAAAGAGTGACACTTGAAGAGAATTTCCAAGCAAAACAATTCAGCAGGAAAATTAGTAGTTTTAATTTCAAGAAAGAGTGGAGAATTAGCATGCATTGATGACTGTAAGTTTATTCAGGTATTAATAGTGAGTGTTTAATGCTGCTATTTATTATTTTGCTCTATTCCTCTATTTTGATCATAGAATGGTTTGGGATTTAGAAGGGTTCTTTGAAGATCGCCTAGTTCCAATCCCTGTCATGGGCAGGGACATCTTTCACTAAACCAGATTGCTTAAAGCCCCTCCCAACCTGGCCTTGAACATTTCCAGGAATGAGACATCCACAACTTCCCTGCTCAGTCATGCCAGACCCACACAGCAAAAAACACCTATCTAGACTATTCTAGACTTTTTCCTCTTCAGTATAAAGCCATTCCTCTTGTCCTATCAATGCATGCCCTTGGAAAAAAGTACCCTTGAGGTACTGGAAGGAAACTGTAAGTCCTCCCTAAAGTCTTCTCCAGGCTGAGTAATGCCAACTCTCTCACCCTGTCTTCATAGAATAGGTGTTTCAGCCCCCTGATCATCTTTATGGCCCTCCTCTGGACTTACTTCAACAGGTCCATGTATGTCTTGTATTGGAGGTCCCAGATTTGGATGCAGTACTTCAGGTGGGGTCTCACCAGAGCAGGGATACAGAATCCCCTCCCTTGCCTTCAACTCACTGCTTTAGATGCAACCCAGGATACAACTGGCTTTCTGGGTTGCAAATGCACATTGCTGGGTCATGCATGTCAAGCTTCTCATCCACCAGCATTCCCAAGACATTGTCCTAAAGGCTCTTCTCAATCCTTTCATCCCCTAGCCTGTATTTATGCTTAGTATTGCTCCAAAATAAGTGCAGGACCTTATGCCTAGCCTTATTGAACCTTACGAGTTTTGCATGAAACCTTTCCAACCTGTCCAGATCCCTCTGAATGCCATCATGTTGATGGCCCCACAGAGCTCAGTGCCATCAGTGAACTTGCTGAGAGTGGCCTCGATCCCACTGTCCATGTTACCAATAAGATGTTGAGCAGTAGAGATCTGCACAATTGATCTCTAAGGAATGCCACTCGTCACTGGACTCTGCTTGGACATGAGCTAATGACGTCAGTACTCAAGTGCTCCAGTGCAAGCATCCAGACAATTTCTTATCCACTGAGTAGCCCACCCATTAAAATCATCTCTCTTCAGTTTAGAGACAAGGATGCTAATGTTGTAAGCCTGTTGTAGAAGCCCTACAGATTTGTCCAACATCATTTGCCTTTAGTGAAACCATGTTCACTGAAACAAATCACCTCCTTATTTTCCATGTGTCTAAGTTGTTTCCAGAAGGATCTGCTTCATGATCTTGCTGGTCCAAGGTCATATAATATAGAACTATAGGTCTTAGCATATATCACATAGGTCATATCATATCCTGGTATGACAGGAATGTTTCTTAGCAGAATGGGGATACATGCAGTAGCAGAAAATGTAAGATTAAGTAATATTTGGAAAGTCTGGGACTTATTTTTGATAACAACTTTTATATTTTTCCACTCATATGATGGCTGGACTACCAGGAAACGCAAAAGTAGTCCTACAATACATTTTGTTCTGTTCCCTTTATTTCATCTGATACACAGGTATTCCACTTGTTTAAATAGAAATAATAACTAGCCCTCACTGCTCACAAAATCCTGTTGTAAAGTGCTTAAGGGTGTTGTTTAAAAAAATAGAGAATATTTGTTTGAAAGGCCTAGAAAAGTGGATTGGTGTGAAGGGGAAGTAGAATGGAGTGTTCTGGGGAGTTTTTATTTTTAATATTGTGCTTGAAAAATATTTTTTCATACATAGTAAAATTAATCAAAACAGTGCTTGAAGTTTGATAAAATTTTCACACCTCTTCAAAATCTTATATTTTGTCTGTCCTCCTTTGACAGGCTGTTACTAGTTGTTAAATTGAAAGAAGAATACATTACAAAGTGTTTCTTTGTACACTATCATGCAGAAATTATTTTCTGCTTCTAGTCAATATCAATTCTTCAGTTTTCAGAAATGCTTTCACAAGCTGGAATGCAACTAGTCTTAGATACAAGTTCCTTGAAAAGAATATTGTATACACAATTATTACATGTTCAAAGTAGGCTTACTGAACTCAGTCTTTCTATTTAGAATGATTTTATATATATATAAGGAAGAATATATATATATTAAAAATAAATAAATGCAGCAAATACTAGTATATCTGTAAAGATCAACATGAGAGGCTTATTCATGCATTCTTTGCTTTCACAAATCATGTGTATTTTGCTGCTTTGGAGGGGTTATTTTTGGTTGTGTTTTTTTGTCTGTTTTGATCATGGTTTTTGTTTGCTTTTAGAATTGTTTGAGATTTTTTGAGCAGGACTTTCGATAAAGCCTAAAAAAGTGCTTAGTGCCTTGGAGATGATAGTAAATCATATAAATCAGGATTCTGAAAGTAACTGAGACTTCTTGCCACAAACTTTATATCTGTACTTTCATATAATACAGACTGAAATAAAGATATAAATTATATGCCTATGTTTAGCAGGGAAAATATATGAAATAAGGATATTAATTCTCTCCAACATTCCTTCCTTAATTTCAAGGAAGCTTCTTGATATGTTTAAAACAGTGAAATTGTTAAAAAATTAAATGAAATTTGAGAAAATCCAAAATATTATATATTTTGTTTTATCTTTTTAGAAAAAAGAGCAGATAGTTTGCTCCCATGAATCCACAACATTATATTTACAGGAATTAAAATATAAATATACTGTTTGTTTCAGAGAATAGCTGTAGGGAAGCACTTGAGCATTACATCATATGCCCAAGAGAAGGCTATATAAGGAGGAGGAAGAAGCTCTCCGATAATATACTTGTCACAGCCCACTGACAGAACATAAAATATGAGTTTCCTGAAGCTTGTAATTTATGCAACTCTTAACAAATTACATATGTACCTTTTTATTTTTTTACTTTTCACTCATTGTGTTACATCTATCCTTCCCCCAAACCCTCACTTTTTTCTTCTTTTTTTTTTTAAGTCCAAAGGCAACAGTCCCCTCTTTCACTTAAAATTCCAGGTAGTTGCTGTCAAGATAGGCTTGCACTGTAGAGATATGACAAGTTCATTTGTTTAATTGAAGAATATGAACTTAAATAATTTTGGAGTTCAAATTTCATTTGAGTAAATTAATTGAGCATTGGGTGAGTTCCACAACTTTCACTGCTTTTTTAATGTTGAGACTTACATATAGGCTTTCAAAAAGAAAGAAACTTCCTATTCATATGTCTCCTGGCCATGGTTAAATGTAAGACTGCTCTTCTATTGAGCAACATCCCTTCTTATATCCTACTCCTATATTCTTCAGTACATAAAGGATAAAAAATTAAGTTTTGCATATTGGATGCTTTCTTTGCATGATTTTTTTGGCAGTCGAGGGGACAGTTTCATTTCTACAAGTGAAATATTTTCTATTTGAGGTCGCACCAAGCCTCTTCCCCAATAAAGCTGTCAAATTGTTCCATACAAATTATTTTCAGAGAACTTCTCTTCAACTCTGAAATTTGTTGGGTTATCCAGTTCCACCATGGGTTGCGCCTTTAAGAATAAAGGTTCTTTCTTGACGATGTGAGTTATAATGAGCTCTGACTATTGCAGCTTAAAAGCAGTTAGGGTCCCTCACACACTGTGCTGTTCTTTTTAAAGATATTTTGCAAAGCTGAACCCCCTGATCAGTTAAGGGAACATAAGCTTTCAATAAGATAATAATGCTTCTCTGAACAGAAATATAAAGAATATAAACCCCCTCCCTTCAAATACAGTTTTCCTTCATGTCAGATTAGTACTTTTTTATCAAACTGAAGTGAAAAGTACACTCAGAGATCTGTGGTTGTGATTATTGATTCGAGTGGGGTAGAATTCAGGAGTACAAAATTGAGAAGAAACTTTGAAGATTTCAGTTCAGATTTTGAGAAGATAACATGAGGACATGAATGCTTGTTACTGAATCTCATTTGACTGGAAGATGCAGATTTGTCCTCATCCTCATTCCATCCATTCCACCTGCATTTTTTTGGCAGGGGAAAACACTCCCAGAACTAGACTTCTGCTTTTAGATACCTTCAGTCTGTGCAGAGATTAAATGACATTGCACTTCCTTCCTTCTGCAGCAGCAGCATCACAAGATCATGAAATAAACTCCCTGGAGCTCTTTTCAAATAGCTGGCGAATCTGAATTTTTCATTCTTTATTTATTCAATATGCATATCCAAAATTGGGGCATTCTGAGTGATAGCTTCAATTAAAAGTCTACAGGGTTTGTATTTTGCCTACTATACCTCTATATTATATGAAATTTAACTGTCTTGACTAAATGAAGCATAACCACACCTGAATGTTTTCCTTTGAGTGTGACAGAAGCAGACAAAGATATGTTTTCCTAATGCTTATTACTTTTTCTTTCAGTAAAGGTTACCATCATTTCCATTCCATTGGGAATTGAATTATAGTTGTATCCACAATTCCATATAGCAGTGATATCTTCAAATATTAATCCAGAATAGTTTAAAAAATATAGATATTGGGGATTTGCTCTTCCAAATGGTATTGTTTTTCATTAGAAATACTTCTGAAAACTTATAAAGATGTGATTGCTTTACTGTGGGTCGCTTACTTGTATTCTGAATTACCTCTGCCTACCTACATTTCTTATTATTTTGTTAAACTGGTACAGTAACACTGAAAGATTTTCTTTTTTTGTTTTTCTCTCCCCTTAATAAAAGTATATTTTCTAGAATCAACTTCTCAAACATATTGGTTGTACTTTTATGATATAGCTTTCCACTTCAGGAGCACTTCAGTTGCTCTGCAGTATCAAAGAGCATCCAATTAAATTAAGTTGGCATCAAGAAATATGTTGTGCTCCTGCGAAAGGAAACACTCACAACTTATGGAGAAATTTTAATGTCAATGATCACTTTCCTTACGTATTTATTCTAATTATAAAACATTTCCTTTTTTTAAAGTGAATCTTACGTAATACTCAAAATTCTATTTTACATATCAAATTGAAAGCTTCTCTTCAATACAAATTTAAAACTCTAATACGCAAAAACATAAAAGAAATATACTTATGGAATTAAAAAATGTTTAAAGATAGATATTTTTGTTACATCTTGATTCCTTTAAATATTTGACTTTATTTTGTATATTAAGTCATATTCTCTTTCCTGATTGCAACTTCTAATGTTCTTTCCTTATTGCTCTCTTGGTTTCTGCAGTAATTTAGAAGGAGACTAAAGTTTAAGGCATTAGTGTAGAAAGAGTTTAGAGAGATGTGCTGAACAAAATTGTAATAATTGATTTGGAAGATAAACATTTATGGAGAATTATTGTGAAGAAATGGACAAAATTACCTAGTGGAGTAATTATTATTTAAGAGAAAAAACAAGTGATAAAATATAAAGCAATTGTTTTTTTCACTTGTCTGACTAGAAAATTTTAATTTAAAATATAAAAATGTAAAAAAATGTAAATAGAAACAACAATTTTATAAATTATGTTCCATCTCTCTAAAATTATGCTCTATTTATTAGAATCTGTATTAAGATAAAGTTTTTCTTAATTTTGCTTTATTTTGCAAGTTTCAGATTGCATTTTGTGAATCCCAAAAGAAAGTTCTGATTCTGAAATTCAAAAGATCACAATAATCTGAAACATTTATTCTATCAATATGAAAGCCTGGATAATTGCATAGCTCAGTGCAGTAAGCCTTGAAAAAGGCAGTGACTCAGTAGTGTTCAGGCTAAGTGTGTTCTAGTAAACCAAACATGAGAGGGTCTCAGTCAGGAAAAACAGCTGGCAGAGAATGGCTCATGTCAGATCATTATAGCTCTTCCTGCCCTTCAGAAAAGAAAAACTGGATCTAGAGCGCCTACCAGGCATCGTTCCTTTGCATCCTTCAGAACTGTTTTGGGAAATCCAAAATTTGTATTGGCCAAACTATGAAAGCTATATTAAAAATGTAGCTGTGCAAATATTTTACAGCCTAGAAGTGGTCCGTGGAAGTACTTATTTTACTAATGCAAACATAAGTGTGGGCTGCTTTGAATAAATTGCTATTATTTATCCTAAGGAAGACTCCATCCATCTCTCTCTCTTCTTTTCTCCCACTGCCTAACTGTTTATCAAATAAGTACGAATATTTCACTTTTTTGATGCAAACAGATGGTGAAATTTCTATGGTGACTAAGACAAATATGACAAAAGGCATTGAGTCAAATTTTTACTTAGGAATCTTTAGATTAAGCATGCAGAAATCATCATATTATTAAAGATCAGAATGTCAAAATAGATGCTGAAGGAGATTCCAGAGACACAAACCTTGGAATTCTTAGGGTATTCTTAGGACAACCATAGAAACATTCCTTTTAAAATAGCATTGGTATGGGTCCTAGGAATGAAGGACAGAGATTAAATGAGCTTTGCTGTCTTGGTTCCCTGTGATCACCTTGAAAAAATTGTACATAGCTGAAAGTATTTATGAAAAGTCTTAATATCTTACACTTGTCTATACTCTATTACAAAGAGAAATCAGTGTCCTCTATTTTTAATGCTTGTTCATTTGTGATTAAAATTTACTTTCAATAAAGTCACACCTGATTTTGTATATACAGAAAGATAATTCTTCTCTACTTTTTTCCAGTTACTTGTTGACTGACTATTTATTCAGCCATAATTATACAGCAATTCTTACTTAGTCTTATATACCATAGGCATTTTTTCATGTTGTTTTCATATATTGCTGTCTAGGAATTCTTATATGGGCTGTGTTTACTTGTCTTGTCCTGGAGTACAGCTGCTCTTTGTTTAATATTAAACCAATTTCATTGAAATCTGGCTTCTTGCTGCTCCAAAATACAGAAATATGCATAAGTTAGGTGTGCTATCTTCCTGTTTGTTTTTGTTCAAATGTGGCTGTGAAAAAAAAAATAGGTTAACCTCATATAAACCACACTGCTCTTAATAAAACTACTAAATTATGAGAATAAGTCCCAGTACTGATCTCTGGTATTCTACTCAATGTTGTACTTCTCATCACATCAAAGTCAAAATCAAAATTATAACACAATTTAAACTCCTTTCGTATGAAATGTGAAGCAGCTATGCTAAAAAAGAGCTGACTTAAAAGCTTGCTGATGATCTACTCACCTTCTTCACAGCAAAGCTGGTCTAAAATCCCGCATCTGCCAAAAAGCCATTCATTTCAACAACAGGTAATGCAGATTCTGTGAATTTCTACTTATCAAAAGCTATGACAATCAGACTGCATGTTGCCTTAAACTGTGGCCAAGTATCTCAGATAGTTTTCAACTTTTATGACTATTAAGATAACAATTTAACAAATATATTAGAATACATTTTAAAATGATTAATATTTTCCTCCAAAACTTACTCTATGAGCTAGCTGTACATTCATGTGGTTACTATTGTGTTCTTTACATTTCCTATGTAATATGGGAATAGAAATTTTGCTGTTTACATTAATTATTTGTTGCTTTATTTCAAGGTTTCTTTTCTAGATTAAAAAAGCACACTGAGTGTAGATCATGAAAAACTCATATTTATTTATATATTTATTTATTACATATTTATTTAACTTTGTTTTTCAAGTATTTTTAATATTATATATTTGTAAATATATATTTTAATTTTTTTTCTCCTACTTCTAACAGATTGTTCCCTATACTTCTTCTATATAAGAAAAAATATATTGTATGTGCATTATGAATAATAATTTTTAAAGTGTTTTCTGATCTTCAATCCCTTTTGAATTAAATATATTACTAGGCTTGTAAATATTAAAACTTTTAACTTCTGCTCACGAAGAATTACTTATAGATGAATTTTACATTCTAAGATACTTAATTCTTTTTTGCCAAGAAAAAAAATTTGAGAAAATCAAGCTGAAATTATATCATAGCTACCCTCTTATCATGTTTTCTCCATAATTTTAAGTTTTAAAGAACATTTGTCTCCTCTATATCTTGCTATGACATAAATATTCTAATGACTTAAATTTATAGTATGTCATATGTAAATCAAAATTCTCACTTTTAAAAATTCGCATATATAGCTATCAGACATTTAAGCAGATTTATTGATAAAGTGTAAAAAAAATTGAATACCCAAGCTGTTTTTTCTCTAGTAGAGAAACCCCTTTTATTATGTTTTATTATGGTATTATTCATGTTAATTAGGTGATATTTTCATTTTCATTTTATTTACTTACTTTTTTTACTTCAGTCATTTTCTAGCTTTCAGTCTGGCAGACTTCCAGGTTGTCAGTTTAGTATTTTTTTTTCCCCAATTACTCATGAATCACAATAATCAGATCTTCCACTGGGATTTGTACTTACATACTTTTTAAATGCCAGCTTTTTAAGCTGAATATAATGCAGCAGAGTACCATCTGTTGACCCCACCTGAAAGCTCAGCATTGGTGGATCTTTGTATTATCTTTGCTTCGAAGTTTTCTGTATTACTGGAGCTGGAATTTAAGAACAGATATGATATGGGTGTTTGAAATAATTCAACACTTCTTTGGAAAATATAGCCAAGCAGACAGGACTTGTGGTACATGGAAGGGAACAAAAAAACACAAGATAGCAGCTTTGAACCAATGAAATACTTTCAATTTTAGAGACAGAAATTTTGAAGAACTATTACAACTTGAGGAATTTAGTGTTTAAGGTGACCAACTCTAGCATATTCAAATTGTAGTATTCTACATATTTTTATATGTGCTGATTGAATACAATGAACTATGTATGCTTAGATATGGCAGAAAGATATTTTTTGGAATTTGAAAGCCAATGAGGTAATAAATAAGTTTATTTTGGAATTTTAATATTCACTTCTAACTGATTTTTCTAAATGTGAGATTTTTTTACAGTTTGCATATGTTATATGCCAGGAAAAAAAAAATCAGCTGTGTAGGCAGAAAGCCAAAGAACAACCTTTTATAAATATATGTGTTTCTGTGAGTAAATAAACAGTAAAACAAAATTTGGTGTATTATGTTTTAAAGACACAGCATTTTGCATGCAGGAAAATACCAACAGAACATGAAACAAGGTTGATGGGGAGCACTCAAGACACAGTTAATTACCTGAGAAGTGATATTTAGCACCCTGCTTTTTGTGTGGCCTGTTATTTTCTTTAAACAACACTGCAGAATCCCCTCCATCCATTCAAGTGGAATTTGTGCTGGCTGTTGCAAACATGAATGATAATTAACCCAGTGTGAATCTGAAAGGAGACAGAAGGAAAACAAGCAAGTTAGACTTCTGAGCCAGAGTAAAATGTACCCTTTTTGAAGGGAAATTTTGTCAGAAAACAACGTGAGGAAGGGGAGGAGAGTGTATATATTCTTAGTATAATTTCATATGCAATTCAGAATTAAATAATGCTGTCTTTTTAATTAGCACTCCTGATAATACTTCTTGTATGCACAGATTTCTGAAGTCCATGGAAAAACATTGAGAGCCAGGAAGCACAGGAAAGAACCTGCTCCAAAGAGAGCCAGATAAGAAAGATTAGTGATTCAAAATAAGTTAGAAATGTTCAGGAGCAGTTTTGAGTTTGTTAATATCTATGTAATCTTAACCCAGCCCCTGAGTACCTCTGTTCTGCAACCTCAACAAAATGGAGCTCAGTTTCTCATATCAGAGAGAGAACTGGAGTGACTAAATGTATGAGTAAGTAGGAAGGTGCTGATGATACAAGGGGCTGGTGCAGTTTCATTCTGTATAATTCTTCAGGATCTCTAGGTGGCCAAATTAATGATCACTGGTAAAATGACACCTGCTTACTTGACTACAATCTAAGTAGCAAACTGTGGTTTACAGCTATAGAACTATTTTTCTATTTATATATTTAAAATATATATAAATAGATACTTATATATGTTCAAATTTATTTATTTATTTGGTTCCTTCTGATGGCATTTCCCAGAAAAGGCTATTTCCTCTCCTGAAGCATTTTTCCTTACCAAATGAAGTCCTGCCCTGAACTATGGAAGTTTGATTTTTAGTTATGAATGAATTTAAATAATATTCTTATTACCTTTTATCCTAAATTACAGCAATTTCACGATTATAAGCTGCACCTCATTATAAACCACACTTCCGGATGTTGGCAACATTCAGTTCTTTGTCCATATATAAACTGCACCGGATTATAAACTGCACTTTCATTCACAGTGAGGATGTGCGCACAACAAAGCAACCAATTTGTAATCACACGATTGTGGGTTTCACTGGCAGGTGCTCAATTTGCAAGCTCCACTCCCCCCTGCGCTGCTGGCGGGAGAGGGAGCCCAGCCTGCTGCTGGTGGGAGCCCATCTTCCCCTGCCGTGCAACAGAGTAACCAATTTGTAACAATCGCGCAATCACAGGTTTTGCTGGCAGGTGCTCAATTCGCGAGCTTGGTTTGGCCCACGGCTCGCACTTCCAGGTTGGGAAATTTCAGAACTTTTTCCATATATTGGCCACTCCGGAGTATAAACTGCACTTCCGGGTTGGGACCAAAATTTTAGTCAAAATGGTGCGGCTTATAATTGTGAAATTACTGTACATGATACCACATATGATTTTGAACTAATGAAAAGTGTTTAAAAGGCCATATCTATCAAATAATTTTCTGCAATTTTGGTAATATTAATCCTGTAGAAAGGGCAGTCACTAGGAGAATTATGAGGTACCACAGAAATCCAAGCTATTCTACAAGATATTACACAGTTGTATAGAATAAGAAAATTGCCAGAAGCAAACTGGGAATAATATTAAAATTACTTTGAAGTGTACTTTGGTCTCACATTGTCAGGTGTTACCTGGCAGTAGTTCAAGGCTTGGGTCATCAGCTTGGATTTTTAGAGCTACATGTCAAAGGTCTTAATAGATGTTTCATATTTTTTCCAATATTATATAGCCTTTTTATAATAGAGAAAATTATTATCCATTTTTCCTCAGAGAATTAATCCCAGGGTTTTTTGTTTTTGGTAGTGCCATACTGATTTTATTATTTTTAGTAAAGGTGTATTTAATTATTACCCCCAGATACTGTTGCTAGGTATAAAACTCTTTGGGAGACTGTACTCCTATCTTATATATATATATATATATATATATATATATATATATATATATGTTTGTATGATAACAACTTGATGTTGCTGAAAATAGTGTTCAGCTTTGTAAAAACACAAATATGCAAGAAAGGAACAATCAGAAGCTTTCTTGTCAAGTGGGAGAGCTTTTGAGAAAAAGCTAAAGGATGTCTTTCATTTTCCCCATATTCCCTGCCAGTCATTTCACCACCAACCCCTACCCCCCACACACACTTGAAATGACACCTTATCTATAAATAATGGGTTGTTGTTGTGATATCTCCTAATGTTGTCCTCATAGATGCACAAATGTGCCAAGATTTAAATATTCTCACTTCCTGGAAGTGATTAACATAAGTCAACTGATTTGCTTCCATCTGTCAGGTGGCAAAAGATTAACCAGCAGAGTTAAAGCAAGTAATTTGTGGTGGTTCACTATCATGAGAAACAAACAAGTCTCTTAATTGGAAACTGACAGCTCTGGCACTCATTTGAGCTAAGCGTTTGCTTGCATTGCCTCTTGAGTCACTTTGCTCAACCTATAGCTTGTCATTAAAACACCATGAAATTCTCTCTGCAGGTACATAAAGCCAGATTTTTGCCTGTGGCAGACTTAATTAGGTAACAGCTGGATATTCAATCTTCACATAAAAAGAGCAAAATGCAAGTGATGCAAATGCTTCTCAAAACATCATGAAAGTAAAGGTTTGCATGAGCAGTGAATGATCTTGTCATGATGATATTATCATATAAATAGTAAAAATAATGCTGCAGAGAGGGGAAAGTCATTCATGACAGACATCACCTCAAACAATGACTGAACTATAACAACACATGTAAACTGATTACACTATATGGGTAAATGGCTTCTTTTCAAAACTAGACATCTGCAGGCCTGAAGTGTTAGGATGAGATTCTGAATTCAAATAAGCTAAATATTTTTGTAATGCAATTCTTCTAGGAAATATTTATTTATGGAGATTTTCCTCTGCAAACAGAACTGCACAGAACAAAATTACAGCTTGCAAAAGATCCACTATGTATGTATGGTGTATATCCTGCAATTTTTTACTGTAATACTTTCAGAAGACTATGTGGATATGTAATTAGGACACATTCCTTGAACTGGTAAAAGCAGAACAGTGTAGAAAATTTCAGTTTTTATTGTACTTATTAATTCTTACACAATAATTGCTTATAACTGTTTTCTGTTCTAGGGGCTTTAAATAAATGCTGCTTGTGGCTTATATAGGGATGTCCACAGTATTGAGATTGGTCTTGCAATTATGTATCGTATACCTTTCCATTAGATGATCAAATTCTGTTTCTGAATTTATAGGGTTATTTATTTTTACTTCTTACAGGAAAGCTTTTGAAGAATCCTGTGTTTACACTGACTTCAAGCTTCCTTTTCATTGTCAGCCTAAACAGAAGACTGAAATAGAGAACCAAAAGTTTTTTCTTACATTTCATCTACTTTGCTCCTATTCAGCTGCTCCTGGAAAGCTGTATTGAATTTCAAAATTCTTGATATCAGTATTATCTTTTGCAAATTGCAGGAAGTGAGAAAGACGCAGAGAGATTTTATCTCTTCACTTTATCGCTTCACTTATTTAGTAACTTGAACATTCCACCAAAGGTGAAAAAGCAACCACTAAAATCTTGACGGCAGTGTGAGCTGTCAGTTTAGGGATGATTCATGCTGAAACAGTGTTGTGTATATGGATCACTTGTAGATTCCCATAAGGATTCATCTTTCAAAAATGACAGTCACAGTAGGCTAAAAAATAACGACACCTTTAAAAAATCCCAAATATTTAAAAAGCAATAAATACATGTTCTTTGTGTTACAATAGCTGAGTCTGATGTAACCACAATGAAGTTAATAAAGCTGCAATAACAATAAAGCTTTGTAATTTCTATCAGTCTTAAACACACATTTTTCAAATCCATATCATCAGCCTCTCTCCCATCTTTACTTTGGGATCTCCCATCTTTACATGTTGTAATCTTTTATTGCACCCTATTCAGTGCTGTAAGGGAAACTTTTTTCATCCTTATTAGGCTTCCTTATTCAGAACTTTCACAGGAAATCTTCTAATTTCACGAAAAGATTGGGAAAGTTGTGAAAAAATTTCCAGGTGGAAGTATGGGGAGTCAGGTACATGAAGTGTGTGTAGGTGCTACAGCTGGACATTAGTGAAGTAAGTAGACAGGTGTTGTAAAGGTACTAATATTTCAGTTAATGAGACCAAAATATCTCAAAAAAAAAACCAACCCCAAAACCCAGATAATAAGAAGGAAGCAGTGAAATACTAACAGAAAATTCTGTTTTCAGGTGTACAGCTTGGAAAAAACTATATTAGAACATCCTCAGAAAACCATTGACTTAGAGAGATACAGAATAGAAGGAACAAAATTTCTCAATTTTTGGCTGACTGGAAGTGCACACCCTAACGTTGTATTTTCTCTTTCCTATGACATACATTTCTGCTACATTTTAGTGTTTGCCTAGTTAATATTTCAAATAGTTCAAAAATAATTTCTGTTTTCTTCAAAGAATTTTCAAAAATATGCTTTTCATGGAGACATTAAAAAATAGATAAAATTATGAGATAGAGATATTGGCTTCCTGAGAAATCTGAATGAACTGTCAGATATAGCAATCAGCTTGCACCATCCTGGAAGAACTGAAGGCCAGGTGAGTTATCCTGAAGTGATGCTAGACATCTGAATTCAAGAAACAGAATTTCACACAACCGTGTTTCTTTTTTTTTATTAAAAAAAAAAAAAAAAAAAGAGAGAGAGAAAAAGAAAAAAAGATATTTCTTCCTCCAAATGCAGTTATTTTCAGTTTAAGGTGAATATTTTCATTTACTTTAGTATGTCTAAAGAAAACACTTGAGTGGTAGTGTTCAGGCAACTGCATCCCACTAATGTTATCTCTAACAAGAATGTAACCCTTAGGAGGTGAAGAAAATGCTCCTAAATTAATTGGGATGTCTGGGGTTTTGCTGTTGTTTTTCTTAGGAATAAAAGCTCACGCAAGTTTCCATAATGGCTAACAATAAAAGATATGTCTGTTATTCAGGCTCTTGTCTCAAACTGCATGGTATCTGAAGGCACAGAAGGAGGAGCAAGAAAGTTTATGTAAGATGGGACTGGAACTAGGATGTTGGCTCTTACCTTGAAATATGGGTGACATCTAATGTATTTTTATAGGAGATTTTATTACCAGTAGAAATTGTTTTTAATTTTCATGAGCAACAGGCCCTTCAGAACAATAAATCCCCAAAATGGTTTCGTTTTGCAAGGACTATAAAGAGTGTCATTACCAAAGCAGTTGTTGAAAAATCTTATGCATGACCTTCTTTATTAAAGCAAAATTTTTCTCTTCCTTTTGTTAATAAGGCCATAGTTCATTTTTATTAAAGCATAGCATATACCACATGAGTTCTACTTGTGAACAGAGAGCCTTGAGGAAGGAAGACAAACAACTTCAGAAAAAATAATCCTTTTTCCTATTCTGATTTCAGGAATGTCTAGCATATTTAACCTGTGTAATATACTTTCAATGGAACCATTTTCATTGTACTGGTAAAAACTTTATAATGCATTAGGTACATAGAACTCTTGAATCAAATTCCTTAAGTATTAACAATATACATTTACTTAAAAATGTTTAATATTATGTGAAAACAGAAAGTGGCTGATGGAAACTATTCCTATCAATTTTAGTTTAGAAGAACATCCAGATATTTTGTCTTATATTTTTTAAATTCATTTGTAACATGAATAATCTCAGGTTATATTTTTTAAATTTTTCTTTTCAGTATGTGCTGCATCAACATGTGAACTTTTGGAAAACAAATTGTGAAAAAAGAGGCCCTATTGTGTCTCTAATTGTTTCTTTACCTGCAGTCTACTCAATAAGCCTAAAATGAGAGTATTACCTGACTTGCAGATTGTTTCCTAGTGTATGAGGTTTTTTTCATTAGACAGAATAACATGAATATAACATGAGACAGTCTTGTTTCTCATTATGTTAGTTGAGATTGCTAAAGTTTCAACATTGTGTCTAACTTCATGCATGTTAAATGAAGGCTGGAAACCATCAGCTACCAGCTCCCTAGTGATTCAACCATCTCATTTAATAAATGTGGTTTTGGGTTTTTTCTCCTGATCTTTAATGATTTCTAAATTATAAGGTCATTTACATTGCTGCTTATGCTCATTGCATGAGTAAATGGCTTTTTAGATGTCCAGGGTCAAAAGTTATATGCATTTTGTATTTATAAATACAGCAATCAAAATAAATCAGTGATTGATTCTGGTTAGGAAAAGAATATTGGGTGGATAGAGGTTTCATTATTGTAATATAATATTTTCTGTGCTCAGTATTGTTGTTTATGTGATGGAGCCTTGTCAAAATATTGCTTTACTGGTGCTCTTTAAGAAAAAAATTGTAACTTTAAAAATAAGTAAGTAGAAACTAGTTCTATTTATGAAGTTAAAGTAATTAAACTTTCTGTTTTAACATTCACTGAAAAATCAGGTACCTATCAGTATTTCGACATTGTGTTTTCCTACACAAATCATATGCTCTGAGCATGATTGTACTGAAATAGGGAAAAAATTGTGAGGAAGATGGCTTTGTTTGGACTAGTAGAAAAGAAAAATAAAACTGATGCCAATAAATGGGAGCAAGAAAAAAAAAAACACTTTAAATTGCTTGGAACCTGCTTTGTGTTTGACAATTGTGTTTGACACCTGAAATGGTCACCAGACCCCAAAAATGACCGCCAAACCCTAGTCCATCTTCTGTGTGTCTGGCCAGGGAATACTGCTTAGTAGGTCCTTATGAATATGAATTTGCAAATTTGTTCTTAAAGGCTGATGAAGATGAGATTTGTGTCAGCTTCTCAGGGTCATTATCTGACATTAGGATTCTCTGGGAAATGAAAAGACACCACTGACATTGTATAGAGCCCTTCTGGACAAGATTTAGGGGATATTCTTGACAGTGTGATCTAGGTCACATGTTTCTGTTGGGTTGAATGGTACAGATTTATTTGGTTATGAGTTGTGATCTATTTATTAGAAATAGTGCATTAAGTGCAATTTAGTATAGAAATATATTATCTATGAGAGCAGAGAAGGAAAAAATAAAATGCAGTATGATTAATATAAGACCTTAGAATGGACTTCAAAAAGGAGATTTGGGGTTCACAATACAAATACTTCACATTTTGATAAAAGCTGAGAATAGCTTTACTATTGGTAAGTGGAAGAAAAAAATGTAATTTTCAACAAAAGATGCAGTTCTTTATCCATGAAAACATTTTTTTTCTGGGGGCTTTTATGGATGTACAAGTTGTAATATTATTTCTTTCTTTGCCTTCCCTGAAACCTCTGGGCTGGAACAATGTTTGCTGTTACATACCCAGACATTTTTGCTCAGAAATATAGCTACTTTTTTCTTGAATTACAGCTGAAAAACTCAGTGTTTACTGTACCTCTATGAAATGCTGATTAATTGATTGTTAATACAACTTGTTTGTACATGAAAGCTCACCAGTTTTTCTGGAAGGACCCAGGAATTTTCAAGTAACTGTGAGTTTATAAGATATCATGAAGTAAAGTAGCATTCTGGTATCTATAAACCTACTCCCAGTGATATAATAGTATGATTTTTGTTTATGTGCTTGGAACAGGATAAAGGAAGATGAGGCACAGAAGGGAGTTAAGTTATAACTTAAGTTATGTCCAGGTAACTTGTAGTAGTCTCAAATGAAGTTTCATCTGTGAATAAAGGAAATATTCTTTCTCTTGTACCCTAATTTCATTAATAGCATGGTATTTTTAGTCTATTCAGCTATCAAGTGATAATTTAGCTGCAATAAGTAGCAAACTTGGACTGTAGGACATATTCTTAATAGCTATGATTTACTCTTGCAACTAAATAATACAAAGCAATAAGTGTAACCATGAAACCATGACTTACTCAGAATAAAAGAGATGAATGAGTAATATTAGACTAATATGCATGTAATATTAATAATGTAACTATAATTAGAATATAATAATATATAATATATAATATATAATACATAATATGTAATATGTAATATGTAATATATAATATTAATAGATATGTTATTTATATATAAATTATATAAATTATATAACATATAATATTAATATAATATCAGTAATTTCATGATTATAAGCCGCACTGTTTTGACTAAAATTTTGGTTCAAATCCAGAAGTGCAGTTTATAATCTGGAGTGGCCAATATATGGACAATGTGCAGAAATTTACCAACCCAAAAGTGCGAGCCCGCAGGAGCCCCGAGCCGAGCCAGAGCCTGCCCAGCCCCGGGGCAGTGGTGGCGCTCCCTGGTCCTGGGCGGTCGGGCAGCGGCAGCAGTCCCCCGCTCCACAGCGGAAGTGACCAGAGATGCCACTAACCTGCTCCCTGGCGGCTGCCCCAAGCAGGGCCAAGCCAGTAAACCCCGCAATCACGTGATTCTGTTACTAATTGGCAACTTTGTGAAAGTTACACGTTGATCCTCGCTGCGAATGAAAGTGCGGCTTATAATCCAGTGCGATTTATATATGGACGAAGAACGAAATGTTGCTGACACCCCAGAAATGCAGCTTATAATCAGATGTGGCTTGTAATTGTGAAATTACTGTAATTTATATACTATATGCTTCTTGTATGTACACTACATTAATAAGTTTTATATGATTACAGTTCAAAACTGTGAAATACATCTCAAAAGTAAAATACTGAATTTAAAAAACACAGAGCCAAACCTCCTTAACTTAAAAGATTTTTGGATAAAAGACAAAAGAAAATTAAAATATTTTTGCCTTCTTTTTACAGTGGTCTTAAAAGGAGTGATTTTTTTTAAAATAGTCATTTGTTATTGTAATCTTTTTCAAAAAGGATGATTCATAAAGCAGAAGATTAGTAGAAGATGTAAAATTATTGTTTGTTTGTTTTTTTTCTTCTTGAAAACTAGCATTGTTATTATCCCTCCTTCCAAGTTCGTATACTTGTCTGCAAACTTCTTAAAAGGTATTACTGTTTCGGGAATGTTCATATTGTCTTTGTCAGATGCTGAAATTCTGTTTCATTCTCGCTGTCTATCTTCACCCTGTACAAATTTCTTGACACATGAGAAAGGAGCATTTCCATGAAACTTGCCAACACACCTCTAAGCACCAGTTCCTGGACAACTACAGGATTCCAGTATAGAGATATTAGCTACATTTCCTCAGTGCACGTATAAAGAGTGGCAAATTGAGTAATAAAGAAAGTTTTCTATTCAGGGAGATTCGATCACTGATTTGATTATTATATGGAGGTTGTGGAGCCTGTTTAATGGATGTTAAAGACTTTTCTAGCTGTATGGTATTTGGAGGTCTAATAGACATTTTCACTGGAGGCAACCGTGGGACCAATAAGTAATTTAAGTTACTTGTTCTTGGCTTATTTTCCTTCTTCTTTGTCACTAACCATTTTTCCCCCTCTGAACAATTAGAACAAATTTGTTCCTTTTTTTTTGTCTACAGAAGTGTGACTCACTGGTTGATCAGAGGCCTTTTGGAGCTTGCTTCTGGCCAACATCTTTTGCTGTGATACTTGGAGAATATACGGAAACTATTTCTTCCTAATTTTACAACTTAAAAGTCAAAGGTATTTATTACTCTTTCTTTTCTAGAAAAATATCAGGTTTTTTTCCTGAACATTCTCCTGATCTGCATTTTATTCTTTGACATTGTACCATTTCCATCACTTAAATTATTACCCCTTGAAGGACAATGTGTATGCCTGAATGTAGGTATGTATTTCAATGATTTAAAAAATATAACAAGATTCTTTTATTCTGATTACTATACTTTTTAGTGGCTTGGAGGACTTGGAAAACAATCTCCTTAGAGACCTTTCTCTATCCCCTATTTTCTGCTTCCCCTCTGAAAGGCATTAAGCACACAGACTGGTGTTTTATGTCTATAAAAATAATTTAGATGCAAGGTAGTCTTCTTGGAAAGAATCTGTGGGGTTTTTTTATTTAATATTTTCTCTTCTTTCCATCTGTTTTATTTTTATTTTTTCTCCTCTTTTTGATGTAATTGTTTTAGGATTTTGACCTATTACAACAATCTCAGAAGAAATGCAAACCAGTCAGCTGTGAATGTTTACCCTGATTTGATCTACAACTACTTCTCTGCTTAATCTTCTGTTGTGTGTGGACCATAGGTTTCAATATTTATGATATACTACTTCTGTGTTTTGCTGTGTCACAACTGGCAGTAGGAAATTATTCTCCCACCTATAATTAATGCAGCTTTAGAAGGAAAATATTTTCTGTTATACATTAATATTTCAAGTTTCATTGAGATGCGTATCAACTTACATTAAATATGATTAATTTGCAGGAATGGACCTTAAACATATTCATTTCAACATAGGGCATGCTATGTGCTGAGGCAGAGTAGAGACCCATTAGATAATTCTTCTGTAGAAAAGCTGTAATTGTTCTAAAGGATGCCAAATAATTGGATAAACATACAACGAATCATATCCGGTGTCTCTCTTCAATTTAATAAGTGTGGTTTTTTCCATAGTTGCTACATTTCTGAAGTATTTTAGTCATCTTTCATAGTCAAGGATATTTTAATATAGTACAAGTCAGTTTTTGTTAGATTTAAAAAACAATTCTTGTTTATTTTTTGTGCTTTACATTGGCATATAGGAATATCCAGTGTCACTCTTAACTTTCTTTTTTGTCTCTTGTCATTTTAAGTAGGACCTTTAATCGTGTTTAAATGTCTAGTTTGTTTTGCCTCCATTTCTGATCTTTAATAAAATTAATATATATGTCCCAATGTTGCACTTTAATAAGGTAAAACATTGACGTTTTTGAAAACTATAAGCCAATTTTTGTTTTGTTTTGTTTTTTTTTCCATGGAAGAGATAGTGATGGATGACATTGCCAGGTATGCTTAGAATAATTTCTCTATTATGGAACAAAAATGTTTCATCTCTGCTTAACTGTTTCATTTTCTAATTAGGATGGTAACATCAGGGTTTCCCTTGTGTGTTTTTCTCTTTGAACTATTCTATCTAGGTCAGACTTTCTGCACCTTTCTGCATGGCACAGTAAAATTATATAGGGTTACAATTAGATACAGGCTAAAATAGCTAGAAATAATTTAAATAGCTATTGAGCTTAAATCTATGAATAGCCTACAAGGATTTACATTTGTATTCAAGTTCAGTTCTACAGCACATTAACTCATTTGCAACCCTTAGTACTTTATGGAAATATTTCTATCCTGAGCTTGCTTACACTACATTAGATAATGTTTATATATATGAATGATTGTGAGCTGGAGTGGCTTTCTTCCACTTATCCACAAACACAAGCAACAAAAGAATGGAAAAGAAGAAAAAATTGTGCAAAGTTTATTTAAAAAGGCACAGTTTGGAAACAAAACTTAAGTAATCTTTCATTTGAGTTTCTCTTCGTTTCCCTACCATTAAAATATTTATTTCAGATTTCAGAGCCTTCATAAACCAACTTTGACACTGCCTAAACTATACCCAGTTAAAAATTAGAAGCAAATTTTACTACAGGAAAACATCCCTTTACAAATATCCCACAGACAAAAAGGTGCGTTAACAAAGAAATCCAATCATTGCATTGAACAATTACTACTTGAGGGCAGATTTCTACAGCAGTACTTATGTGCTTAATTCCCAATGATTTCTGTGAAGAGGTGATGGAGGGATGGCACTGTGCACCAAGACTTCTATGACAGCTGTATCCATAGAGAGAACTGTGCAGTTTCCTATTTTAAATATCCAGGGCCAGCACCCATCAGGAAAGGCAGAATGGAGATGTTACTTACATTGAAGAGTCAGAGGGAGGGCATTATAACCTCATTAAGAAAAATAAAAGAATAATTGCACCAACAGCTTTTTGGGAAAAGAAGGTTATAGGTTTAAACTACAGTGAGAAAGCTTGAAGATAAGTACAAGGAATATGACAGCATCACAGAGAGTTTTAAGCTGGAAGGAACATCTGGACATCATGTAATCTTCCTTTAAAAGCAGGGCCCTAGATTAGGTTACTCAAGGCTCTGTCAAGACAACTCTTTGATATTTCCAAAAGGGAAGATTGCATCCCATCTCTGAGCTACCTTCTCAGTGTTTAACTATTCTCATGGTGAACATGGGTTTTTTTGTTAAATGCAAATAGAATTTTCCCTGAATCAACTTGTACTCACTGCCTCTTTTCCTGTCACTGTCCACTCTTGTGGAAGAGGAATTCCTATGTTCTCTATAAATAATTTTCATGTTTTGTAAGTGGATTGATAGATATGATTACTGATGTTGCCAGCAATAGGCATTTTTGTTGAAGGGATATCAAAGATTTGATGTGTATCTGACTTTCCCCTGATAACTCTTTCTTTACCTTAATCTCAAAACAAAACTCAGAAATCCAGAAAACCACGCCCATTTTTGGGCATGTGTTTTTAAGTTTCTCAGTAGAGTCAGTCTTAAATCAAGGCTTCCTTCTCAACAGAATGCCTCTGACAATATATATCCTTTTGTTTAAGCACTTCCTAGGATTCTATTACTGATGAGAGAAAAAGGTATGATAGCCTGCAGTCAGGACTCCCAGCCAGCTTTCACAGGAGTGTGGCAGAGAAAAAGTTTTTAAGGGATTCATCTACTTTTAATAATAATAATTAAGTAGCAGTTTTCAAGTGTGGTGTTTTCATATGAGAAGAATAGTGCTGTACTTTGATATTCATTTTTGTTGTGCTCTATATTTGTTTTTATGAATACAAGAAAACAAAGAAGGCAGAGAAAAACTCCTGATTACTCTTCACAGATGAAATGCAGTATAGTAGAGCTGCTCTGAAATACCTCTAAGATTTTTACAGCATGATTGTAGTTCTAAACTGACTTTACAGTAATGTAGTGATAATTTCAATTTTATTACTTATGCCACTATCAGAGATACTTATAAAAAAAAATTTTGGGAGCAGGATTAATTTGTATCATGGTTTTTATAAGAATTTGAAAAACAAAATAGGCAATATTTATCACATTATTTAAAACATCCAAAATTAGTTGACTGTTTCTGATTATTTTGCTGTAATATATCACTTATGTAGTTAAGAACTGAATATCTCTCATCTCTAATGTTCTTGATATACAATCTGATTCCACAAAATGGATACGTTCAAGAATAGTTCCTAGTCTTCAGTACTGAGGACACAGTGAAAACATGTGACTGGAAATATGTTTCCATAAATGATTGTAATTGTAACTTCTTGAAGGTACACTAAACTGTTACTAGGCATTACGAATTAACTGAAATCCATTCTATAGCTGGAAAGCTAAACTTACCTTCACCCGGCTTTAACTCTAGTTGAACTGCCACAACCCTTGACATTTCAAATTCATTGCATATTTTATCATTCCATTCCTATGGATCTGTTTTGTTGAGACATAATCCAACATAACAGATCCAGAAATAGAAGAGTTTTATTTTAAAGTTGACTTGCTGTGTCACACCTCATTTGTCATGCCTTCTGCATCTTGTAAACAACCAAATACAATGATATGCTCCATAAAATAAGAGTTATGGCCTCAAGATTTTATCAAGGTAGTTTCCATTTCTGGAAATATGTGTACATGTCCTTTATACACAGATGATGGATCTTTGCTCATTTTTTCTTGAAAAGGTAAATAGTGAATGGCAAATAATACTTGTGACATCATTCTGTCTTTTGAAGAAATATAAAATAATTTACCCATCTACACTCAGATTTTATTGCTTTGTTTTTGGTTTGAGTGTTTTTTTGGTGACTAAAACACAGATACTTTTAAACCTACAATGATTTTCAGAAGGTGGATACTTAGTATTTCTAAAAGGCCAGATACCTCTGTCACAAACACTTTACTCATATTTGCCACTTACTTGTGATAGTCTTGGCCATTTTTACTGTTTAAAAAACTCTAGCAAGAGAGCTATCATTCAGTACACTAGTCACTTGAGAAAAAAATGATCTTTACAAACAAACAGATAATCTACAACACAAACCCTTCTGTTCATACAATCTGCTTTCAGTTGCGTCAGAAATTAGCATAATATCATGGTTTGAGAAATGCTGTCAGCTGCTTAGTCTTTATGCTTACGGTATGCAGAATTGGAATCTGTGAAGGAAATAACTTATTGCTTTGAAAAAGAAAAAAGTACTTTCTTAGGTACCAGAGCAGACAAAAACCTAATTCAAAGTTCATTGACATCAACAAATTTCTTTACCTTGACTTCTGTAACTTCTAAACAAAGCTGTAAGGGAAAAGAGTCATAAATATATTGGCATTAGTGTTAATCCAACTTAAATAATATAGATTACATTATTGTCTGACATTCAAGCCATAATTACATAAATCTGCTCCATGTATTTGCTGTCAATTTTATGGATGTTTCATTCACTTAGAAAACAAACAAACACACAATGTTCTGTTTGCTTTAGTATGCAAGAGATCTGAGTGCTTAAGAAGTTTATTTATATTCATTGTTGCCTGTAAAGATGCCATTTGTGTGCAATCTCGGTAAGACATATGATAAAGCCAACTTCAGTTTCTCAGGTGATAAGAAAATATCATTCCTAAATCTGTTTCATAAGGTAATTAAAAAAAAAAAAAGAAAGAAAAAAAAGAAAGAAAAGAAAAAAAAAAAAAAGCGGATACCACAGTGAAGATTCCCAGTGGCAAAGTAATATATGGGTTTAGCAAAGCCACAGGGAAGATAATGCCAATCAGACAGTTATAATGAGATATATCAGATGGATAGGTTCAAAATCAGTTGTGGCTTTAGGAAATTAAAAAGAAAAAAGCATTACATTAGGAAGGTGTTAGAAGTATCTAATTTAAAGCCTTTATCATGATAAAGCAAAAAACTAGACATAGACATAAAATTTGAAGGGTTAAGGAGAAGAAGTGTTGTCTACACCTTTATTTTAGCAGATTATTTGACTCTTTTTTTTTTCTTTTTTTCTAAAGCTGCCTTTTTATTTAAAAAGAAGCTACAAGTAACCTAGAAAACACAGCTTGCAATCAGTCCAGGTTACTAAGAATTCAGTGTGCTTTAGATTAATCTCTTTTCTTTTCTGAGCTCTTCATATGACAATTCTAGCCTGTGATGAAAAACACATGTTTTTTTAAGTGACAGGTAGAAAGGGAGGGTGAAAGAGAGAGAGAGAGAGATACTTTCTTCTTTTCCTCTGTCTCAAACTGAAATTGCAGGTAAATAATAAATACAATTTTTATGATGACTCAGAATTTTCTATTCATAAGGGGCATTTGCTATGGATTATATACTGCGATCCTCGTTATTCATCTTGAGATGTACAACAGGTTTAAAATCCTATTTAGTATTTCTGAGTATACCTTAGTCAAGGCAAATCATAAAGTCATAAAAGTGGAGTCCTTAAAACCTCAACTTGTTAGACTTTAGGCCAATTCCCTTATTTCTAAAACAAAATCACTAAAGGCAAAACATACAGGCATGCAATATTAAAGTTCAGAAGAAAAGTCCTTCTCCCAAAGTTCATGTTTTTCCCTAGTATTTTTTACTATGGAGGTGTGGTACAACGGTCTGGTTGAAGTTAAAGCTTCAGAAATCTTTTCAAACAAAAAACCAAACAAATCTAAAGAGGTGTAGATAGACCTGAGATAGCAAATTTATGTAACTTCACCTAACTCGATCATCCCTTCCTCGGGAATCAAGGGTCATCTGAAAGCAGCAGCAAGCCTGTATTTGATCCTTCTCATCCAGGTGAAGAAATTTAGGGACTTGAACTAGGTGGACTGTGTAAAGGATGGAGTTTTTCAATGTCTGAATGCCATGGAAAATTTAAGCATTTTCTGTCTGCTTTTCCTGAAGCATAGGAAATGGAGAACCCATTGAAGATTGTGGGCTTTCTGAAACAAGTACGGGTTTCGCAGAGAATACTTCTTTCACCAATATCTAAGGGAAAATGAATGTTGAATCCTTCAGTTCTGCAGTGTAGGTTTTGTAGAGTTTTGTTGTTTTCCAATAGGTAATGTGACTGGCAATTCGGTTTCTCCTTTGCTATTTAAAAGGAAAGGGATTTTGCAATCTTTTTTTCTGGCTTTTGGAAGTACAGTAATTTCACAACCATAAGGTTCACTGGACTATAAGGCGCACCCCCTGGGAGTCGGCAGCTCTCGCAACTTTGTTGATCATATAAGGTACCCCGGACTATAAGGTGCACTTTTTTTTTTGCAGCGAGGAGCCATGTGGCGCGCAACAAATTAACAAATTACTGGCAGGTGCTCAATTTGCAAACATTTTTCAAAGATCGGTGTAGCCTTTAAACGCAGCCCCAGGCGCCCTCCCCATGCAGCGGGCACCGGCATTCCTGCCCACCTCCGGTGCCGGCTGGCACAGCTCCCGACTCCCGGCTCCCGGCTCCAGGCTCCCACTGTGTGGTGGCGCTGCGTCCTGGCTTTCCCTTGGCCGGCGGTGCTACCACTTCTCAGCACCTTCCCACGGTGCTTTTTCGCCGCTTTTCGGCGCATTCCTGTGGCACTACTTGATGCTTCCCTGAGGCCGCGCACCTTCCCCCTGCTTCTCCCCGGCTGGCAGCTGCTCCTTTGCCTGGTTTCCCCTACTCAGCAGCCGCGACTCCCGCGGTTCCCGACTCCTCCCGCACAGCTGCAGCTCCCGTGGGTCCTGGCTCAGCTCACTTCCAGGTTCACAAATTTCCAAACTTTGTACATCACATAAGGCGCACTTCTGGGTTTGGGGGAAATTTTAGTCAAAAGGGTGTGCCTTATAGTCGTGAAATTACTGTATATGTACTTTGAGAGACCCTCTATGTGCCTTGTGAGTAGTCAGGGGTTTTGTATCTTTTTGCAGGGTGTTGCCTATGGAAATCTCCAGCTTCTCAAAAATTGCGCTGGTAGATCTTGTAACAGAGAATAGACTTCTTCAATGAACTATTTAAGCTGTTTGGCAACATTTTTATTTCATTTTTGGTCAAAAGTTATGCTGTAGAATGCTACTCACTACTTGACAATGGATAATTTCTTTTAGCATTTCATTTATAAACTCAAAAACTAAAGCACAAATTTATCCTCTACTCTTGTAGTTCAAAAGCCTTTGGGATTACCTGTGCAAATTAAAGTGAAAATGGACTTCTACCCCATTTTCCCCACTTTAGGTTCACAAAAAGAAGAGATTTGTGTAAAAGGTGTATATGAATATGGATTTAAATAGTGAACTTTATTAAAGTTTTTGCTCCAAATTATCTGTGTGCAATATTAAAAAAAAATACATGAACAAACAGTTTAAATGTGGCTAAATATTTATTCTAAGCATAGGATTATCCTCTTATTTTAATGGTTACATTACACTTCTGGGGGCAAAAAAGGAAGTTTGGTAAAACATAATCACCTATCAGTATGACTGAGGTGTATACAAAATTAGCTGGACAAAATTCAGGACCTAAGCATGGGTATAATTGCAAGTTAAATCTACAACTACTTTGCTGAAAGAAGACCATAAGTATTTGCTCATATTAGTTGCTCTCTTAAGGTCTTTGGTTAATCTGCATGGGAACAGAAGTGAGCATTTAAAATGCTAAACTACAGTGATTACAACTTCATCTGTAGCAGCTGTAATAGATCTGTGTCCTTTGGATGGGCAAACAGTGTTAAATTGCAGATCAGGAGAAGCAAGTGTCAGCATAAATGTATACACATTGTTTGTTTCTATCCTGACCAGCATCTGCTGCACTAAGCTTACATCTGCAAGCTGCAAACAGAAAAGTTTTTGACAAATTGAATTTTGCTAAAAAATTGGTGGAAGAAGCTAAGATAGCTAAGCTAGCTAGAATATTTTTATAATAAAGGCTCCTCTTACTGCTTTTAAAAATGTTCCTCATCGCTCATCTGCTGCAGGGCTAGCCCATCTTGTAAAAAAACCTGTGAAGCATCTTACACTGTTAGAAGAAGTGGCCGAAGCTTGCTGCCCATTATTTTTCTACTGTTTCGATACATGTTGCTGTCATTTCATGTCCTCATATAGTCTCTTGCCTTGTGTTCAAATTTCAAATTGTCTGGGAGCTGGATCTTCCTTTTCATGTAGGTACATAACAGTGTGCAGCCCTCCTCAGTACAAACGGGTCTGTGATACTTGTCAGCAGTAGTGGAGCTTTATCTCAAATGCAGGTATATGGAAAGAACGATTGAAATAGAGCATTTATGTATAGCATAACCTTCTCAAGTATTTTCAGAAGAACTAAATATAAACTATTTATGTCATTAAACAGTGATTAGAGTTGTTACATATTTATGTATAACTAGGAAAATCACTCTAATTGATTCAATCTTAGCTCAGAGCTTGAACAAAATATGTATGAAAATCACAGAGCTTCTCTTATGTTTATGAAAGCATAAGAAAAATGATGCATTGAGACTAGCTGCTGCTTTAATCTCAGCAATTTAAAAAATGTAAGGATACTGGGGTGAGAATTGGAGTGAAGAACAATCTCTGTAGACTTAGAAATCTGTGTTGTACCAGGAGGAAAGGAAAAGAAAGGTATAATTCCTGTGTGGGAATAGAAGATTCAGTTTATTAAAAAGCCTGCTTCAAGCTTTGCTTGCATGTATAATCTAACGGAATTTGATAGACTCGAATTAGGACTTATAATGTTAAAAATATGATAATATTTTAGGGACTATTAGGGGTCCAATCCCTGCAGCTATTTTGCTTGATTAGCGCTTGACCCTTCTATATGTAGTAAATATTTCCACTTACAATGAGAAAAAAAATAAAACTGCTTTACCATTGCAAAAATTTAAATTATCTATTTACTTATATGCAAAGCCATCTAGTGAAAAACTTGACATTAAATAGTTCAGTCCCATTGCTAACAATGTTGTGAACTGGTTAAAATCTGTCAATATTGTGGAATTACAGAATTCGTAGGGTTGAAAGGGACCTCTGGAGACCCTAGAGCTCCATCCCACTGCCAAGACAGGATCACCTAGGGCAGGTTATATACAGGAGCACATCCAGGTGGGTTGCGAATGTCTCCAGAGAAGGAGACTCCATGACCTCCCTGGGCAGCCTGTTCCAGTGCACTGCCACCCTCAACGTAAGGAAGCTTTTCCTCATGTTGGAGTGGAACTTCTTGTGTTTAGTTTAGGCCATTGCTCCCCATCCTGCCTCTGGGCACTACTGAAAAGAGCTTAGCACCATCTTCTTGACAAATGCCTTTGAGATATTTATACACTTTAAGAAGATTACCTCTCAGTCTTCTCCAGACTAAATAGGCCTAGCTCCTGTAGTGTCTCCTCATAAGACAGAGGCTCCAGAATACATATTTGTCATTAATATACAAGCTAAAAACCTGAGCTATTTCACTGAATTGTTGAGGTTGGAGCAGTCCTTTGGAGATCATGTAGTTCAACCCCTCTGATGAAGCAGGTTCAACAGATTGCACAGGATAAATGTCCAGGTAGGGCTTTGAATACCTCCAGAGAAGGGTACTCAAAAACTTCCCTGGAAAGCATGTTCCGGTACTCTGCCATCCACAAAGCAAAGAAATTTTCCTCATATTTAGATGGAACTTGCTTTCTTTCATTTTGTGACTGTTGCCCCTTTTCCTGCTGCTGGGCATCACTGAGCAGAGCCTGGCCCCATCCCCTTGCTCCCTGCCTTTAAGATATTTGTATGCATTGATAATATCCCCTCTCACTCTTCTCTACTCCAGGCTAAGCCACTCCATCAGCCACATAAGAGAGATGCTCTAGATCTCTAATCATCCTCTGAGCCCTTCACTGACCCTCTCCAGTAGCTCCATGTGTCTCCAGGAGTCCAGAACTGGACACAGAAGTCCAGACTTGGCCTCACCAGGGCTGAGTAAAAGGGCAGGATCCCCTCCCTTGGCCTCCTGGCAATGCTTTTCCTAATGCACCCCAGGACACCACTGACCTTCTTGGCCAAAAGGGGACACTACTGGTGCAAGGACAGCTTCTTTCTTCATCAGAATCCCCAGGTCCTTCCCCACTGAGCTGCTTTGCAGCAGGCTAAAATTATCTCTGCTGAAGTCCAGGATTAAGTCCATGTCTGAGTCTTGTAAAGGAAAGAATTTCTTAAGAGTTAAGTATACCAGTATGAAATGAACAAGATATCAATTTACAAGGAATAATTTTTGAAGATTGCTTTATTATATCACCTGACATCTACCACTTCTGGTAAATTATAAAAAGGAACACTGGGAAGAAAACATGAATATGAGAACCCAGAGTTAAAGGCTGTATATAGAGCAATGGTAGTGGATGTAGAAAGAAAAAAACCCCGACAAACCCAAATTTTGTTTCAGAAAAATGCAGCCAGCATTTTTACAGATTTGTTTCTAACTCCTTGTGCAAAAATCTGTTGCTAGTGTGAGAAACACTTCTTGCAAAAGCATGCTGAGGCTTCACTATTGCTCTGAAATGTCTGAAAAGGAATGGTAAAATGCATTAGGGGAGAAAAGGTAATTTCAGCAAAATTTTAAGAAGGTGGAATTGGAAGCCTTTGGAGAGGATAACAATGCTTAAATGATATAGTCTTTATGATGTAAACTATCTGATGTGAATGCATATTTTGTCACTTGGTATTATTTTTAGGGTATAGAATGTTATTTCTGCACAGGTCATCTGAGGAGAACAAACTTCCTGCTATATTTTATACTTTTTGTCTGCAGTTGCTAACCTGATTGAGGACAATGAAAAGAATGTAAGGCAGAAATTTTTGAGATAATTCAATTCTCTATCATGGAAAATACCATTGCTGGGAAGTTCAATACACCTTTCTAAAATGACAAAGTTACACAAATTTAGTTTATTTTAAAATACTGTTTTTCACCAGTTCTGGATTTGCTTTTATTTGCTTCATTGTCTATCCATACTCTGGGCACATTCTTGCAGCATGAAAACACCCTGTGTTCTTAACATCCTTTCCAAAAATGATGAACTAAAATAGTATCTTTCATTAATGTGATGAACTATATTTTAATACTAAAAAATAGTACTTCCCTGCTTTCCCTGCTGAAAGGATCACTAACCTTGTTTAAACACTCTATGCTCTTATTTATCATTTTACAGTACAGTTACCAACTTCTGCCCATAGGTAAATGTTGTTTTGTTATCCATTTTTCTGGAGAATTTCTTCTGACAATGCTCTGTATTTTCCTTCCTTTCTTCCAAGTTATGGACTTTTGGGAAGATGATCAATGCTCTGTAGTAGAGTCATTAGGAAAGTTCACTGCTTGAAGACTTTCTTAGGAAGAGTCAATGTTTGAAAATGTTCTTTTGTTCAAAATCATGCCCAACAGATAAAATATTCACGAAATAGAAACAGTAATAAAAGATTCAATTAAGATGGGTCAAAATGTTAGAGTTAGTAAGTTAATTTTTTACAGGATTGCTGCACATTTTATTGATGAGAAAATATCTAATAATCCTATTTAATAAAATCATTAACATAAAGTATTTTATTCACCTGAATGTTTGACCTGAAAGTTAAGTCAAAATCAGTGGAGTTAAAAAGATAAAAGAAATATTCCTTTAGATCTTGAAACACTGGAAAAAAGCGATGTTTCCACCAAAGAATTTATTCTTTGTCACACTGTTTGTTTTGATGAAAAGATGATGATTTTGATCACCCTTTAGTTACTCCTTGTTGTAAGCTTATTCAGTAAATAAGAGATGCAAACAGATGTTGCTAGCAGCCACAGTGGTTTGCATAACAGTTTGGGAGCTCTGCTTCCAGATCTTCTGGGAACTTCTGGGAGCCACAGGGTGTGTGCTGGTGGTGGTGGTGTGTGCTGGTGCAGCTGCTACAGAGCTCCTAGAGGCTTTTGCTTCTATTAGCAAAGATCCTGTTTCTGGTAGTGTCCCTCAGATACTGTGGTCAAAGGATACTTTACCCTTCTCTCTTCAGCTGGCTCCTGAAGAGTCAGTGATAATCCCCATTCAGCTGGTGCTAGGGAGAAACCTGCACTGCCTGCCAGCCCAGGTATCAGCTCCCAGCAGTACCCAACACATGATTCAGTTTGTGCAGAAGCATGGGTGGAGAGTGGGCAGAAGCTGCTGGAGGGTTACAAGGATAACTTCATGACACAGACACTGGTTGGCACAACCAAGAGCGACAAAGATGGACCTACTGTTCACCGGGAAAGAGGTACTGGAATGTGGCAATTAATGGTAGCCTGGGCTGTAGCCGCCATGGAACAGTGGATCTGAGATGATGTGTGACACATTTGTGTGATCTCTAGTCCTTAACACACTCAGACTGGACTTGTTAAACTTCTGAGATATTAGTCTGATCTGAATTCTGTTTAAACTTGAGTTATCCTTTGAACTCTTCAGTTGCTATCCATCATCAGCTGAATGGCCTGTTTACAGAGGAAAGATGGAAGTTGGAGGCTGTATAAAGACAAGCATTTCAGAAGTCTCTGCATGAGAAATAGTTCCTTTTCTGGGAGATTTAGTTTAGTGACTTGCAAAATTCAGATATTTTAGTGCTTATTTCCTGGTTTTCGGCTACTAATTTGGTTTTCCATTAAAGACAGTAGAGAATTTGAGATCAGAGCATATTTTATGAGATCTAAACCCCAACTTCTCATCTGCTTTCTGAAGAGGCCAATTATCTGAAACCATTATTCAACACTACATAAATCTTCCTATAAACCTCAGAGTTCTGAGTTAAAAAAAATCTGAAGCCACATGGTCCGTATGCTGATTCCATATGAAAAGATCTACCTGTTTTAAGAATTTTAAAAAATATTAATTGATGGTTTTCTCACAAACACGCTCCTTCTGGCACTGTCAGTTTTCTTGCAGCATCAGGACAGCATCACAAGCTCTTTATTTCGTCTTCAGGTTATCCAACACAAATGGCACCAGCGCTGAAAATCCAGTAGAAATAATTTTGTACAGAAAATTTAGCAGCAATAATAATGGCACCATGACCTGATTATACAGCAGTAAAGAAAGATAGCAGGTTTTTTGGTTTTTTTTTACTTTTTGGTGGATGCAGGGTTCTATACAAATTTTGAAAGAGAAGACACTCTAGATTTCTGACATAACAGTAACGTATGACAGAATCATGTAAAGAATATCAGAGTTAACGTTATTAAGTAATCAATTACTCGATTTATATTTACACGTGAACATGAAAATGAAACAGCTTCTGAAGGTAAGAAGTGATTTGTACCTTTTGTACCAGAAACTCAACATAAAATTTCCTAGCTGATTCATTATGTTCATGTAGGAATTAAATTTGTCAGCCTTGAATCCAAATTAATATGATTTATTTTTTCTGTTTTAGAAGTCTTTTAGGAAAATCCTCCTTTAGTTTTAAATGTAAAACTACTAGTATTATAATGAAGACATTCACAGCTTAAGCCCTTTTGCTTTAATTCACTCAATTGGGAATTTTTAAATTTATCTTCATGTAAGAGATTGAGTTGAAATTTTCTTTTTGTCCTCTCTTAGGTCTTGTCTATCATCAGTTTCTGTGGAGAATTTTATTTCCAAATCATCTTTTGCTTGCAGCCATTAGTAACCTAGAAGACAGCAATGCTGAAACTGATTTTTTTTTAATCCTAATACTTTGTATTAGTGTTGAAACTTACCTCATATGTGTATACCAATAGATAGGCACCTCTATCTTTCACACAATCCGTGCTGATCTACTTTGACATTCCAAGGTTTCTATTCAAGCTGAGACAGGGAGCTTGGAAGTTTGAGAATCTATTGCTTTTAGAAATTGAATAGAAAACTTGTGATATCTAAATTACTTAAGCAGTATACCACAGAAGTGTAGGGAAGAGTACAAGGACTTTTTTCTTAGTGTTGATTCATTATTCTAGGGTTTGAATTTGTGTGAGCTTGAGGCTGCCTTGACCATGCTCAATGTTTCCAGTTGGTTCCAAATTTTAGTACCTAAGTGATGGTGTGCCTTTCACTAGTTTTCTCTCATAATGATCTCTTTCCACTTAAGTGCTACAACTATAACCCTTCATCATCCATTCCATGACAGGGGAATGACAGAGTTAGTTGTAAGACAGCAAGTAAGAGATGCAGCAAGATGCCCCATGGCTCGTAAGTGCAGCTTCCTATCTCTGCCAGTTTCAGATGGATGCTTTTGTGAAGGAACAAAAGGAGACCAAACATACAAAAATACAATGATACCTTGTATGTTCAACACCCTGCAGAAATGGAGAGATTTTTTTCAGCTAACTTAGGACAACTCAAAAAATTCAGTTGTTCAGCAGTAACAGGGATAATCCCCCAAAAATAGGAATGAGAAAAGTGCAAAAATATTTACATGTTACATGCCAAGACAAAAGAATTTGATTTTACCTTGAAGTAACATACTGTAGTATGCCAGGATCCTTAACAGTAAAATGGATTTTTAAAAATACTAAGGAAGAGATTAAAGCATGTAATTTAAGTGAGAAACAGAATGGCAGGAATTCCTTGGCTAAGCAAGTTCTGTTTTACTTGAAGACCTCAAAGAAAATTTCAAGCTTGCAAACCAGGTCAGGGCTACTTTTATGCCCTGTTTTCATCCTTCAACAGGCTACCAAAAAAAAAACAAGTGCTAGGGATTCAAGTGTATGAGGAGCCTAATCCTTTCATTTCCTTAGCTTTTATGAAGGAGTAGGTTTAAAACTTACTTTGGATTTGGGTAACTGTTTAATCTGCTGGTTTGGTCTATTATTGCCAGACTTAGACTCTCATTCCTACATCCAGTCTTATACTCGGTTTCTTCTTAGTGTAAACCATGTCCTGTTTTTCCCAGTCTTGTACCAGAGTTACTCTACCACCAACATCAAGTGGCAGGAGTTGTAGGCAAGCCCTGATATAAAACTAGCTCAGACCAGAAGAAAACCTTGGAGATTAATGACAAAAGCATGACTGTAAAGGATCACTGTATTTTTATTTTAATAGCAGTTTTTGCAATTGCTGTTTCTTTTTTCAATTGAAAAAAAAATATTTTAATAGCAACCTTTGCAGATATATATGTTTATATATATATATGTATAAATGCAGATCCATATATGTATACATATGTGTGTATACATAAATATACATATGTATTTTTCAGAACCTTTTATTTTTTAAAATATACATTAAATATTCTGGAGTATAAGTCCCTCTTTGTGGAAAGGTGCCAGTTTTCAATGAAACATAGAGGAGTTTTTAACGTGAACAAAAAGCATGTATTTTTCATCAAGATTCTTTCCTGAGAAATTAAATTAGGTTGAAGTCTTAATAAAGTAGTAAAAATTTAACATATTTTCCTGTAAGACTGTACATATGTGATCATTTTAAATATTTCTGAGCTTTAAGGTTTAACAAATTAATGTACCTGACACCTTAACATAAAATTAAAAAGAGCTTTCAGTGAAACAAAATTAAATGGTTATTCATACAAGCTCAAGGAAGTGATTTTTTAACTGCATTTTTCAATTGTATTAAAACATCAGATAAAAGTAGAAGAAGCTGTGTGCATTTTTACCTCTGTCACATATTCCGAAATCCACTCTTATATAGTAATGATTTACACTGGATTTGTAAAGGTGTTAAAAAAATTACGGAGAGGTTAAGTAACAGAGCTATTGGCAAAGCATATTCATGTGTATGTGTAATATTTGGTATAAATTATTAATGTAAAGGATAATATTTGTTTTTAGAGTAACTTCAAAAGTATATTATAATTTCCTTGTACGTTTGATTAAAGCTAGCAGTTGAATGGTACACATAGAAAAATAATGTAATTCTAGAACAATCCATTAAATTTCACCAATTTTACTGACCTTGTCAATGCTATTTCTTTGAGAATAGAAGTAGAACACACTATATTTTCTGCTGCAGATAAAAATAAAGTGGTTAAGTTAAGTCTCCTGGCAAACAGAAAAAATGAATCCTCTCTAAGAATGCTAGAGAAGTTAGTGAGTTGGTGAGCTGTAAATCAGATGTTAGTTCATATACTCGGTGATCATTAAAAAAAAAAAGAACAGGTAAAGGACAGCAGCATTTATGTTTATTTAGTAAGTAATAAAAAGGAACAAGTAAGCTATTCAACATATGCATAAAATATTGTCCTGAGACATCTGTATTTTTTTTAAATATGTAATTGAATAAAGGTTTCAAATATAAGTAAAAATCATATTTTATTTTTCATTAGATTCAATGAGATATGAAAAAATCATTCACTAAAACAACTTACATGACACTTTGTTCTTTTTTTCCCATATGAACAGTATATTGTAATTAAATTCTCTGTCAGTTGATGTAGCAAGAATATGGTGAACAAATGCCATAATCTCAGTAGTATATTTAAAACATTTAATTTTGAGTGCTCCCGTTATATTTCTCTTTTTAAAAATATTGTCTATACCTGGCTTACTGAATATGAATTCTCTATTAAAAAAAGAGTATGTAATGTAATAATGACTTAGGAAGAGCTTTCAATACATTACTTTTGTTTCATCATGAGACAATGAGAATATGTTGTGTTTTGAGCAGCATTTAACTCAAAACATCTATGTTTCTTCTTTAAATAATTAATCTCAAGTGAGGTATGATAATCAACAAGGTGGTATTCCAAATGCCTCCAAAATTAGGCAATTTAAGAAAATACGTATGACATTTAATCAGAGATAGGACAAAAAATAACTTCTGATCAGTTTCTGTCTTTTATTGTGAGGGTTTTTAGTTGCAGCAGCACTGATTATGGCAAAAGCAGGTCACGTAGGCCAAGGTCAATAAATTTCAGTAGGGCTGCATTTACCATAATCTTGCCTTCCTTGTTCTTGATAAAAAAAGAGTATTTTGTTCATGGGTGTGCACGACTCCTTGATTAGAAAATACCAGTTTTCCCTCCTGTAAGACAGAAAGAAAAAAAAATAGTTTGGAAATTCAATCTACTTTGTCTCATTTTTTTCAAGTACTGGCATCATTTCACAGAAAAGGTTTAGTTAAACTTTTGAAAGCTTCTTGAAAATCCAACAATCCAATTGCATCAAAGTATCATACAATTTACATTTGATTTGTATACTGAAGCTGCCTGCATAAAGGTCCCAAATTCAGAAAACTGTCTGATGCTGTAGAGTATGGAGAAGAGAGTAAAGAAACCATGACATAGAGTAATTTTAATCTCCAGAATGTTCTCTCTTCAGCTTGAATTTACCAAAAGTGTCTTTTCTGTTTCAAAACTCTAATTTTAATTTATGAATTTACTTCAACAATAGCACAGCATATATTGAAATCTTCTTTCAGTGAACATAACTGTTTTATCTGTGAAACTTCATGAGCATAGTTTTAAGAGAAATTGGGTTAGATTTAACCTGGAAACACACAATAAATCTGCTTCCCAGGATTCTCTCATTCTCTTACCCCTGAGTGAGTGATCTTTCAATTTTCTACATCAAGGAACTTTTTGGAGCATGACTACTCCCGTAAGCTATTATTTAAGTATTTTTAATGATAAATACATTTTCTTATAGTCTCATTAGTCAGATACATTTCAAATGATGACTGGAAGTTTGCATACTTAGTGCTGTCTTAAAAAATACTAATTTAAGTTTCATATACCTTTTGTAAAATAAAATTATGACAATATATAAGACAGTTATTGGTGCCTAGTGGAAAGGTGAAAGCACATTATGGATTAGAAGATAAAGACTAGAAATAAGAAATTTCTTCATAAGAAATAGAATGTTCAAAAGAGAAGGAATTAATAAAATCATAAAAATATTTAAATTTGGAATGGCACATTTTCATAAATGCTGTGTCAAGAAACATGACCCATGCCTCCTGCTTCTGAAGTTTGCTATCTTAGACACTTACCTGGTGCCCTAAATCTTGCTCTTAGGAGATTCAGAAGTCTGAAGGAGGCTCTTATGAATGTGTGTCTCACGAAGGATGCTCTCATTCTTCTTACTGTATTTCATAATCTATGAATCAAACTGCAGGTGGGAGACAAAGTAGCCATCTTATTCTATATGTTTTGTTGGCTTTTTTTTCTTCTGCAAAACAAACACATCAATGAAATAAATTTTAAAAATCACTATTTTCTCATTGTAAAAAGTGGAAGTACTATACGTCTTCTGTTCATATAGTATGGTGTAATATCTAGCAGGAATAATAAGGAAACTAATTTGAGAGTGATGCTGAAATATTGATAATACTCAGTCCTTGTATTCTAAGTACGTTTTTAACAGAGCAGGATAAATACCAACTTGTAAATAACTGTCCCATTGGATTTAAAACTTAACTTTAACAAAATTAAGATGAAGGCATTTTCCACAAACAGTGCATACTAGATATCTATAATGCAGCTAAAACTCAACTTAATGTGGTGTCTTTATTTGCAGTTGAAAGCATACAAAATATGGAGAAGAAGGATATTTGATGTATAATATTCTTTCAATAAGTGCCAGGGAATTATTCATAATCCTATATATAGTAGTTATGAAGACTTGTTTGTTTTGGGTTTTTTCTTATGTTTAGTTGGCTTTTGGAGTGCAGTTTAAAGCATTTGTATTCAGATGGGCTCCCAGCTGAATATTTGATGTCTGTGCTAGCTAATACAGCCAGCAATTCAAAGCGATGGTTTCTGAATTACTTTATTTGGGGAACAAGAGAAGGGGAAATGTGTTTTGTTTAATTGCATGTTTTGAATTCATAAGACATAACACGTTCTTTCATGAAAGATGTCAAACAGAATAGGTTTTTCCTTAATTATGCTCCAAGGCCCTACATTTATTCTCTTGGACAGCTTTCTAGAAAACTTCTGCCTTCTGGCTCCTGGAGTTCCCAGTACTTAGAGAGAATACATACATTGCTCTATCCTTTGTTACCTCAGAAACTGTTGGTGTGTCTCATTTTTCTGTAAAACTGTGTGAGACTGGCATTCATAGTGCACACAAAGATCATAGTAGAGACTTTAAAATAATACAGTTTAATCTTAATTTATTTATTTAATATGGGGTTTGTTGGTTAGGGTTTTTTTAATTACAATTTTGTTTCTAAGCCAGATTTTTTTTTTATCATGGCAACGAAAGTCCCATATCTAGTCCTAAATCTAGATTTTATTTTAGAAACTAAAACCACAGAAAGTGGTGTATTCATAAATGCATTCACTGCATGTGGTTGCATTTGGCAGCACTGAAGGATTTCTGGCCCCAAATTATCAGACTTCTTGAATCTCGTCTCATGAATCTCATATACAGTGAATGAGGATTGTTGGTATGTACCCAGTTGCTGAGCAGCAGAAATTAGCTTTGAATAGTGTTTTTGGTATTGCTTACCCAGAGATAACACTCAAGGTATGAAGATGGGCTAAGATGTGTAGGACAATGGTTTGAATCCTTGCAAGGAATATAAATTATCTTTGTTTGTTAAAATTAATGCCAAAGGAAGGTGTGATATTCTTTTAGAACTGCTTACTGAAATAATCCCACGTTTGAGTCACCTAGACATTCACCAAGTACAGTAATTTCAGGATTATAAGATGCACCATTTGACTAAAATTTTGGTCTGAACCCGAAGTGCAGCTTATAATCAGGTGCGGCTTATATATGGACAAAGAATGAAAAGTTGCTGTTTTGGTTTGGAGAACAAGTGTCTGCTGAGAAATGCAGGAGCCTCTCTTTGAAATAGAGAATCCCCTCCCTCCAAATTATTAGAATTTTGAAATCAAGGGGTTTTCAGGCAAAGATATGGGAATTAGGAATAACAGTTCTTTACTAGGGA
>PYHW01010392.1:3823495-3835945 GCA_013186435.1 Turdus rufiventris | reverse complement strand
AGGGAAGGGAAGGGAAGGGAAGGGAAGGGAAGGGGAAAGGAAGGGTATTTTCCAATAAAAAGCTAGCCTATACTAGTGTGTCTTGAAATTAAAATAAGTGATGGGAAAAAAAAAAACAAAAAACAAAAAACCCCCAAAAACCCTCATGCAAAATATGCTCCTTCTCTTTCAGAGAAAATCAAATTTATGCTATAGCTTTCTTTTCTGGTCTTCAGAAATGTGTCACTATTAGGTCTACGGTTGGTCAGGAATAATTTGGTCATTACAAAATAATCTTTAACTCTGTGTTCATGTAGATGCTGTCAGAAGAAACACATGAAATGTCTTTGCTCCTTCTGATGTGTTCATTTTGTAAAAGCTGATTTTTATACTGTTTTTATAATGCTATTTGACTCACTTGAAGTGCAATACCACCCTCTTATTCAGTGTGCATGGATATTCTTTGGCCATGTCAAAAATTTATCATATACATCTAAACAAAAGAAAATTTGTAATAAAATATGCTCAGTATTCATACTCTCAGTTACAATTAAGTTACAGAAAGCTTACATGTAACCTCTATCAGTTTTCATCCTTACAAAAATAACTACAAAAATGATCCTGGTGATTTTCTTATAAATTTTCCAGATTTTATTTTTTAATATAATGATTAAATGATTGTAAAAAACTACTGTCATGTGGATTTTCAATAGACTTAACCTGTAGATTAAACTAGTACATAGCTGCCAAGTAGGTGTATCTTGAATCTTTTGCTTTCTTTTTCTGAAAGAGGTATGGAGATATCATTTCTGCAATGTGTATTTGATATTAATTCCATTCCTGTTCCAGGTTGGATAGCTGTATGAAGTAGATTAACTTGGAATTAGGTTGCTGTGTGCAAAAGGAGACCCAAGAAGAGCCAGCACAACTAACTTGTTTTTTTCTTTTGTGCTTTTTTATTTGAATGATACTATGAATTATCTGATATTCAGAAATAATTGAAAGGTAAAAGATGAAAACTCTAGATGAACTTTGGAAACAAAGGAGAATAATGCAAAGATTTTGCTGCATTTATTGGAATTTTTTGATGCTTATAGTTTATTCCATTCACACTGTTTCCATCTGCAGCACCAGCTTGCTTTTCTTCCCTTAGGACTGCAGGGTGTTTTAATAATAGGCCTTCAAGACCCCCATAGCAACGAGAAGTCTGATAAAATAAAGAGAAAAAGGAGCTGAAATGATCCCCAGAGAAGGAAAACATATTTTCCACTTTTCATTTCTATTTCACAACAGAATGATGGGCTGAACTAATAAAAACCCATTGGCATTCCAGAAAACCCAAACAGAGTTTGCCTGTTGGGTAGTAATTATACGTGCCAAGTATTCACATACATAATTAAGCAGTGTTCTGTTTCTTTAAATAAACATAATCACACAAAAGCCAAAATTGTCAAATGGTTTCCTCATCATTTGAACTAGAGAATAATAAGAAAAGTTTTCTGGTGAATTTTTATTTCCCTCTCTGCTCTCATTGGTAGGCTCAGTTGATTTACAGAAATTAATTCAGTTGACATGAGACATTCTCAGATATTATTAATTTCTGAAACACATTGTTATCATTTGGCCATAGGTGCAAAGCACATCAGTCCCTACTAACAGCCAATAACCTAATCCTAACCAGCTCTCTGAGTTTGTTTCTAATTAGTTTAGGTTTTGTTTGCCTTTCAGTACGTGCATGCTAAATCGACAGATGTGCTGTTGAGGATCAATAAGGAATGTCCTGCCTAACTATCTCCCAGCTGTACCAGTATTTTCCTGAGTAATATTGCTTTTCTTTGTTGTGTTGCTCTTTTAGGTTGCCTGCATGGTGCATTTTCCATGACAACATGTGAGATGCACAGAAGAACCTGCATGTCTCTAGCTTGACTGATCCTGGTGGTGAGTGACAAAGCAGCAGCCATCGTACAGCAGCATCACTCCCTCCAACAGGGAGAGAAGACAGAAATCTCTCTGTAAAACATCCTGGCGCATGTGAGAGCAAGCTTCCTAATTCCACAAAATTAGCCTATAAACATTATGTATTGGTGCCATTACTGCTGTCATTTCAGGAAGGACATATCACTTTAATGACAAAGTGAGGATAAGAGGCTTGTGACTGAAAGCACACTGGGAAGTGTAAAGATGTCTCAGGCACTTTTAATACTTAGCTGTGTTGGAATGGCATCTCTGACTCCTGATGCTACAGGTTCAATGCCATGTCGTATGCTATTTGCATATATCTTCTTGTCCTCCTTCTGGCTTATTACCTCAAATATTTATCAATGCAGTTAAAATACACTGAAGAACAGGACAGGTGAAAGAAATTTACCCNTTTTTTTTTTTTTTTTTTTTTTCTTTTTGGTGCAAAAAGGAGGCAAACGTGGGTTTAGCAGCCCATACAGGAAGTGCTTTCTGCAGCAGCATTAGGAAAACAGTCTATTGGGCTTAGAAAGTGGCTTCTTGGGACATGACTAGCTAAAAGCAGTATGTTGGATACAAAATGGGTGATGATACATTTTCACCTTGGTTACATATGGACAGGGCTAATTTCATTTGTCAAATCTGAAAAGGACAATACCGTAGCTGAGACATGTTATCACCATAACCTGTTAAGAACTCCATGGCGGATAGGCGGAAGAGAGATATCAGATCTAAGAGTTTAATGCATAAAGATTTTCGGGTTCCGCACCTCTGCAGTAGTATGACTTCACTCATGTTGATGAGATGGGACTGGCTTGGAATTTAAACAGCCATTCAGATGAACCCAAGGCAGCATAAGAAAATCCCATTAGTGATATAGAAGAAAAAATAATTTGATATCAGTGTTTCTGAGTGACTCAGAGAGCTATATGCTAGCTTTTGGTTTTTGAAGAAATCCTATAATTAATAACTATTCAAAAGCAGCCCTGGGCCATGTTTTTAACTAAAAAATTATCATCAGACAAACTTTATAATAAGCCATAATTGTTACTTGGTGTACCTTAAGAAGTTTTAATATGACTATATTTCAGAAAAGGTGTTATTTGTGAGCTGTTTCATGATGATATTGTGATTTCAGAATGATTTTGAAGTCTTAGTTAGTCACCTGGGATTGGTCACCAAGACAATATAGTACTGTCTTCTCTTCCATTAAACAGGAAAGGGTAAAACTAAAAAATTCAAGACATTCAATCAGAAAGCTGCATGTCTGTGCAGATCTATTGTTCTTACCCCCAAGGGCTTTGGTTTCTGTTCTGAAAATATTTTCATCAAAGCAGAATTCCTGTAAATAAGATTTTGCTAATACAAACAGCCTTGAAATATACTTTTGAAAATAAAAGGTATTTTGTCATTTTTCTTAAATTTTATTTGATCAAGTGGTTAAATACACTCTTCACACTTCTCATGGAATTCTCTTCTATTGGCCTCTAAATCCACAACATTCCTGAAAATTTATAATTAACCCAAAAGTAATAAACATACTTCCCCCTTTTGTTTTCTTCTTTAAAGACACAGCCTTTATTAAGTCTGTTTTGATCAGGGAGAGTCAGTAGATGCTCTTTCAGAGATCAAAATTTGATTCACATTTACTGGTGGGTTTTTTTGTTCCTTTTTTCACAGTTTAAAATATACTATAGATTACATGGAAAAAGAGTAAGATGATTGCTGTCATTTAAGGAGTCTTAATTTTGGGGGGTTGGAGATTAGGGGTCGTGGGAAATTAAACTTGCACATTTAAAAAACTCAAAACTTGTCTATAAGTATTGCATGACAGTCACATTACACATAATTTGTCTGAGAGACCATAAAGTACGTACTATAAGTACCACAGTTTCCTGGTTTACATCAATTATATTGCTAGGTAATTTTCCCCACAGATTCTTGTAACATCAACTTTTTCATTTTTCCTTTTTTTTTTTTTTAAATGTCAGGAGTAACTTTAACTAAGAACTCTGGCAAGAACACTGCTAAGTTCATGAAGAAATTAGTGTCAGAGAATCTCTGTTGCATGGACCAACTTAAAGAATTAGTGAAAGCTTATAATTTTAATTTATTGGAACCACATGCTTGAAAGTGGACATAAAATTGAAATTCAGAAAGGCTCTTGGTGCCTTTATGAAAGGAGAGTGTTAATGTTCGACCTTGGACAAATTCCAAGACATTTGATTAATTTTACCTATCCAGAAACTGTGGGCAATTTTATTAGGTACCAATTGTTACAGCTCAACTGTTATGCTGTTCCTGCAGAACTTAAACACAGTTATTTGTAGAGCTTTGGAAAACAAAGGATTCAGAAACAACATTTTTCTGAAGAGGTGAAATTGATTATAATAAATACTTATGTTCCAGTTATAAATTAGTGGAGAAAGCTGATACTCCAACATTAAGCCTTGCAAAAGTTACTAAATTTGGCATTGATTCCATGTGAAACCTTTGAGAATTTTCACAGATAGACCAGAGAATTAGTCTCTAGACCAGACACTAGCAACTAAGCATAGGTAAAACCAACAGCCATTACAAGACAACAAATAACTGTATTGTGATTTTTTTTCTTTATTAAAAGGGACATATATATTGTTATTTTCATATATTGTCAGTTTTCATTCTAAAGAAGAACTATTAATCATTCTTACTAATTCAAATCCTATTTTACAGTCTAGAGGATACCAAGGGAAATCAAATAATATTATCTAAGCTAATGGATGATTACCTGAAGTGTCACTGCATCACCATTATGCACTATTATTACTAAAAAAACACAGAGTCCTGTTGAGGTGGGTTCAGAGGAGGATCTCAAAGCTGCCTAGAGGGAAGGACCACTTCTATGAGGAAAGGTTGAGAGAATTGGGATTATTCAGTTCGTAGGAGTCTCTGAGGAGATGCTATTGCAGCCCTTCAGCACTCAAAGGGGGACCTTTAAGAAAAGAGGAGCACAATTTTTTTGTCAGGGTGTGTTACATCAGGATGAGGGGTAATAGTTTTAAACTCAAAGAGGACACAATTTAGATTCAATATAAGGAAATTTGTAGGGGGTTTTTTTATATATATAATGAGAGTGTTGATCCAATGCTATAACAGATTGCAAAAGATGTCATAGATATCCCATCCTGGGAATATTCAAGGTCAAGTTGGATGGGACTCTGAGCAATCTGCTCTTGTTGAAGATGTCCCTGGTCATTGTAGTGAAGTTGGGCTGGATGCCTTTAAAGGCCCCTTCCATCCCAACACATTCTGTGATCGTGGGATTCAATGTGTAAGTGCTCAGCCTGCAAGGTGGAGGGAGCCCTGTACCTCCTTAGACATACACAAATTTAATAGGCAATTTAGTAGGAATTCTTGATTTTAATTTCTTTCTGTACACAAAGCTGCATGTGAACACTGAAGTGGAATAAATAAAGTTGTATAAATTAAGGAATAAATTACTCATTCAGTTCCTTGAATAGACCAGTGGTTAGAGCACAAATTGTAAGTTAAGAAACTTTGTTGCTCTTTCCCTTTGTGCCATTTAATTGCTCATGAAAGATGTACTTCTCTGTTTCAGTTTTCTCATTGTCACAGTCAGGCTAGTGAAACTTGCTTTCCTCTCAGATATGCTATGAAATTTAAAAACAGTGACATGAACTGTAAAAAAGCCTCGGTACAACTAAAAGGTGTGATCTTACGATGATTTTGGTTTATAATTTTGCACCTAAATTGCTACTCTGATTGCTCTTTCAGTGCTTTTGAGAATATATGAAGATGCTAACAATCTGCTGAGCTGTTATGACATTGCTTGTTGCTTCATTCTAAAGATCATCCTATTCTTACTTGGCTCTGTAATGTGTAGAGGGGCAAACACCTCATGCTGGCTGAGCTGGAGCATTTAAACTGATATCCAGAAGGAGCATACACAACCAGACAGCTGTTGCTAAAATATCTATCTGCTGTTGCAGTTGGCACTTCTGCTCTCGCTGCTCCCAATCTGTGGCCCCCAAGGTCTGAGCGACACTGGGTTTGCCTACGCCAGGAAAATGGAGCCAATTTTTGTAATGAGAAAACTGAAATGCTGTTGCAGAGGATTAGTACCCTCCTGCTGCTTACTGCAGGATGATGGGACCTTGGTGAAGGAAAGATTGGTACAACGACGCAGTATCAGTAAACGCAGCAGCTTATGACTGCAAACAAAAGCAGTATTTTGGTATTTTGGCTAAGTCACACTAGAATACTTTCAATATCTAATTAGATTACAGCTCAAATGCACCCATATTGAATGTGTGATGATATTAATCCAACATCAGAAAATATAAGCAATAGCCACCAGATGTTGCACTTTGAGAGATTAAACTTGTTTTTTTTCTCCTTCCTAATAAAATGTCCTGCTGTCTTTGTGATTTTGCTGGCTGAAATGTGACATGCTCCAGTAACTTGTTGTGTAAGAGCAGGGACCATAATCTGCAGTTCCACAGTCTCAAGAGAGATGTATGTCCATCAGACTAAAGAATCACATTATTTCTTGTTCTAGCTTTGTCACTCTTTCCCTCCAAGTGTCTAAATAATCCAGTGAATGTGGATCAGCTTCATAGCAAAAGTTAAATTACTTTGTGTGATCTTTTTTCCCAAGCAACAGAGATTGCACTTGATTTAGGAACTTTCTTAAAAGGACAGAGACTGAAATTTAAAATCCTCATTTTAGGAAATGAAAAATGTGACTTCTAGGTCTTCCTATCTTGGTGGAGTAATATAATTACAAAACTACTAAATACAGAGGGACATTTAGTCACACTTTGTTCTATTTTAGGTATGTTTTCAAATAAAATAAAAGGGTCATCCTAACTTTCACAGCAGAAAACCTAGCTTAATTTTATGGGAGGATCCAAAATATTTACAGTACTAGTAGGAGGCATTCCTCTGCAGCCCTAGTAAGCTGATACGATAAGGAAGGAATAAAATTAATTTATTTGAGGTCACATGCGTGTGTGAGGTGTTTCCTGTCTCCTGCTTTATCAACCTTCTTTTTCCAACATTTGGGATGTTGTGCATCTCCACTCGGAAACCACTAACTTTTTTATGACTCTCTGACAGAACTTCTGCATTCCACTGGGTAGTTTGGAACTTAATGTGGTCCAAAAACTCACCAGTGAGGAGACTGAGTTTTAAGGCATAGATACATCTTCACCTACATTAAAAGCTGTGCTGGTTTTGTGTGAGGTAAAGTTAACCATGTGAGAGGGCCCTGCTCTCTTGGAGATGGCTGAACACCCGCCTGCCCATGGGAACCAGTGAATTAATTCCTTGTTTTGCTTTACTTGTGCATGTGACTTTTGCTTTCTCTCTTGCACTGTTTTTATCTCAATCCATAAATTTTCTATCATTTGCCCTTCTGATTCTTTCCCTGATCCTGCTGGTGTGGGAGTGAGTAAGTGGCTGTGTGGGGCTTGGCTGCTGACTGGGGGTAAACCATGACAGAACAACTGTTGTTGTTGAGCTGTAATCTCAGTCTTTAGCTGGTGGTTTAAACAGTGCTCTTGGAGCTCCTGTTTCCCTTTGCTTTGCTGACAATAACAGCAGCCTTCAGTTACAGAGCTCTGCAGTCAGCAGCCCAAAATTAAATGGAATTGAACGTGGACCTTCACTGCTTCACAAGCTCCCTTGGGAAGTTCGTAGCTCTACTGGAATGAAGCCTCTTGTGCTACAACAATTTTCTGTTTTCTGGTGACTGAATTCTGATTCTGATTCCATGTGCAAACTGTGAACAGTTTGTTCCTTCCTGAAGAGGAGTAGGAAGGTACATCAAAATGTGGAAATGTGTTGTGGGGTAGCAGTATTGCTGTCATGTTCAGAAATACCCTCATGCTTTGGAGTGTCTGGTTGTACCTGTACCTGCAGCATGCACACGTGATTTTTTTGGCACTAAACTATGTGTGGAAAGCACAAGCTGTTGTAGCAAGGTTTATTTAGTGTGTAAATTCTTTGTAGTTGCCTTTACCCTTATTCCCTTTCCACCCTCTTTAAGCTTTAACAGCAACATCCTGGCTTCTTGCAAAGTTACTCAATCTGTCAAAATCTTTTTCCCCTGTGTTTGATATAGTTAAAAGCAGAAACAAAGAAAATCAGCTAGGCAAAGATGAGGAGTTTGTATAAAAGAAGAGCTATGCTAAATCCTTTTTGATGATGTCTAGGTTCTGGTAAGATAAAGGGGTCCATTTCACATTACCAAGGTCTGTATACCCTTTGCAAGGCTAAAAAATAAATTTAAAAATCTCTAGCAAGTATGTACTCAGACAGACAATGGCTTCAATGTCTGTCACATGGATGGAAAGTGCTCACATATTTTAACGAATGTTAGAGTACAATTTGATAGAAAAGCTAAATGTAATTTTATAATATATAATTTGAAATATCAACTGCTGAGCACAGATTCCTTATCAGTAGAAAATTAGCAAAGCCCAATTTTTGTAGGCCTTAACTTACAGTTTTATCTTTCAACCACATTTTCAGCAGTAAAGTTGTTTGTTTTGTAAATCACCTCTGGAATGATACTAAGAGAGATGTCTAAGGTGTGTGCAATATTTCCAAAATGTGCCAAGCATTGAAATCCAACTCAGCTTCTGCATTTTACACACTTGGGGATTTGAGTGTCCACTGAGTGTTTGTCTACAGGATGAGATGCTTTCAACTTGGGATTGAGTAGGTGGAAAGGTTTTCTCACAGTGAAGATTCATTCAACATGAAAAGTAAGTTAAACAACTGCCCACATTTGATATACCTACAAATATAATTCAGTCTCAATAAAAGCTGGGATGGGGGAAAACAAAACAAAACAAAACAAAACAAAACAAACAAAAAAACCCACAAAACAAAACAAACAAAAAAACCACAAAACAAAACAAAACAAACAAACAAAAAAAAAACAAAGAGAAAGAAAAAAATAAAAAGGTATCTAGTAGTGCATGAAGATAGAATTCTTTTGCTTTTTCTTACTCCAGACATTTAATGAAAGGACAGAGACTTTTCATTCTGCCTGCTTACTCAATGCACGTGTTGTATCTCCTCTTTAACCTTTTCCTTCAGAAGGAACATTAATAGTCTGTCATTTTCCATTTTAAGTAAGTAGGCACTATAGTGATTTGTCATTTTAAATGTATTTATTATATCCTTTGCATTTTGTTTCCTTTTCCACAGTGGGGATCTTGACCCAGTTAAAGACAGGGGATAGAACTTTGCCCTCCCATTTTGTAATACTTTGAAAAACATAAGTGGTCTCTCTTCACCGCAGCACATATCCATATTGGCACATGTACATGTTCATGACTTGCTTAAAACAGTGAACAAAACAAAAGAGCTAGACATTTGTATTCTAATATAAAGACAGCCACAAATTATTTCCATAATTCAAAATGTACAGTAATTTCACAACTATAAGGTGTACCCTTTTGATTAAAATTTTGGTCCAAACCCAGAAGTGCACCTTATAATCCAGATGTGCCTTATATATGAGCAAAGCTCAGAAATTTGCCAACCCGGAAGTGAGATGTGGCCACCCCAAGCCGCGGTTCCCACTTCTGGGTTGCCTCGGAGTGGCTGTGGCTCCTACTCCCAGATCGTCTCAGGGTGGCTGGGGCTCCCACAGTGCCGGTGCGACGCAGGGTTCCCAAAGCGGCATGGGACTCCCTAAGTGTCGGGGTGGCGTGGGGCTCCCAGAACATCACAGGGCTCCCAGAGTGGAGGGGTGGCGTGAGGAGAGAGGGAGCAGGCTGCAGAAGTCCCGAGCCACGCGCCCCGGCCACCCTGAGCCAACCCAGAAATGCAAGCCACAGCCATGCCACGACAACCCCAAGCTGCCCTGAGCTGCAACAGCCCCTAGCCATCCTGAACTGCGGCAGCCCCGAGCTGCGGCCACCCCGAGCCGTACCTCACCAGCCGGCGCCGAGGGCAGACAGGAGTGCAGGGGCCTGCGTACGGAGAGGGGGCTTGGGACTGCGTTTAAAGGCTGCACCAATCTGTGAAAAATGTTTGCAAATTGAGCACCTACCAGTACACTCCATGATCGCGGGATTCTGTTACTAATTCATTACTTTGTTGCGCACGGCAAGGATCCTCGCTGCAAAAAAAAAAAAAAAGTGCGCCTTATAGTCTGGTGTGCCTTATATAATGTACAAAGTTGAGAAATTTTCCGACTCCTGGAGGTGCGCCTTATGATCCAGTGCACCTTATCGTTGTGCAATTACTGTATTTCTTTATATATGCAGATTTTGAAATCATTACATTACTAGAGTAGGCTTGCTTCTGATGGGTTTAAACTGAGATTATATCCTCAAAGGGTAGTATTGCATCTAGTATTTTATGGAAGGCACTTTTATTGTATTTAGCATTTTTGAAGTATCACGTATGACAAAACTCTTAGACTATGTGCAGAAGCCTAAAAAGATTTTACTTAATTTGAAAATTTTCAGATTTGCAATATCTATTTTGGGGGTTGTAGGTAGGGTGGGATGGGGTGTGCAAAGCACTCCATCTGCTCAAGTTACATAACACTTTTTCTTTAACTCAAATTTTATTGCCTTTGCACTATGAACTGACCAGATTTGCCTTCTTTTGCTATCCTTTCTCTTTTTTTCTCTTTTCCTGTCAAAAGCAAAAGCATTAACATCTGCAAAGCAGAGATTATAGTCATACATCATATTAAATTTCTTTTTTTCTTTTTTCTTTTTTTTTTTTTTTTTGAATGTTGGTATTTCTTAAAAAATCTCTCCCTTGTGATACATTGCACGGAGAAACTGACAAGTTTGCAGGCAGCAAACAACCTTGAAGTACTTTCACGCTGTTCAGAAGTAATAAATGATAATGTCTCTATGCTTACCCTACATGTCCACAGATACATATTCTTGCTCTCATACCATGGAGACATGGAATACTTGCTCTAGAGAGATAAACATCCAGAAGGACATGAAGAATGTCAGTTTGGGTCTTCCTCTTAAAACAGTACAGTACTGAACACTTTATGGTTGCTTTATTATTATGATTGAGATTTATATTCCCATGGGTTCAGTCCTAAACTAGCAAGAAAGGAATCTCTTGTGTCATTAAGACAGCAATTATGTAACTGACTTTTTCAGAAATTAGAAGCCTTTGAGTGTCATTAAAATGAAGAATAAGAGTCACATGTAATATGAAATTAATAAAAAATGTTATGATTTCTTTTCAAAGGGCTTGTGGACAAGAACTTTGAGCAGTTTTTTCACAGTTATTGAATGTTGACAATGAATGAGGTAATTGGTCTTCTCAGCTATTGGCCAACTCCAAAGTTAATATGGCTACATTCAACACTATTGATTTGATAATAACTTTTTTTTTTTATTAATTGAAAGTAGAAAAAGCGCCAGAAAAAGAGCTATAATAAAGGTGTTAGGATGTGTGGCCATAATGAGGGCTGAGAAGGGGAAGAGACTAGAATCACTACCAGCACTGATTAAAACCAAAGGGTTTCTGGATCATGGGGGAAAGAACAGACATACCTGTCTGCTCTGAGTATTTGTTTTTATCCTACAGAACTATTAGATACAATCTATGCTTAATTTCTAAGTGTATGAAAACAACATTCCTTTGGAAGAATTGGATGTTGCTTTTTTAGCTTCCAAAAAATCCCCCATGTTCAAAACAAATCCATTTAATTGGGGATTTGAAGCTTTAACTCCTTAAAATAAGGTAAGAGTTTTCTTCTAAATACATGGTGAGGAAAACGGTGGTGAAGTGAACAGGATGCATTCATTCCTCACTAGACATCTACCTATCACCAGCTGCTTTGAAAGAATTTCATAGCTTATACTACTTGCACAAACTCCCTTGGTCATATGCTATAAGAACTTCTAAAAATATCTTAAGAAAAAATAGCTTTCATCAGTAGAACTTAACTGCCTGTCTAATTTGTATGTACAGTATCTCTCAAGTGAAAACTAACCTTTCCCTCTATGTACAGAGGAAGTACTTCAAAGTACTTTGTGGAAATCATGGAAAAGATAATGTGAAAACTGAATACAAAGAATCATTATTAAGGAAAAGTGGATTAGGCATTCATTGAAATAGTCGTATGTTTTTGGTGATGATCCAGACAATGTCAATTCACAAGGGTAAATCACTTTGTATACTTTACCAATTTGGAATGAATGACAGCTAGAAATGTCTAATTGATATTTGGAGCTGAAGGTCAAGTGATATGTAATTTCACGATTATAAGCCGCACCATTTTGACTAAAATTTTGGTCCAAACCCAAAGTGCGGCTTCTAATCAGGTGCGGCTTATATATGGACAAAGAATGAAAAGTTGCTGTTTTGGTTTGGAGGACAGGTGTCTGCTAAGAAAGGCAGGAGCTTCTTTTTGAAATAGAGAATGTAAATCCCCTCCCTCCAAATTATTAGAATTTTGAAATCAAGGAGCTTTCAGGCAAAGATATGGGAAGTAGAAATAACAGTTCT
>PYHW01010392.1:3794415-3822503 GCA_013186435.1 Turdus rufiventris | reverse complement strand
CCACCCTCAACAGATGGTGATAGAACAGACACCTTTTATCACATTCTGTGTTGTAACGTGGGGCTTATAATCAGGTGCGGCTTATATATGGACAAAGAATGAAAAGTTGCTGGCACCCAGAAGTGTGGCTTATATTCAGTGTGGCTTATAATAGTGAAATTACTGTATTATTGCAAAGGGATGTTCCTTGAGATTTGCAGTGAAGTTTGATGTATGGCCTTGATTCTCTTTTAATATACCTGTTTCTGTAATGACTACCTGTATTAATTTGCTTTATGAATGGAAGAAATATATTCCAAGTGGTTTTGATGTGCTAATACTTAATCTTGCTAAACTACCTACATCCTTGGTCTATGTTAAATGTGTGAGGTTTTTGCTCAGAGATGCCAAGAAATTCTTGGATGTAAAACAGGCAAGGTCTGATGCAGAGAAAGGTGAAAGAGTACTTATCAAGAGATGACGCTATAAAAACCATACTTTTGTTGCCAGGTCTCTAATTAAATTACCTTTTATTGCCTTTTTTTGGATTTATTTCTCTTCTTTAAAGCTTTATCTTGCCTCGTAAGCAAGATTTAAGATGTAAGGGTAGCTGTCCTTCAACTGTTCTCCTGCTAGACATTTCCTACAATCACCAACCTATTAAAGTTTGGAAAAATAAAATGGTGCTTAAATTGAACACAGAGTTGCCATGAAATGAAATGAATGACACAATAGATTAGGATTTTCAAATTAAGAGTTTCTAGATGCTTAAATTGCCTCAAAAATCAGCTTTTGGGATAGACACAGGCTCTTGATATCTAAAGTATTACTTACATGCATGTGCTCAAGTGACACAAAAGACTAGTTCAAAGCCTGCCTCACAGCTTAGTCTTCAGGGCATCCATACACATCAATGCTTTAATCCTTTAAATTCCCTAGGTATTTATAATTCTTGTGGAGTTCATGTCCAGGTTGCATGATTTGGGAAACAATGTCTGACGCAGCAGCTTGTATGTAATATACTTGTTACATCTCTCTCCCATCTGCAATATCTGTGGAGCTCAATCTGTTTTATGTTCACACCGCATTTTATGCAACCCATGAACAATCAGATTAACAGAGGACATAGTTGCCATTATCACTTTCATTTAAAAACGTGGGGCAATATCAGTCATACTTCTTATCAAAACCCACAAAATAATATATCCAGCAGCTTTCAATTGAGCAAGAAACTTTAATTCAAAAGCATTTATCATTCCATGAAGCTCTGTATCCTACATCCAACCTACTGGGGCCTTTTGCATAAACAAAGTCAAATGCATACCCAGTGAAAATATGGAAAACCAGCAATATTAATTAATCTGGAGAAAAATAAGTAACTTAGAGAACATTTATAGAAAATATGTGAGAGATTTTTCCTATTAAAATGTGAAATCTTTTACACAGAACTGATGTACAGCAGCTGGAAATGCCTGACAGTTCTTTAAAGAAAATATTGCCAGCATTATTGGAAGATGGTTTTAAATACTGCATAACATAATAAGGAAAGCACTTTAAATTCTGTAAAGGAGGTGAGTGATAGCTGAGAAGCAACAGGAGAATACCAAAACTTAGCATGTTTTCTATTGGTTTAACAGAGAAGTTCATTTTCCTTCATCTGCTTCACCAGGGTTCTACCATGATTGATGTTTTAATAATGCAAAGGTGGCACCTAGTGTAGGCTATCCAATGAGGAACATTGTTACCTGTTTGGATCTGCTCTAGTCACTGAGTGCCATGTGAGAGGTTGGCAGCATGGACAGCACTGTCAGTCTTGCATAGTGTCAAGCAAAGAAGAAATTCAGCAATATACTACCTTCGTGGAGAGAACATTACTGAGGACAAAAGCAATGACAGGAAGCATTTTGTCAGCTCAGGTTGACCAGTTGCAGAAAATGTTTTGGATCAAGCTTCAGAAGAAGAAACATGTATCATGTAAATGTGGATATTTCAAGATGATTAATTTAATTTTTTGTCTCTTTTCTATGAACTAGGGGACAGATTTAGGGTTGAACTGAGCACTAAATATCTGGTTTCTACACATGGTGTTACCATACTTTCCACTGATCAGAAAGAGGGGTGTTTGCAACGTATCACAGGTGTGTTGTTCAGATATATACTAAGATTTCCACGTTGCCTTAATTACTGCACTGTGCCAGCTTTTGGGTGTCATTAAACCATAAGACTGTTAAAGTAAAAATCAGTACAGAAAATTCTCATGCCTTAATTTAATTTAAAAAATAAACCAAACAAAAAAACCTTAATTTGGATCATTAAAGTCACATGCAGTACTTTGTGCCATGCAAGCAAGAGCTACATGTGGACTAATTAATACTTCTGGGGATAGTCAGACTCATTTTGGAAGATTGAGCATTATGGTAAAGAGGTAAAATGCCTCTAAAAGTTACATTAATTTATTCTTTTGTTATAAAATACACAGAGATCCAGTGAGCATGAGCCTTCACAATAAAATATCATAATACAGCAAAGAATAGTTAAGTACTATGACACCTGGCTTATTAGCTTTAAAACATAAATTAATCTGTTGGAAAATTAGAAATGTATTATGGGACATATGAGGGATTGCAAAAACCCAGAAGTTCCAAATACCAATTTAAAACCATTCAGTCTGGTGTGTTCCTTGCCTCACTAAATCAGGGAAAATGAGTTTTATGAACAATCCACCAGATGGGAAAATGTTCAAATACCACAAAATGTTGATCAGATTTATTTGAAAAGCAAGCTGCAACCATATGCATATGCAAGGAAGCAAAATGGATTTTCAAATATACAGTCGCGGCTGTCAAGCTTGCAGCTCTATGAATTTAATGCTATATTGCTGTTTCTACTGTAGACTTTCTTGATTTCACTTACCTATTTGCCAGCTAGTATGATTAATATTGATTCAGTATTACAAGCAATTAAATTGGAAAACATAAACAATCTTTTTGCTGGCTTTTCACCAGACAGTACCACATATCTGATTTTTTTGACAAGAGGGGTCTCTGAGACATATTAATATTGTAGTATCCAAAATATTTGTGCACAAACAGATCACACAGATACCATGGCATTTTTACAACTCTGGGATGTTTCATTTATAAACCTTCTCAGATTACAATAATTTATATTTATTCTACTGCAGTGATATCAGTTAATCTACTGGAGTCAGAACAGAATATGTAAATAGTTATGTCTGCTTGATAATAAGTCCACCTTCTATTTTCATTTTTTAACATTTTATTTGTTCATTAGTCTAGAAATCTAATCTAGAAATAAAAGGGATTTAAATATATGGTTCACTCCTATGGAAAACAATAAAGTGATTCCTACATTTTTGTTTCACAGACACTGTTTTTTTATATCAAGTGATGAGATACAATGCAATTTTTATTGTTTATTTTATTTTATTCAATTTTTATTTTTATTTGTAAACTTTTTAATTGTAAATTCTGAGAAATACTAGGTTAGGTAATTAAGCATTCCTTTTCATAATGTATTTTTAAATGGTAGAAATTTCAAAAAATCAAGTGACTTAAAAATATGTCCTATTAGGATCAAAATTAGCAGCAGCTGAGGAAAACCTGGATATCAAAAAACATTTGTGCTTATGCAAGGAGAGCCATTTGAATTCTCTTATAGCTTTGTCTGCTCTCTTTGGCTGAGAGAAGAAAGTCTGTATAGGGTGCAGTGAATACAGAGCATAAAATCATTCTCCTGAACTGTTGGAATATTAGGTTTACAAGTTACTTATCAAGCTGCTGTTATTTCATTTACAGTAATTGACAGCCATTACCAATGTTTTGGGTTTTTTTTAATTTTTGCCTTTCAGGATATTTATTACACTTCTGGTAGTTTCCTACATCCCTGACTCTGTTGAATCACAGTTGTTTTGTTGCATTATGTTGAGCTGGGTTTTTAAACACCAGCAGCCTCTATCTAGTGGCTTGGAAATTATACAATTCCTTCTAGTGTGGATCTTCCATGTTGGATCTGCATTGGTTCTGTCTGAGATTGCAATGCTGACCTCGTGCAGAATCTTGACTCCATCATCAACAAGCTCTCTCCTCGGGCACACTGGGGCTGTTGGCAGCTCCTTTGTGTTGTGGGATGTGAGTGGTGCCTGATCATGGCTCCTATTAACTTCTCCACCACCATCTATCTCAAGATGTTCAAGATACAGTCCAACAACTAAATTCCTCTTCTGGCCTACGGGTATGGAAGTGGTTTTGATTAGTGATTTGAAACAAAGAGAGAGGCAAAAGAAACATATTTTAAAAACCCCAAAGTATAATTGTACGGTTTTATTTTTTTCCCTCTCTTTCTCTTTTTCTCTTACTATTATTAGATTTTTAATTTTTTAATTTTTTTTTATTCCATTTACTTCTGTAATTTTCTTTAGATGTAAGTTCACTGGAAAAATAACCACTGCTAAATACTGTGTACCATCTAGCAGAGGGTGACATTTCAATTAGCTGGAATATTTTGGAACTGCCAAATTTTAAATACCATCCGACTAGGTGGAAGAGGTCTTCATATCATATACACTGGTCTTTGAACTCATATTTTCAAATGGTGACTGGATGTAGCATTATTCATCTTTAAGATGAAAAATGCATAGAATTTAATCAACCCAAGAACCAAAAGAGCAAGTTGAAGTAAAAGATGTCAGGTATGTCAAAAGTATCTCTATGATGTGAAAAAAACAAACAAAACAAAACACAACCAAAACCAAAAAGTTCAGATATTCTAGTAAAATGTAGATTTGGCAAATTTTACTTTTTCTTAAAAAAAAACTCAGGTGTGAATCAGAGATTTTGAAATGAATCTCTGTACTATGTGCTACGATAACATTAAACTAAATTTCTTGTTTTCAGTCAGAAGACTTAATTATTCCTTCCCATGGTTGATAAACCTCATCTTTCTCTCTCCTTCTAAAATCCCCACCTTTACATAGGAGGGTTGCTGAGAGAGGTTTCCCCACGCTCTTCCAGTAACAGAAAGGAGGGTCGCTCCCCATTCACTGTCCCCTCTCAATAGACCAGTGGTCTGCCCCAGTGTGCAGAAACATAGACTTGAAATCTAAAATGAGATGATTCCTCCATCTTTCTTGACCAATGTTGGCAGTCTTGCCAAACAGCTCTACAGCAAGAGAGCCGTACATTTCTACCAATGTACAAATTCTGCATGTTTCTACTAATTCACAGCACTCTCTGTGAAGCCCTTGCTGCAATTACCACTTGGTTGATGAAAAAAGCAAACTCTCCATTCACATTTAAGGAGAATTTACTTTAAAAAACAACAAAAACAAAAGTTGTAAAACTAGAAGAAATTCAAGTTGATTAACTTCTTTGTGTACTCCCCACTGATTTCAGATGTATTCTTCTGAGTTATCACAGAGAACCTGAGGTTCTTGGGAAAGCTATGCTTTATTTCATGACAGTTTCTCATTGAGTGTTCATAATTAAGAAGTATTGTTGCATTGTTCTGCTCAGATTCCTCTAAGAGAATTGACTTACAAATGTAGAATTCATTTAAGAACAGCAAATCATAGGTGTAATAATATATACTTTGAATTTTCGGAGCAGAGATTGATTATTTACTTTATCATGACCGACTCTTAGAATTTTATCCCAAGGATTAGCATATAGAATCACAGAATCATTAAGATTGGACAAGACCTCCAATATCATTGAGCTCAATCTTTTACCAAATGCCATCATGACAACTAAACCACAGCATTAAGGGCCATGTCCAGTTGTTTCTTGAACACTTCCAGGGATACGAATGTACTTTCTATGAATTTCAAAATTCCTAGATATTTGCAAGAGGGAGTAGTTTTAGAACTAAAGTTAATTAAATCTAAGGTACAATATGTTATTCAGAAAGAAATGGTTGAAAAGTCTACCTTGAACTTTCAGATTCTAAGGAGGGAGAAGGCCTTTCCTTCTCCTCATTTTTAATGCTTTTTCTTTAAAATGTTTTTAAATATCTCAGAATATTAACTATATTCTCTCTCAGAAAAAAAAAAAAGTTTAAAAAAAAGGAAAGATGCATCTTTTTCTATGGATTTCATTACATGCTTCAATGTCATGATACGTGCACTAATTTATCCAACAAAACCATGCTGTTAGTTTTATATCCATGGACCCATTGCAGAGGGATGTAGTGAAAGCTTTAAAGACAAATTATTATATAGTGGGAAGATCAGCAGTGGAAGCAAGTGTTTATTTAAAATTATAGTCATCAGGACAAATTTTAATGTATCTCTGATATGTTTGCATTCCCTGCCAGATTAAAGCCAAATTTCCATACTCTTACCTGCTTGACTTCTAGAGCTCATACAAGAACATCTACAGTTTTAAGGAGGTCACAAATACAAAGATAATTGTAAAATATGAGCCCCTGAGAGTGACATCAGTGTCTCCTATTCAGTTTGTCAAGTTTGATTCTATTTTAAATTAGGCACTTGGGGCAGACACAGAAAGCCAATTTGTTACAGTATATGTGAAACAGAAGAAGGAAGAAGTGTGAGAAGCCAGAGCTCCAGATTATACTCTGACTGCTTTTTCTGTCACCATTAAATAAAGAAGAGTGACATACTGTCATTCTCCAGGTAGAAATGAATACAGCCTGTGACATGGGCTTATTGCTGTTGAAGTGTATGTGGAACCTTGATGGGATTTTTTGGAAGGACAGAGGCTCATGATGTTCTGGTCATACTGCCAGAAGCCAGAGATATTGAGACACTTTTTTTATTTTTTATTTTTTAATTTTTTTTTTTTTTCTTGTAAAGTCAATCCCCTTGAGATTACTCTTCCATCTGGTCGTACGTCTGCCTCATTCCCTGGCTCTGCACTAAGGCAGCTGCTGGCAGCTCTAATGTGACAAAAACCCCCTTAAGTCATCAAAGTCCCAAACTTGCCTTCTGGAACACATAAAATAGCAGAGATTAGTGGCAACACCAGCTTCTGTTTTCCAAAGAGGAAAGTATGTCGACAACAAAGCTCATTCATATCTGCCTTTAAAGGTTTGGCATTTTTTTGCTTTATTAAGTAATCAACATTTCAAGCCTCTGAAGTCCCAAGCTGAAAGACTGATTAGATATTAACCTGACTGCACAGTTTGCTCTAATTTAGATTTATGACTATGTCAGTTTTAGGAATGAATCTCTCATATCAGACACGGAAGTATTCATTTCGTTGTTCCTATGGAATACAATGTTTCATTCACTGGCAAAATTCCCAGACCTTCAATATGATAGGAATAAATTGTGTACATTTACATAGCACATTTGTGAATTCTTAATTAAAGAATCATAACCAAACTCTGAAAAGATGCATTTATGCAGGGAAAAAAATATAAAATTCATTAGCACCTATAAATACAACATTTTGCAGGACTGATAGATTTATGCTTGCTTTTAATTTTCTTTCATCGTGTTAGGAAGCCCTTTAACCTTTGAGAATTGATTAGGAGCAAAGAGTGAATAAGTTCTGGTTCCTTTAGAAACAAACTTTCATTTTGAGAATGTTGCTCCAGCTTATCGAAATGTCTTAAAACAAAAAACCAAAACCACAAACAAACAAAAATATCAACAACAACAAAAAAGCAATATAAAGTAACCGTTCCAGTCAAAGCTAAGGTTAAATATTTTTGCCCTCTTAGGATTCGTGTTATACTACAGAAACAATTAATTTACTGAACTCTTCTTATAGCTGTCATGACTGTTACTTCTGACATTTCAGAAAGAGAAGAAAAATATTTCACTGTATTCTGCTATGAAGTGCTACAGAGCATGACTTAGTTATCTTTAAATTTCTGTTACATTTAACAGCATCAAAAGAAAAATGTTGTTCACAATTTCAGCTCACTGAAAGAATTTGAGCTTAAGTGTGGGAGAATTTAAATGCCTATTGACAGTTGCAATTTTAATTTTCAGTCTTAAGTTGAGCATATTTTGGTGGTAGATGTTTGTGTATTCATGTGTATACACGCTCTATAATACAAAGAGGATATAAAGGAATATAAAAAGAAGACTGAAACATAAAAGAAGAATTGAAGTTGTTCATTATCAGGATACTGCCAACAAAATGAATTCTAGTCATTGTATACTAGAAAAATGGGGGGAAAGGCTACAACCTTTTAAAGGGCCTTATTGCTGTTAACTTCTTGCTCATTTTCAGGGTCAGCCCAAGCTAGAACATGCCTAATCTGAGAACTTAAGTACATCAAGCAAAATCTGAGATGAGGGTTCCCATAAAGGTCCATGAATGGACAAGATGTCTGCTATGTCTTTAAGTGTGGGTAAATAACATGTAAGTTAAAAGCTGTACATGGTACACCAAGCTGTAACCTGCACCTCACTCTAACAGTTCCAGCCATTTGATCGTGCAGCTGCTGGGTGTCACCTTTAGGAGAGAGTCACAAGGGAATACAGGGATGAAGTGATTAAATTACTGGTGATCAATCCCTTGATCCTCAAGGCAAGACCAAACCTTCAGTCCTGACACAATTATCAAGCCTTAGATTGCTTTGGAAGACTCGTCCCAGCCCCTTCCTGCCATAACTCCAGACTGTCCAACTCAGCCCTGCCTATAAAGCTTGGCTGAGCCACAGGCCAGGGAACCCACTTTCTCCAGAGATAAATTATTCCTCAAAGGATAATCTAAATATCAGTCCTGGCTGGCCTGGGAAAATGTTTCCCAGACCCCTGTGAAAACAACTTTAAAATTTTTTCTCTCAGCCTTAATTCAAAAATAACTCGCAGTCAAGGAACACATCTCTTCACCACTAGAAATCCTCAGCACAGAGAATTTTTATACCCCTTCATTTCCCTTGAGAGTCTGTTTACAGCTCTACTCTAGTTTTTCCCTGGACTTTCTTGTCTCTCAAATCTAATTCTAGTTAAATCCATGTACAGAGGACAATTTAGATGTTAAAATTTGGAAAAACAGGTAAAGTGGTCACTACCTCTTAGAGGACTTCATAGTTGTCATATTCCCCTTTCCATCCTCATTCCAGGTAATGCCATGTTTTGGTTTTTTTCTGCAAGACTGAGATTATTCCGTGAAAACCTACTGCAGGCTTCTCTGCAGGCTACAAATAAACCACAAATAAACAGTTTGTCAAAGTGTTTGAAGAAAAATATATGACATGGAAATATGCTACTGTTGCACTCCACTTTTTTGCAAATGTAGGTCATGGTATGCCTTTATTAAGATGGAACAAAAAGAAAGTATTTTCAAAATGTAAATGGTGGTGATGAAGCCCGCTGTCCCCAGAGTAAAAGACATATTTGTTGCTTGATATTTCTAAGTACCAATGTGCTGGACTGTTACTTAGTTGGGAAACTGAGAAGTCTGATGTATAGAGAAAATATTTACAGTTGTGCATGCAAAAATTTGATTTGCCTTTTAAATTTCAGTTTATACTTTAGAATAGCAGCTATTATCCTAATATTAATAAAGGTGACTAACCAGCAAAGCACAGGGTCATAAATATGTACAATTCAATACTATTCATGCAAATTACAGGGAAATTAAAGAACAAAAATAAAATATTGAAGTGTTTTAAGGACAGACAAATGAAGAATTATCAAGAAAAAAAATGTATTTATATCTTCACAAAATAGTGATTTAGACTGATATAAATGTCCATTCATTAGGAAGGTGTAAATATCAAATGAAAGCATGGATTTGTGTTAAGAATAACAAAAGAGCGTAATTAAGAGCTAGAACAGAAATTACATAAGGAAAGAATGAAGTGATGGATCAGAAGTAAAATTAGGTTAAATATTCAAATAAAAACTATAAAGCACAGTGCTCTGAAAGATGCAGTGAAACTTGTTCAAAGTGAAACTCTGGAATAAGAGGCAAGTTTGGAAGTTAGATTGTAGGGAATTCTCTTCTGTTGCAGAGGATTGGGCTAGACTGTGATTATTGTTCTTCAAGAATTTTGAGCTAGCAGTTCTTTTAGGAAACTAAAAACAAAGTTAAAACTAGGAATTAAAGAGAAATTGTAAAAAGAATGAAAAGGATGAGGCAATATTCATTGCAAACCTGTATGTTTTCAACAGACTGGCATGTAGCAGAAAATGCGCAGAAGACAAAAAAACCTTTCAGTTCTACTGAGGAAATAGATAATGCACACTGTATTAAAACACAAGTTTAATTTGTTGGAGCAGTGGATAGTGGATGGGATAAATTCACACTGGACTTGATGTTAGCTCTGTACTGAGATGTTTCAGCTTGCACTGAAAGGGCTTAGTTCATGCAATGCCACAACCTCTGGTAGAGCTGTTCACACTCGGAAAACATAGTCTATTTCCGCCCCTTCCAAATTATCCATGTAATAATTAATCTGTATAATAAAAATCCACCTTCTCAAACCTGGTACTGTTGCACAAACGCATGACCATTGGCTCACCTCCTAGAAATGCTACCAACTTCTTATTGTTGTGTCCTTTTCTTCCCAATTCCAAACAATTTATTTTTAAAATAAAAAAATAAAATAAAATAGTCTTTCTTATGTTTTGAATTTTAGCTAAAGGGCACAAGAGTGAACACCACTTAGCAAACATCTAGATGGGAGTTTGCAAAGATAGCCAAGCTAAGAAGTTACATAACTAAAAAATACCAAAGTGGTATATCAGAACACATCGGGATGGTTGGCATTTATTAGCTTACTGGCTTGTGCACTAAGTACCAGACAAAATCCAAAATAGCATTCATAATATGACTCTTTCTTTTTTTTTTTTTTTTTTTCCTGTTTTTTTTTAAGAATATGATAAATACTCAAAGTAAGAATACAAGGATACAATGTTTTCCTTTTGGAAATTTTGGCTCATGTGTGCCAAACTCTCAGAGACATTAATTTATGGATCACATAGCTCACCTGTGGCTGCTGCTTCTAGAAACAGAAGTGGGGCAGAGCTGGGAACAGCAAATAAATGTCACAAGTGACCTTCTGTTGAAGGCCCTGCGTATAATTTGCACTCATGGATGATGAGTTAGGTCTCATAGCTTATAAATCTTTGTTCTCTGTGCATGCATATGTCCAGTGGTGCAGATGTTTTCTGTGATGCTCTAAGTAAGAACCGTCCCAATTTTGAGAAGTTCCTGTGTTTATTTGGGCTCTTTCAAGCTGTGAACTAGGTCATAGATCCTGTGGGAACATCGTGTAAGGTAACAACGCTCAGAAACCAAGATATGATGGAGACAGTGAAAAATGGTCTAATGCTTTAAAACCTAAAAACATATGCAGAAATAATTTACCTCAGTAATTGACATCAAGCTGTGTGAAAATAACTGGGCTAAGTGATCTGCTGATTCTTTTGAATGCTAAGATATTGTGATTAATTTCTGGAACATGTTAAATTATTCATCATTGATGTAAACTCCATTTCTAAAAGTGACTAATGATTGAGAAACAAAGTCATACTGACTGAATTTAACTTGAAAATTAATTTAGCTACCCTTGAAAAAAATGATTAAAATTATGTAATGGTTTAACATCAGGTATTCATTAGTTTGTCTTTATGTTCTGTTGTTTGTATTGGTGCTTTAATGTTTGTAAGTATTGCTACGCCTAGTAACTTCATTCCTGTTCAAAAATGTCAATAGCACAATTTTTAAAGATGTAAAAATAAACATTTAAAATTTTAAGAGTCCAGGACTTTTATGAAATATAAAACAAATTTAAAAATTACTAGAAGATGTAGCTCAATTTTTCTGTACTAAATTTTCCTCTTTGGTATCTAAGGAATAAAGTTTATGTAAATCGTCTTCTACTGCTGTTACTGCATATCTTTCTGTATTAAATCTATCACCCAGGCTGGTGTGGATTAATCAGTGCAAAGTATCAGTCTTAGTGTTAAATCATAGACTCATAGAATGGTTTGAGTTCAAAGGGACTTTAAAAATCATCTAGTTCCTATCTCCCTGGCACAGGTGGGTACATCTTCAATGACCAAGTTTGACCAAGTTGCCCAAAGTCTTATCCAAAATGACCTTGAACACTTCCAGGAATGGGACAGCAACAACTAACAACTTCTCTGGGTAGTCTGTTCTGAGAACTTTCAGAGGCTCACCCACATTCATAGTAAAAAATTTCTTCCTAATATTTGAACTAAACTTACTCTCAATTTAAAGCTCTCACATATTTTCCTGTTACTATATGCCTTTGTAAAAAGTCCCTCTCTGGCTTTCTTGTTGGCTTGCTTTCAGGTACAGGGAGACTGCTCTAAGATCTCCCTGGACTCTTCCCTTCTCCTGTCTACACAGCCTGTCTACACAGGAGAGGTGCTCCTGCCATCTGCTAATCTTCATGGACCTCCTCTGGACTCACTCTGCATGATCCTATTGATTATGAAGCCTGATGTAGATGCAGTCATCTTTAACCAGTGATGTTTACTATTTCACGGTTAGTACTTCATCAAATGATACAAAAGCACATTCTTCATTCTTCTACTTCATTCTTGTTTTGCTTCATAAAATGACCAAGTTCTCTTTCCCTTGAACCCTACAAAATTATATCATCAACCTCAAGGAGGCCTGAATAACTAAGTGCATGGAAAAACCTTACATAATTGAAGAGAAGCAAGCATAACTGAAGGTATAAAATTGCCTTTTTATGTATACAATAAAAAATTTAGTGAGGTTTTAGTTACAAATGTTTTGAGCTTTCTATCAATGGAATGGTATAAAGAATTTCTATCCAAAAGATTCAAAAGTTTTTCTACAACAATTTTAGGCTCCATTTTCTTTTTTTATTTAAGATCATAAAATCTAAAATGTCGAAGTTTATCATTGATCTATTTAGTGCATGATTTTAGTAATAATTTAATTACTTAGCATTAATTCTCCATACTTTTTTGTGGCAGAAAATTTGCCAGGTAGAAGTGCAAAACCTCAGATGATGGCATGCCACAAGTGTCCTCAAAGGTATCTGCTAAAATTTGACATATTGTAGGGTTTGTAGTAATGCAGGACTCAGAACTTTGTATCCCTGCAGCAATCATTAGGAATGGGCAGGCTCATTTCATTGATTGCACTGTGCAAAGGCTGTTCAGGTTCAGATGGAGCAGAAAGGTTAGTGGAATACCTGTTAAATGCTTCAGTGGTCTGCGACAAATCTGCAGTCATGCTCTTATCACAGCTGGTGAATTTAGCTTTTAAAAGGTGCTAAAAATTAGTACATCCTTCTACTTTTTAAAGGCTGTGGAAGCAATTGAATATATACGAAATGGTAATTTAGATAATAGTGATCTCTTTGCTTTTATATGGAAATAATCATCATGTAGAATCAGCCAGGTAAGAATTCTCTGCACTACCAAAAGCTTTATGGTCAAAATATTTTTCTTTGATTTTAATGTATGAAGCTCTGGTAAAAAACATTTCTGAGCATATTCTGTGCTGTGGTAGATGGACAAGTCAGATTCTCTAAGTGGGTGTCATAAATGACAAATTCATGTATGAAAATAAGTCACCAGCTGTGAAACTATGGACAGGAATGCCCAGTCATTTTTACTTAAATATTCATGCTGTAGTCTAAAATTATCTTTTGCCCATATAAGAGCAATATTATTTTCGCTGGACTTCAGGAAATAGATTATCATTTTCCATTATCAGTTTTAGTCATTTTAGCTCTATGCAGCTCTTTTGCTCTTCAGCTTCTGGTTCCAACAAGCAAATATTTTAGAATACTTCTTTTGGTTTGTCAGAAATTACATATTAAAAAAAAAAAAAGAACCAAAAAGTGATAAATAACTATATTATTTTATTTTACTTTAACATTGAAACCATTTCATAGACTATAATGCTGCCTGCCAGAGATCATTGTTTAGTGCCTTCAGTCAGACTTGGGACAAGTCATACCTTTAAACTGAGAACTGGGCAAAAAATACGATTTATGATTTGTTAGCAGTTAACATAGCTCAGGAAAGAGATTATTTAAAAATAATTTTAGGTTATATGCAAACAAAATGCATTAAACATTGATATCATTTATGTTTTAAAGTTGAAATGGTTTGATGAAATATTCGTTTGGTTGTCACATTCTAATTAAAAGATACATCAATACAGTGACCAGCTAAACAAGAAAACAAGATTTTTCTGGTATATTGAATTGAACCAATTCACCTTTGAAATTCATTTTTATTTGATTGACTTATTAACATGAACAAAACTCTGCATGTAAACAAATTTATAAAATCCGTAATTGTTGGAGAGGGCTATACCTGGTGGATTCACCTGCATTTATTAAATATTTTTACCCAGGCCTAGTTCTGACTGTAAGTTTCGTCTCCACAGGGATGAATTTTCAAAATCCCTTAAATATTCATCTGGAATATGTGTTCCAAAGTGGATTTACATACAGCAGTGAAGATAGATTTTAAGTGCAATGTAAATCACAAAAGTATTTTACTATTCCCATTGCACCCCTGAAAGGAAATCCACAGAACATTTTGAGCTTTGTGAATGGTTTTGTGTTTGTTTAAATGCTAGTGATAAGTAGATGATTACAGTAGGATTCTCCTAGTTTTAAGGCCATCTCAAAGTGTTATGTATAATTTTAAAAGACAGAAAAATCCATAAAGCTTCTGTATGATTAATCTCAATCAATGAAAGAGCATTTATCTTTAGCATCCTACTTATAAAGTGCAAGTTTCCCAAAGATTTGACCCCTCCTCTGGAATCAATGGGACCAAACATCAAGGGAGTTTTAGAGCTGATATACAACACCTTTAGGATCTATTGATATCAATGAAACTAAGACAAATACCAAAGAAAGTAATGACCTCCCTGGCTTGCTTAAAGACATGCATCTAAGTTCTTACCTGAGTGGGAATTAAAATTGAAATTGAAGACTGACTATCCAAAGTATTCTTGTCTTTTTTACCCTCTCACTGCTTTCAATGATATCCAGCCTTAGTGATGTGCTAAGTGCGATTAAAACTTAACATCGATATTCCTACGTATACCCTACCTTAGAATATGATGCAAACAAAACTCTGATGACTGATCCAAGAAAGGAAAAGCAAATACTTGGTTGCAATGTTTGCTTCTATGTAATATTAGTCATTAATAAGATGCTAAAAGTTCTTTAGCTTCTAATTACATTGATAACAGTTATTTTTTTAAATCTCAGAACACTTTTAATTTTGAAGGATCACTTTTAATACTGACATAAAAGAGAAAATATGATGGGAATATTAGTTAATGTATTTTGTGCAGCATTGAATTCTAAGAGGCATGATCAGCTATCATGAAGCGTTTTAGTATGAAGTATTTTAGCATGTCTTATGGATGGCAAATCGATAAAAACCCCAAACATTCAGTTGACTAAGCTGACATTTTACAAGGGCTCAAACACAGATTTGTTACAACCATCATTAGTCTTCTATGACACTAAAATGTTAGAGTTTAAGAGTAAACTAGAACAAAACAAAACTTCATAGCATACTTCATAAGAAGACATAAATCAAAATTTCAGAGAGAAACATGGGGAGTTTTATGATTATTCAGCACTAGAAAATGTAAGATCTGGAGAGATAATGTGACCATGGAACCAACAGGGAAAAAATATCAGATGCAAATCAAGTCAGTAAAATTCTCAGAAATGCAAGAAAATAGACCTTCAGTTTTGATGACTTGGCTCTTGGACCAGGTAAGATGAAAAGGAAACTGAAGCCATCAATTGGGTGCAATTCCATAATATTCTAGGAAGTACTTTGAATGACATGGGTGATGTTTTATAGACAATAATTGTTTACCAAGGAATGTAAATTTAGTTGAATCAAAGCACATTCTAAGCATCTTAATGTAACAGATATACTATTAAATGAGAGGGATAACATCAGAGCAGTCTGGTTTGTTGGACATTTGCCTGAGAATAGAGGAATCTGTATTCCTCTTCCTGATTTAAATTTAATTAGGAAAGCAATGATTAAGTGTTAAAGCACCCTAGTTCTTTCGACTTCCATGAAATTATTAATTTGATCCAAAAGTTTGACTACACTCAGTTGTAATTGTTCAGTAGTTTTTTTGAAGTTTCTGGTGAACGTTTAGCAAATTATTTTAGCAGTATACTTTATTTCTTCACAGACCTCTTAATTTCTTTTTTAATACATGCTAATGATGATTAAAGCACAAAGTTGGCCTGTAAAAAATAAAGTCTCCAAGTAAAATTTAAAACTTGACCTTAAAAGTGTGGATTTAATAGCTAAAGGAATATTGTCTATGCTAAAAAATGAGTTTAGAAAACTAACAAAAAATACTTGCAACGCATATCAAATAAAAACCAAACACATAGAGTCTGGGACCATGGTAAATCAATACTTATCACTATAAAGTCAATCTGTCATGAGGGTGGCTATTTAGTCTTGTTTTGGTTTTTTTTTTTCACTAGCTAAATATTATCTGCAAAAAATAAAATTAATTTGTAGTTACTCAGATTCATGTAGGTTTTCAGGAAGTTGACTTTAAATAGCCAAAATACTTAGTAAAGATAGAGGGAAACTGATTTGATTTTCTGTTCACAAGTAGTGTCTCATCCATAGAAAAAATCTTAAAGAAAAAAAAAAAAACAAGTTAATTCTTATAAAATAAACAAAAACTCCTCAAACATTTTCCTGCTTATTCTTAAGGAACACAAATAAAACCATGAAAGTAATATAGACTTATCAATGAACTATGATTTTATTTTTAAATTTCTACTTAAAATTCCACAATCAAGCACAAAATCATAAAGGGATAAAAAAAAATGAATTTTGTAGTCCTAATTTTCTAATCTATGCAGAAAAATGTTGCATACTCAAACACAAGTGAAGACATATATCTGTTCTTCTTTGAAGCAGCAAAATAACTCAGGCTACAAAAATGATTGGTTACATTCTGGCTTTCTGTCTATCCTGTCAGTCTCCTAAGTTTCTTCATAAGTGTTCAGCACAGATGTGAGCAAAATTATCTTTTTCAGCTAAGATTAATTAATGTAAATTTGATAATTAATGTCTATATTCATTTGAATTCTGTTGTTTGTGTGTTTGTTGTTAAATCTGGAAAAAAGATTTTAAAAACCCACAGGAACCAAACTTATTTCCCTATAAAAGAGGATTAAAAAGATTTTTTTTTTATTCCAAAGCATCAAGTCATCAAAGGTGTAATTTTTTTTTTTAATTGAACACTAGGCAAGTATATTTAATCATATTTTCTTCCTATATAATGACAAACTGCATATGACACACTCATATCCATTTCCAAATTTCAAAGATTGCAGAAGTAATATTGTAAATGCCTAAATGGTGAAATTCCCATTTATGTAGAAAATGCACACTCATAACTCATCAGTAATATTTTAAAAGATATTAACATTAGATAACAACATGAAGCAGGCTGGCATGCAAATATATTTTTGAAAGTTTCTGTTTGGTCAGGTACATTGAATTGCCCACCTGATACCTCACTTGTTGTGTTAGATAATGGAATCACAGAATGGTTTAGGTTCAATGGGACTTTAAAGATCATCTTGTTTTAACTCCTCTGCCATGGGCAGGGGCATCTTCCACTAGACCAGCCTGATCAAAAGCCCATCCAGCCTGGCCTGAGGCAACCACAGCTTGTCTGACCAATCTGTTCCAGAGCCTCATCATCCTCATACAGTAAATTTCTTCCTAATTGTAATCTAATTATATTATCTTTTAGTTTAAACTATCGTCCCTTGTCCATCATTACATACCTTTGTGAAAATTCCCCCTTCAGCTTTCTTGTACATTCTCCTTTAGACAGGAAGGTTGCTGTAAATTTTCCCTGGACTCTTCGCTTCTCCCTGCAGAACAACCACAGCTCTCTCAATCTGTCCTCATAGGGAAGGTGCTCCAACCTTCTGATCATCTTCATGATTCTTCTCAGGAGGACTTGCTCCCACAAATCTTTTCTGTGCTGGGAACCCCCAGAGCTGGATGCAGCCCTGCAGGTGGGATCTCACAGAACAGAGCAGAGGGGAAGAATCCCCTCCCTGGCCCTGCTGCCCACGCTGCTTTGGATGCAGCCCAGGACTCATGCAGCTGCCTTTCTGCAAGTTCATGTTGATGTGTCATGTTGAGCTTCTCATCAATCAACACCTCCACTATATTAATTAGTAATAATACAACAGTTAGTATCTTTCACATTTCAAAGCTCACGTCAGGAATGTGTATATTTAAATTAAACTGACTTTAACAAAGTAACTGCTGTCCTAGAGCTTTTCTGCATATTTGAGAATGGCACTTTATCAGTGAATAGAATGGTATCGCTTCAGATATTGCAGTCAATTCAGCAAGTATTTTCCTGGCTAAAGCTTTTGACATACATAACATATATGTTATGCAAAGACACTTAGACCTCTGATCTACAGGCACGAGTTGCAAAGAAATCTTAGGAAAAAAATGTAGAAAGTAACTCTGTCTTTCTGGGGAGTATTTGCACTGTTAACTTATATTTACTACTAAATCAGCTTCTGTAATGCTTGTTCCAATGACTCAATGTATCATTTGGACAGAGTTCCCAGTAGCATTCTAAATATATCCAGCTCTTGAATAGGACTTATAAAATTTACTGTTCACCAAGCCAGGGCTGTAATGTATTGCCAGAAGTGAGAACAGCATGTGTTACTGGAAGGTTAACTAGTCTTCAACTTCAGCTCTGAACTATGGATGATATTGGCAAAGTGTGTTAAGGTCAAATCTCTCTCCTAAAACCATATTTGAAAATGTTTGTAGTGGCACAGGTCTTTAAGGAACGGCTTTACATCTGCGCACTTAGAGCTAGGTAACATGTTAGCAAGACAGGAATTGAAGTGGCAAAATAAGTGCTGCACCACAAATAGCTGTTAAAACAAGGATGGAAAGTATTTTCTGTTCACTGTTTTTTAAATAAATCTGGTGTGACATTGATAGCTTTCTTTTGAATGAGTTAGACTTAATCTTTCAAGTGTGTGAATGTTTGGTTTTTTTTTTTAATTTAAGAAGATATGTGGAGTACTATTTTTGTTAACCACTTTTTCAGATTAATTTGTAACTAGTATCATTACAGAATATTTCTGAAGCTGAAACTACAGAAACTTAGTCTCAAAAAAGTCTGGGACAATATACCAAGGCAGAACTACCCAAGTCAGTGATCATTTGAAGTGTCTGTATCTCTTCACTTACAGGCATGGTTGGGCACTTGTGACTTCTAGTGGTGACGATGTTTTGGGTTTTTCTCCTTATATGCAATGTCTCAGGAAATGCTTACTGACCACACTTTACTATATCTCCTTTTGGGGTGTGGGGGAGTTGGGTGTTTTCATTTATTGGGGGTTGTTTTTGTTGTTGAATTTTACATCTCTTTCTGCCCATAAGGTAAATTAAATTAGTTTTTATTTTTCTTCTTGAAAAAAAATTAGAATTTGATCAACCATTCCTGATACAGCACTAATTAAAGTAAAAGTTCTTCATACTTTACAAAGAAAAACTCAAGCTAATACTGTTTAAGAGGCATGTTTCATTAATATGTAAAGAAGCAAAAAAAGAAAAAAGAAACAATAGTAATACATTAAATAGTATGTGCTATGTCACTTGAGGATTTTTTTTTGTCAAAATTCTGAATTTATTACAATTCCTTCAAAGATAGTTTTAGCATACATTGTAAATGATGCAAAAGAAATACTGATTGGTGTGTTTCCACCGTGAGCAAGTACCTCAAAATACCTTGTTTCTGTCAGAGACTGTAAGATACAAGTTCTCATTTGTGAAGTACTGTATAGAAGTCTCTCACAGAGGAACAAAATACTGCAACATCTGTGGGAAAGCTAGTAGTAGTTGCTGGGAAATGTCCTTCTAAAAACACTTGAGAGAATAAAAAGCACATTGCTTTCTTTTCTTCATGTAGAATAACTGTAGCTCAGTAAAACACTAAAGACGTATATGTGTGCAACAACTTACCATAAAATGTGGTTATTCAATCAGAGACAGACCCTGACCTCTCAGAGGGCCTGAATGTATCTGGTTAATTGAATAAAGGTTTAGTGGTTTACAGCCATAATTTACACAAACAAGTATTTGTTAGCATAGATTTGTCATTATGTTACTGAACTTCCTGTTGAGTGATAATTTTATTTTCTTCCAGTACAGAGCTGATAATAGTCATGCTAGAGGAAACTCTTCATTAGAAGGATAAATACTGGCTTATAAATTTTGTTCTTTATAATCAGGAAAACGTTTGGTCTGTCCATATTCCAAGCTGACTTAAAAGTACATAGTAGGCTGCTACTAGCTGCCTACAAACATCCGTAAAGGTGACCAGACTTCTGTGGGTTAATCTGGTCTACATCAGCTAAGAGGTCATTGCAGAACCCAGCTGAAATAATAAAGTTGTAAGAAAATTTAATTTCCAGAGTCCAAAATTCAATCTATCTTTGTTGTTTTGCATGTATATGAGAGCTCATATTGTAAAATATTTGAAAAGTCACAGAGAAGTAGAAAGCATCTAGGTTAGACTGGCAAATGTGGAGAAACAGTGTGAGAACAGCAATTCTCATTAGGGAGCAGGTAGGAGGCTCTTGCAAGTTGTTGGTAAGATGCCCTGAACAATTGCAAAATTTTATATCAGATGAAATAGAATTGCAGGCGTAATCTGGTACAAAGTGTGTCTATACCCAATTCTACGAAATGTAACTTTTTACAACTGTATTGTGTCTTTACATAATGTTGATTTAGCTGTAGGTCTTTGATCTTCGCTTTTAACCATATGAAAACCATAAGGATCTATTTTATTTTATTGCATTAAAAAATAGCCAGGACACACGGCAATTTTCTGACATGCAATTGTGAATCTGAAAGTAATGTATTCATTGGGAAACCACCATTTCCTTATCTTCTTCTGTCAACCTTGCAGTATCCCAGCCATCATAATTTTTTTTTTTCCTGACCTTTTCCTGGAATTTAAGTGCTTTGCAGGTTCTTATTCTTTCACCAACTTCCAGAAGTTTAGGATTTTATTTGGAAGTCTCCTTTTCAAGTAGCAGTTAGTCCCTGCCTATTCTGTATTATAAAAGTCAACATTATCAGAGCCTAAGGTGGTGTGATTGCAGGCAAAAGCTGTTTAATACTGAAGTCTGAAAGCAAAGATGTCTTTAGATCTTACAGAGCCTCATATGTGACCACGGATAAGGTATTTTTTAGCAGGGATTTGCATTAATAAAAATTAAAGCTTTAGGATTTCACTTCAAAGGGAAATGTCAATGAAAGCATATCCTCTCTTAGTTGCTTTGGTAGCAGAATATTAACATCACTAATGTAAAAGTTTATATAGCTAGAGGCTGCAGTCTCTGTCTCTCAGTAGAGAAAAAATAATTCTTAGACCACATCAGAAATGTGCAGCACTTAAAATACAAAGAAAGAAATGAGGAGTGCCTTTTTCTCAGGAGCAGTAAGCATACAGAGTACATTTATTTTCAAATTGATATATCTATTATTTAAAAAGTTTAATTTTTAATGTATTAATTCCAGAAAGGCATTGGCATAGAAATAAATATATTGGTCATTATGTGCTAGCTTTTTCAAGCTTTACTACTGCTAAGTATTATTTTGTGCTACATATAGTCATTGATTTCAGAATAACAACTCTACAGTATAAGTCACTGCTTAAAGGACAGAAAAATCTGTGTGAAGTATAACCTATCAAATACAATTACACAGTAAAAAGGATTATTTCATTGATATTAGTCCATAGGAGCATCCAATTTGCAAATGTTTAGTGAAGAGATTTTTGAATTCAGATAGTCCCTTTTAGTTAAAAGGAGGAAAAATGGATTGTCAGGTTTTTTTGAATAGAGCATAGTGAGAAGATACGTGTTATTTGTGTTTGTACTGTCCAAAATAATTGAGGGGTTTTAGTTCCTTTGTTGTAAGAAATAAAAGTAAATAAAACTATCATTCACTTACTAAATGGAAACTCAGTAACATTAATTGTCAGGCAGGCGTTGCTCAAACATTCAAAGCATTCATTAGTCTTCTGAAATCTTGAAAATTGTTATTAGAAAGTCTGATGTTTTTAAAAGTATCATCTGGGAATTTTGTATACATGTTCAGCAGGATATGTTATTCTTTTTCAGTATTGGATGGTTTCTGTGCCTGGGTGGAATTGCCTGTGATTAAGGGACACATGAATATATAACACTTAAATGAGATGGAAACTGCAAATTGGCAGGCTGACCCACTGGCCTGTAGAAAGCACCATTTTCCAAAAGCTGTTATATGTGAGGTTTTCCTGCCTTTTATAAGTGGTTTTAAAGAATTATTTCTACTGTTATATTTAAATGAACCAGAAGATGCTGCTGCCTGATTGCATCACTTTCTTTTATAAGGTCTAATGGAGAAGCCCAAAAAAAAACCCAGAAAAGCTTAAGCAGTACTTTTTATAACAATTCAATTACTTGTGCCCATAATTAAGATATAAAAAAGGCTTTGCCCAATAACCATTAAGAAAGACTGCTTGATGTTATATATTTCATTTTCATCACCAAATTTTCTCTGGTCATCCCCCAGAATAGTCTTTTATTGAGTAGCCAATGTATTACCTCATGCCTAAAATATATCAATATTTAAATACTCCTGCAAGCAAACCCAGAAAGAGTACAATGGTACATTTGTGATTTTCCTTCCCCTTCTATACAGCGATTTAATCACTCACTCAGCCACTAGGAAAATCTGACTCTGTTCCTTTTCTCCCCTGAGAGGATTTGGTGTAGTAATTACAGAATAAGTGCAATATATGTGTCGGAATGAGAAGAGTGACTGGCAGCCAAGACTTACCATTTTTAGGAAAGCTTCCTAAGCAGCATGACAGACATTCAGACCCCCTTTTGTCAGAGCCCCTTTCAGCACTAGATTTTACCTTTTTTTTTTAATCATTGGAGGCAACTTCAGCAGGAGACAGCCTGACTTCTATGTAAATCGTTTACTTTTTGAACTTATTATAAGATTAATAAAAGTTCTCTGACTTATAAATGATGAATAAAATTTCATTCAGTTTTTGTTCTATAGAATACAGGTGAGGGATTTGAATCTTGCTTCTTCGTGTGTGTTATTCAATACTTGGTCTCATAACTAGGTATAACATGCATAGATATTAATATGATGGCATAACAAGAGCTCCTCAACAAACTCACCCTAAGGAGTGTTCTCCATCTGTAAGCCCTGATCAGTGGAGACTGAAGCTTAGGCTTTCCATGTACCTTTCTTTTAGCAGCATCAAGTTGAAGAATTAAATACTCAGAAATACTCTAGAGTTTGAATGCAGTGGTTCCACAGGTAAAATACAGTAAATGTCATGTATCCAATTGTGGATGTAGAATGAGTTTATTGATCCAACAGTATGCATGCCATTTAATCCCAATTCTTTTTACAGTTATATGGAGAGAGGATTTGACACTATGTTTGAATTACTATACTGTTGGTCTGATGGATAAATTGTGATTGAAAAATTCTGAGATGCAATTTTCTCAATTATACATAAAGGTATTGTTACCATTTTTCAGGACATTACACAAAGGCTGAAGTACAACTCATTTAAAAAAAGAAGTGAGCTTTATTTTTGCTACCCCATTAAAGGAAAATGTGCTTTATCAAAACTGAACTTTCTAATCCCAGTTAGAATTTCTTTATTGTCCTTTTCCTACTTCCTTTAATGTTTTTCATGCTCTGAATTCACGTTTCTCGACCTTTCTAGCTCATTTTTTTCAAAAATTATGTTACCAAATTTTTGTTATTCAGAAAGAAATATAATTAAAGATTGCAAATTCTTTCCAAATGTGTCATTCCATGCAGCATTGCTTAAAGTAATGCACCAAAGAATCAGGATATATTTTGATAAAATCTCACTGAAAAGCAGCTGGAATCTTTTGTTTGTCTTTTACGTAATCTCTGATGTCTACAGATGGATCACTTACTTATACTTCAGTTTGGGTGACAATTTCCAGATTACAGATAAATAACAAATATCTTTGCCGGTTCAGTGCCTGTGAAAGTATGCACAGTAATGTTCCTCAGCTTCATGACATTACTTTTAAGGACCATTAACAGAATGTGAATAAAAATTCAAAGCACTTTTAAAATTACTGATATTTTCATGAATGCAAGCAGCTGTTGAAATATTCCTAACTATAAATATCACTTATCAAGAGTAGCATATTGAAGCCAAGTGGTTTGTACTCGAGCACATTTACAAGACTGCCATGTTCTCTTTTTTCTCTTCACTCTTGAGATATGTCCACTTTTTCTTAAGATGCATAATACTGGATTTGAAATTGTTTAAACTGAAATTAATACTCACTACTCCAATAAAATACATCTTTATTCAGAATATTCAGAAGAGCAAAGAATCTGTAAAATTAAACTTTTGCCTTACTGAATTAGATGTATTGTCTGTCACAGGAGGTATGTCATGTATTATGTGCAAGATACTGGATTAAATAAATTACTTAGTACATCAAATAAATCATATGTTAAAACATACTGTATTAATATTAAATCAAATATGGTTTAGAATTCTGAAGCCTATATGTAGTTAGAAATATATTTTTTTCTCTTTATTTAAATTCAAATCACTAAACATGCAAGGTGTGCACCATCTGGTAAAAGAAAAAAATATTCTTTTGACAGCTTTCTTTTTCTTTTTTAGATTAGACTACTTTATCAACTCTGGTACTAAAATAGTAGAATGGTAGTAAATTCAGCACAAATAAGCCTTCTTATATTTTTTAATTGTGAATGAAAAGTCTTTGCTAATGAGGAATGTTATGAGACAAGCATTTATATAATGACTGTGGTGTGGATCATTGCAATGCTTGTTTATTACAGTTCTTAATGAAAGGCAGCTTCCTATTACATATGCATGGAAGTCTGCTTTTTTACTGTCATGGCAATTTTTTTACTTTAAGCTGCATAATATCTGCTTAACATTTATGATATTACACAGACACAATGTCCAAATTTTAGCGGTCACAGTCTTTTGCTGTGGTGCTTTTTCTTTTTCTTTAATTTGCTTATTAACTTACAAACCAAATTTTGTATATTTTTATTGTTTTCTTTAACCTTTGGAGAAGCTAATGTTTTTCTTGGACATTGATCTTCAAATAAACCTCATATCATGTATATGAACTCTTTTAGCTAATATAGAGCTATTTAGCAATAGATCATGTTGGGAATTCCAGTCCAAATAGGAAACAGTCACAGGGCTTTCTCTGTTTATACTAAAGGAGCGAGACATTTGCTGCATTATACAGTACAGCTGATATGACTCAGTTTGGTATTCAAGAAAAGCAGTTGCATATCCAGATATGATCCCTGTTGTTTCTGATAATAATTTTTAAATATCTCAAAGATTAGGAAAAAAAAAATTGTTAGCTTCTGTTATTTACTTATTTGTCCTTTGCCACCACATGTTGAGATCCGAACTGTTGTAGTGGTTGCTCAGAACCATGTGGTTAAAGGTACATAGCAAAACAATATGTGTACATAGCAAAACAATATTCAAATAGGTAACACTTATAATTGTCTGTCACATTTACCCACTTCATCTTGCTAAAAAAGAGTCATAAAATATATTAAGATAAATTCTAATGAATTTGGTAACTTTTTCCAATTAATATCCTTTGATGAGAATGAAAATTTTATACTTCAGGCTATGGAGAATTCTGTGAAATTGAAATTTTTCTACCATTATAGGAATTTTGTATTTATAGTGGGTTAGCTTACTCACAACATTTCTCAGTGGGCTTAATATTTTCTTTCTACATGAGTTAGTGTCAAAAAGAGAATCTCTGTCTTGATACTGAAGTCAGTGAGACTTCAGTAAGGCTTCCACCCCTTTGGTGCAAGAAGAGTCCAGAAAATCCTCACTGTCAAGCTGAAAGAGATAAGCAGAAAAATGAGCAGCTCACATGTGATTTTTCTGTGGTATATCAATGAAGATCATTCAACTGGGAGCTGTAGTCATCTCAAGTTGTGAGGAAGGAGAAGAGCCCCTTTAAAAGGGCAACAAGCATGGCAGCAAACAAAAATAACTGCTGATGTTGGCAAGTAGCAGGTGCCAGAAGGAAGTACAGCCTTCAACAGCATTGTCAGCATCTGTATGTACAAGACATAAATTGCTGCCCAATTTATGGAGGAAGATCTGGCTTATGGGTAACATTTTCAGGTTATTTAATACCAGCATATGACAGTACAGGTCACTGAAAATTTTCAAGGTCAGGTCTGCCAGGATGCCTTCATCAGTGTCTTCAACACCTATGCTGCTCTGTCTTCCAGATGATGTAGTCATCTGTTTCCCTTTGGAATAAAATGTACCTAGTCTTACAGAGCATTAACAAGTAGTTACAACACAACACAACATGCCGATCTGTGAAGCACGGGTGTTTGCTTTGTCCCTTTCTAGGCTGTGTCTCACAAAGCATCCAAGCAACATATTCAAACCCCCAAATACAAATCATTTCATGTCAGACAGCAGAACTGACAACCCTAACATACAGCAAGCAGGCTGTACTTGAACAGCCAATGCAAGGCAGTGTCAGACAGATATTACATACAGCAAGACAGCCTCACAAAAGCAGGACCAATGCTCTGATCATGAGCCTAGAAAGTTAAATAAAGAATAGCAAAAGTAAAACACATATTTTTAAATAACCTTGAAGATTTTCTTCTCTTGTGAGCAATTTCATTTGCTTTTTTTTAAGAGTTGGTTGGTTCATTTTAGATTAAAATATTTTACAAGTTCTGAGAGATGACATAAAAAACAAAAGATGCATCATTTTATTACCGCTTCTGTAAAATGTAAAAGCATACTTCTCCATAAGAAACTATTCAGATGAATAATTCTTATAGAGATATACTGCTAATGGCATGTAAGGATATTTCTTCTGTGTCTTAAATAAATTCAAGTGACAGCAAGCTGGTTTTTCATTCCCTTCCTCAGCCACTGACGCAGAGAAAAATCATTATCACTTGAATTTATTTTCATTTAAACAAGAGAGAGTGTGGAAAGAAAGGCTTGATCTCTTAAGACCAACAAATTCAAAAACAATATTGTCTTTGTGAAATAGCACAACACCATGAAGAGCAAGGATTAATCTGAAAATAGGATTTTACATAAACTATGTAAATCAGACTGTGGGTTGGGTAGGTACAAACATGCTATCTGTGTTGGCTCAGTGCTAGGTGAGTGTTCACAGAAGCACAGAATCAATTAAGTTGAGGAAAAGACCTCTGAGGTCATCCAGTCTCACCTGTGACCAGACATCACAATGTCACCCAGCCCATGGCACTGACTGCTACATCCAGTCTTTTCTTAAATGCATCCAGGGTCAGTGGCTCTACCACCTCCACGGGTAGACCAGTCCAATGCCCAATCACCGTTTCTGTGAAGAAATTCCTCCTAAGGTCCAACTTGAACCTCCCCTGACATGATGTAAGACTATGTTCTCTTGTCCTTATTGACAGGGAATACTTATAATCCAAGACAAGACCACTATAATAGGTCATTGTTTTATTAGTTTCAAATGTAACCAATCGCAGGCATATTTCCCATATTTATTAAGGGTGCCTCCCTGAAATTGTATTTCAATATTTTAATATTAAAAAACCAGTGGTGTTTATGTCTAATGGCTAACATCCATGCTATTTAATAGAAAATTGGAATTTACTATAATCAAAAGGCATCTCTTATCCTAGATTGTTGGAACCCAGAAACCTGGGATTTTTGAGCTTTCTGTGCTTTCTGACACTGACCCCCTGGAGAACATGGCTTTTGACCTAAGGCCCTGGAGAAGGCTTCCAAATTTGAGTAATGGATTTAGAGTTCGGGTATGCAGTTATAATAGAAGTGTGTGAATTCTCTTGGTTTTTAATTTGAAGGTTTTATAATATAGTAATAGGTATGGGACAAGATGGAGGATTTTGTCTTCTTCCTTCTTCTTCATGATTTCAGGTAGTAGCTTCTGATTAGATAATTAGTGCTGCACTGCAGGTCACAGGAGTTTGGTTATTAGGTCAAAAG
>PYHW01010392.1:3737559-3772524 GCA_013186435.1 Turdus rufiventris | reverse complement strand
TACTTAGGCAGCTGCAGGACTTTCAAAATTACTTGGGCTATTCAATTAAAATAAATCTTAAAGGAAATAATTATTATAGGAATTGAATCAAATTAAAGAACATTGACGTATGTATGATAGGCATTAGCAAAATATTATTAGATTGACCTTACATCTTTCTAAGAGAAGATGCACTGTTTTACAGTTGTCTTCTCTGTTAGAATTTCCATAAAGCCTTCAGCAGGAGGATGAATAAAAAGTTACTTTTAAACAAGGAAGGGATAGGTGAATCTTATAAAGTAGAGAGAAAAAAAAAAGATTGCAACAGGTTTTACCGAATGCAAGCATCAACTCAGAGTTATGTTGTTAACAGAGAATCTCAAGGAGGTGAATAATAGAAAAGAGATCAAATTCAACTGTATGAATGAAACATATGTTGATATGTTAATATATGTTCAACTGTATAAATGAAACATACATTTATATTTTAATGTACTTAAAAACAAGAAAACAAGGATTTTATTAAAAGATAGTTATTCTCAATTAATATGAATATATTTTCTTATAGGATGGTTATACAAAAATGCAATGAAAATGTAAGATATGATTCAAGAAAATCTAAGTGTAATTGTTCCTTTAGAACAAGAGGAAATATTTCTGCTTCAGAAGCCACCAAGCTGAATTAGTATATAATTTGTACGATTCTTGCCCCATGTGTGTTTCTACAGGTTACAGTTTAAAAATCCATGTGGGACAGAGACATATATGTAGGTAGTCTTGGGACCCCGCAAACAGAGAGGACACACTACCCAGCAGGTTTTCAAGGAGCAGGCTTTAGTATAACATAGTATGAATAGAATGGCTCTGACTATTCTTAGTTAAAAGAGCTTATTTTCCTACTTCATGCTTATAATTTCATTTTATTTACCAGTATACAATGTTGAGCAAGAGATCAAATGGGTAAAAAAAGTCTTTGAACCAAGCAAGGATCAGAAAAATAAGACAAATTCTAATAAAAAGATCTGTGATGGTTTTCAGTAAAATAGCAATAGCAAGATCAAGAGGCCTAAGTACTTTTTAAATGACTTGATTAAGTTTATGAAAGGGATTATATGACATGGTTGTCTGTGATGGCAGGTGGTGCATCCAGGCAGTTCATCACAGGAACAAAGAAAATATGATTAGGAAGAAATTATTACAATAATCTTGTCTGCAATTCTCAGATACGTGTTCTGTGGTTAGGAGGTGTGAAGCAGTGACAGTCTTCTCAGTCTAGCAGCAAGAGTAAACTAGCTGGAGTCAGGTGTATTTCCTTTGTTATAATCCATAGCTCTGCTGATTGGATTTGATGATTTGTTTGGATTTGGTACGTCTTTAAAGACAGGGTTGACAAAACAGTTATTCAAAGAGTATTTAAGGAAAATATCAATAGATTAGTAAATAAAGAATACTAGGGGTAAATATAACTGCACCAGAAATTGTACAGTGCTGAAGATGTTTGCCTGCAGGTAGAAAAAAAGACAGTGTGAGAGAAATTAAAATCTGAGAAGGTAACTCTTCAGAGGTCTCATGTGCCCTTAGGTTTAAAACTGAATTTTCCATGACTTGAAGGAGAAATAGTCTCTGTTATCCCATGCTGTCAGACTGTTATGTTTGAGTACTGCTACTGTTGATGTATACCCTTTGCTCTAGTGTTTAAAAGATGCTTATGGGCTGCAGAATATCAATCTGCAGTATTCTTTAGAAATGTCAATAACTGGCATATTAGCACTTCAAATATATACCCCTTATAAATGGGGACTGCTTGACATTCATTCTGTACCACACTTCAATACTTAAATGGTGACACTACAGAGGAAAGTGAAGAGAGAACAAATATAAACTTTGAATTTTAGAAGGACTTCTGGAGTTGATAGTTTTCAAAAGGAATGGGCAAGCAAGGTATGAACGAAGTTCTGGATCCACTGAAATCTGGGATGCGGGGGCAGAGGCTTTGCTACTGAATTCAAAGGAATATGGGTTTCATAATAAACCCAGATTTAAGAAAGTACTTGTTTTAGATTGTGTACTTAAGGAATATGATTTTTTCTTCAGCCTTAGTATTTAAATTAGAAATGTGTCACAACATATAAGGACAACATTTTTCCATAACTAGTTAGACTAAATTCTTTGGATTAAAGATCTGTTATTGTATTTGTACTCTGAAAAACCAGATTCCATCTTCTGTTAGTTGTATTAGTGTTATTGTATGCTTTAAACTCTTGACTCAGTGTTAGTGATACCAGTAATTATAGACTTGTTACTTATAATTAGTATCACATGGATATTAGTCAAGGCAATGTGGGTCCAACCTAGTAATAACACTGCTGTTAATATAATAAAGCACAGTTTCTTGCCTCAAAGCAAGTAAATTGCTTAAAACAGAACATTCCCTGCCCTCTGACCATCACAGCAAAATAACTTTTTGGCAAGTTTATATCTAATATCCATTCCACATCTTCTACCTATAACAAAGCCATACGATGAGACAACATTCTTAAAGAAAAACACATTAAAGCATCAATAAACTTTGGAGTGAAAAAACAAACCCAAAACACAAAAAAAAGACACTTCACAATTCCCTTAACAAAAAGTTCTATGGTAGTGGGTCTGTGAGAGGAACTTTACAAACTTAAAACTTCTTCTACTATTGTCACCACTGAATAAATAAGGGTATGTCCACAGTATAGTCAAAGATTAAATCTGTATGGAAATAACAAAACTACATTTATGCTAGCGAGATAATATATTGATTAGTTTGCCCATGTCAGTATCCTGATAGTGCTAGAAGTTCTGTCAGATTTAGAAGACCTTAGTTCACCTAAGCAGTAGTAGTAGTAGCTCACCTAAGTAATCAAGTAGCACCTCAAGGAGGATACGCTTCCTAAGTAATGCAAAGTCACTCTCAGGAGCTGTGCCCTCTGTGCTCACCTCATGGAGTGGCTGTGCCTTCTGCCACTAAGGCTTATCTACAAGGAAAGAAGGAGACACCTCTTGGTCACTCTGCTGCAAACCCAAACTTCAGTCTCTCTGATTCTGTTCAGTGTGACTGCATGCACACTGGATATCATCATGGCTTAACTGCACCATTTTTAGACAGTTCATGAAATGTCTTTGTGATCCATTCTGAGATAAAGAGGTATTTTGATTGGTATCCAAGCTACCTGAAAGTAATTTTCATAATGTCTGCAAGAGCTAGAGGCCAGAATGCAACAAGCTGAAAAACAGTTATTAGGTTATTTTAGCACTGAGGACTTACACAACAATTTTAAACCAATGGACTTAAAGCAATCTCACTGCTTAAATTAACCTTTCATGTCAACTTTTATCTTACTCTGATTTCTTCAGCAGCTTTTATAATCAGTTTTGATTTGCCTATATTACATATTTTCACCTATTTGACATCCTTGCAAGATATTTGAATGAGCTGCATTTTAATGAACCGTGCTGGAAAATCTATTTGTCTTCAATTCTGCCATTTTTGTTCACATCTAAAATCAGCTAATATAATTAAAAAGACTAGCCCAAGAATGGAGCACTGCTTAACATAATGGTTGTTCTGATGGTCCCTAAAGGATGAAGCCAAAACTAACACAGTGATTCCACAACATGGGCATGACCAGAGTTCAGGGAACCTGACTCTCCATCTGATTCAAGCAAACAGACTGGGCTATAGGACAAGCTGCAATGGGTGTATTCATCAATGATTTCACTGGTGCATTGATGAAAATAAAGAGCTTAGGCTTGATATTTTGTTAAAGGATTTGGATACAGACATCATTGCTAAAGCATCATTATCAATTTGGCAGACCCTCCCCATGACTTTGTTTATAGTTTCTGTTCTCAAATGTTGCCCTTTAATCTCACAAGGACAAAGCAGTAATGTGAAGGTCCTGAATGTGTTTTTAGGTTTTTCTAAACTCTGCTTATCAGCTTGTGCATACAGCTCATGCAAAATATGAAATGAAGATTGACAGAAGGACACAAAGAGCAGCAAATATGGGGAGAGAGTCAGATGGTATAAGGAAAAAAAACCCAACGAAATGTTAACGGAATGGAACTCGGTAGATCATGTAAGTAGATCAAGAATAATTATCTATGAAATGCTGCAAGGAACACAGAGGACTCATGAGGATAGAATTTCATGTCAGTAAAATGAAATTTTGAGGATTAATTTCTGTGACTGTTAGTGGAATTATGTACTAATTTTCTCACAACATGAATATGAACTACTGTAGATCATTTCAAAGCAAAAATTCAGCTAGATATTGCTAGTACCTTGAAGAAGAGAGGACTGTTAATTCAGAAATAGAGCATCCTTCTAATAAAACATAGCTGATATTTAAACTTATTAAGAGATTATAGTTAAAAAATTTCTTTTAGGGTTAATGAGTCAGACAAATTAAATATGCATGTTTAAAAGGGCCATATTCACTAAATTAACATTAAGTACAAATCATGTATTCATAATTTTGTTTTAGTGGTGTGATTTATTCTTCTGGTTTTCACTAATATAAGTGCATCGGTGGATTGAAGGTTCTCAGGGATATTGCATCTGTCTGGCATGGTGTATTGTTTTATACCACCTGTTGTCTTAGCTTTGCTGGAGGGCTGAAACCAGTATGTCAAATTATCAAAACTTCTTTACGTTCCTGAGTATTGTTTCGCTATTTAGAGCACTCTACACAAGTAGAAGTGATTACAGGGTCCTCTTGAATTTCTTCTGTAGCATAGCAGTTTTCATGGGCTCAGAATAAAGGTGCTGGCTGCCACCAGTTCCAGAAGTGGCATCGGAGTTTGTAGCTTTTTGAACTATCCCCCTGGTGACTAGGCAGAAAATCAGCCAGCCAGCATATCAAAATCAGATTGAGGTATCTTCTGTCATGGGGGATGGTGGTGTGTCTGGTCTACAGCTAAGTAACATAAGAAAATGTTCACATGATGAGGTTTCTGTGTCAAGTTCAGACCTGGAGGTGAGAAGGGGCTTGATGAGAATCTACGGACATCACAAACACGAATATATGATATCTGTATTCTCAACTGGGAAATACAGAAGTTGGATCCTACTATCAAACACATCCTAAATTTCATTTTGGAAGTTCTATCACAACTGTCAAGGGCATAACCTGTTTACAAAACTAGAAATACCTTTGAATCCTGCCTAAGTTGAGATACATTGTTCTACTTTCTTAATCATAAAATCATATAAACATATATGTTGGAAAAAGTGGCAAAAGTAATTGAGTCCAACCATTAATCTGGTACTGCCAAGTCCAACAGTAAATCATGTCCTTAAGTGCCACATTTGCATCTTTTAAATACCTCCAGATATTGTGACTTAACCACTTCTACGGGAAGTTGTTCTAATGCTTGACCAGCCTTTAAACACTGGACAAAACGTTTCCATTGTAGAGAAGTGTATTTATTCCAGTATTTCTCTGAACTTTACATAAATAATTGTCCTAGATAAACAAAGCAGAGACAACTCATCTCCAGGTAAAATAGCCTTCCCCCAGTTTTTATTCATCTCTATTGCATACATCAACACATCACATTAGCTACAGTCAGTAAACAATCCATCCTCTTGGATTTTTCCAAAAAGTGTTAGAAGGAAGGAACAGCAGAGAGGGGCTGCTATGGTCTGACCTAAAGCTTCCCTTCTTCATCCTCTGCTGCAGTTCTCTCAGGAAAACGTGTCAAAGAATCAGGGATGGAAGAGTGAAATTGAACTTGTGAAGAAAAAGGTTATGGGAAGGTTATGGGGAGAAAGGTGTTTTAGTTCTAGTCATTCTTTTCTCATCATTCTACTCTATTTTATTTGGCAATATGTCAAGCTAATTTTCCTTGTGTTAAGTCTGTTTGACCCATGACAGTACCTGATTAGTGCCTTTGTCTTTATCCTGACCCATGAGTTTTTCCATATCATTTTCTCCCTTCATGTTGAGGAGTAGGAGTGAGAGACTGGCTGAGGAGGCCAGCCAGCCAAGATCAACCCATCATAAGGAATTATTTTTATCCTCATTGCATCATGCAAGATTCAAGCCACTGGAACATTTTTTATCTGCAAAGTTTTTGTGTTCATTTTTCCACAGCAGCCCCTTTATTTCTCCTTGTTCCCTTCCTCTCAGATCAACACTGTTTAAACTGACATATTAGTCACAATTGAAACATGTGACTTAACATGTTTGATGTTACAGTAGTGTCATGGAGTAAAGTACAGGTTTTCCATGCAAAAGAAGTAGCAATAGGAGACACTGTACTTGTTATTGTGTGCTGCCAGGTTGGAACACTTTTCCACTTTTCCAGCAAGATTTACCTGTATGAATGGATACTTGATACAAAATCACAGAATCATAGATCAGTTAGGATTGGAAGGGAGCTCTGGGGATAACCCCCATGCCAAGGAAGGGTCAGCTTGAGCAGATTACACAGGAATGTGTCCAGGTGGTTGGTTCTGTTTGTCTCCAGAAAGGGAGACTCCATGACCTCCCTGACCAGTTTATTCCAGTGCTCTGCCACTCCCAAAATAAATAAATTCTTCCTCATGTTGGGGTGGAATTCCTTACTTTATGGCCATTGTTCCTCATCCTGATAGTGGGCACTACTGAAAATTATTTAATACCATACTCTTGACAAATGCCTTTGAGGTATTTATACTTATTGATCACATCCCCTCTCATTCTTCTCTTCTCCAGATTAAACAGACTCAGCTCCTGCAGTCTGTCTTCATAAGAGAAATGCTCCAGACCCCAACAGAGTTGTTTGCTTAAATTGTTGTGATCTACTATCTATGACCTCGCAAATAGACAGCTGGTCTTGCCTTGGTCAAAGAAGACAAAAATTTTAGGACCTTGAATATTTTACCTCTCTTCAAGTGTGACAGGCATCTTTCAAAAAGTACTTTAAAGACATCAGAATTGATTTTGTGAATTGGTGTCATTTTAGGTGACCTAAAAAGTGAACCTATAAGCTATGCCAAAACCAAACTTAATTGACCTTAGACATTGTACTACCTTTTCTGAGAGGCAAGTTCTGTGATCCAGCTACGAATTTGCTACTGAGTTGAAAGGAACTTTACTGTGCAGGTACTTAAGCACTCTATAAGGACAGGGTAATAAACTGTGCTGCTGGAATTAATTGAAGGTGGGCATCTGGATATGCACACATTTGTGGAAAAGGTTTCTGATTTTATCTGTCAGGAATTACCCAGCTCATCTCAGAGTAGAATAACAATTTCCTCTTGACTGGTGAACAAATACCCTATAAAATGACTAATGGACTATTTAATTGTCATATCGAAAAGAGCATGGTTGTGACTAATGTGCAAAATAAACCAACTTTGGAAACCTCATACAGTACTTACCAGCCTTAAAGTAATGAAGCATGATGATGAGATCTATACTTGATCCTAACTACTCTGTCATTCATGCCAAAGTTTTCTTCTCAAGAAATTAAATGCTCTTGCAGGAATGTTCAGAACATGAATGAGCTTGACTCTTGCATTATAAATCACCAAATTTTCCCTGAATCATTAAATTATTTGTTTGAATCTTAGATACTATCTTGTCCTAATGTGTCATCAGTGAGGGAAATATAGTTGCAGAATGACATTTAATTCCAACATTATAAAGCCTTAAGTAAACAATAATTCTTTTTTGTGTGTGTTTCAATGGGGCATAAAATTGCAGCATTCCAATATTTTTAGCTTTCTTTTCTTGTACATGTATCTGTTAAAATCAGCCTCAGCTAATGGAGAAATATACTGCATAGCTGTCAGTTCAAATCCAGCCTATTGATTCAAGACTAATACACAACAGTAAGCACCTTGCAGCAGTCTATGGGAGAGTACAGAAGCAGGCTACAGGGCAAAAGAAACTGAAAATTATTGCTGTCTGATCTGTCTGTCATTCTTCAAGAGTGTGAATTATGAAGCAGTTTTCGGGGACTACAATGTCAAAATTAATGTCACTAATTTAGGTTTTTGTGAACAGACTTAATACTAAGATGAAATTCTTTTAGGTCCTAATTTAACAAAACTTTAAAGAATATGTTTAAATTCTATCCAAGACAATTTATAATTGAGTAATATGTTGACATTTAATTGACTTCTCATTGCTTTTTGTTTTATCTGCTAAATTCAAAAACAGGACCTGCAGTACAGGGAAGACATAGGATGCTGAATTCCATTGTTTTGCTTCTGTAAGCAAAGGTTTATGTGCAGAATTTTACAGCTCTTCTGGAGCCTGAATTGCCCATGGCAGAAGAATTGGAACTAGATAAACTTTAAGGCCCCTTCCTACTAAAAGCTTTCTATGATTCAATGAATTCAAATTAAGCACTTGAAGAGAAAAGAAAAATCAGGCAGAAGGATATAAAGTCAGCGAACATAACGTTTACATGTTTAACTCACAAATATCTTGCAGTACATTTTTACTTACCAGAAAATAACAAATCAAAACAATTTTTAATTAAACATCTTTGAACAGATATTTAAATTGTTTGAGTTCTTGTGACTTATTGCTGTGCTCTCTAATAATCAGCAAACAGAAAAATAGAGAGACACTGCTTCTGATAAAATTATTGTTGTCCACTTTATCAGACATTGTATTCCCAATACATCTGCCAACATATTCTTCAGGTATCAAAGGGTTTAAGTCATTTGTATGCTGTCTTATCACCCTTAAAAAATGTGGTTAAAGTTCACAGCTATGGCAGCTGACAGACACATATCTGTTGTGTGTAATAATAGCAGATTGATAGTCGTACTGACATTAATCTGTCACTTTTCAATAGCATGAAGCTGACTGAAAATAATTTTCAAAATAGCAACAACCAAAAATAAGTTTTATTTTAAACAAATTTCAAATATTTTAAGGTTTCTTTTGCTATGCATTTCCATCAATGTCACTACTACTTCCAGAATATCTATCACTACCCTTCATATGAGTAATTAAGTTCAGAATATTTTGCTCATGGTTTGTAGTGTCCGAAGAAAAAACTAAATTACAAAGGAGAACAAATCATGACTTTAATGGAAAGGCTCCAGTAATTCAATTCAGTTTAGGCAATCGTATATCATTTCTTGCTTTCTGGTTTAGATACTTTAGGCTTCTGACATTGGTTCCAGCAATTTTATTTCTTTTCTGCTTGACTCTTCTATGATATAAAGAAGCCTTCATTCAAATAGGTGACACACACTTTTCAATTTCTTCCCTTCCCACCTCCACCTACCTGCAGCCATCATCCCCATAAGATTTACAGGTCAAAACTTTAAACTTTCATGTGACATTTTTCCAGTACTGACAGTCTTGTGTAAATACTCACAGAATATCAGCATCCAGGCACAGGAGAGATCCAATGCAAACATCATACAAGAGCCTCTTTCCTGTCACTGCTAGCAAAAGGCGTGATTTGACAGTGAGGATCATAAGTCTCATAAGTATGACCGCCTATCTCCCTTCAAACCACAAAAAGCAGGTCACTCTTCAGACATCTTGTCAAGATCTTGTCATTAAGGAGATGAGAACAGGGGAGATCCCAAAAAATTTGGATACGACACAGGGAAGAGTTTAGAGATACTTCGCTTAGTAAAGTAGGGCACATATCTGGATTAACGGTCATAGGAAAAATCTCTGCAGTAGGAATATCTCATATCTGTCCTATTTCTTTTTGCTAGATGAATTTCCTCAAGGCTTCCAAATGCATTACAGTTGCACAGAAAGCTTGACCAATGCATTCATCATCATTGATCAAGCTGACTTTAGGGGTGTCCTTCAGGTGCTTCTAACAGTGATTTGAAACATGTGCCACTTCCTGGCTGTCCTGTGTTTTTTATGGCTCTTAGTGAAAACCAATAATATGAATTTCATTTTAATTCTTCTGTAAGGGATCTTATTTATAGAGCAATTTCTTGCGCACTGTCTTGTCTCTATGAAATGATTGCCAACTCAGGCAGCAGTTAAAGTTTACTGCTTAGGCCTTCCTTCAAGGTACCATATGGATATTACTTTCTAAAAGTAATTTAGACTTCAAAATCCTAAGAACACATTAACCCCTTGAAAACTGCCCATCCCTTACTGAAACGTTATCTAACTTAACAAGTCAACAGCTTTTCCATTCTCTTTCATTTGCAAATGTGTCTGGCAATTAACTGTGATCATTATAATAGTGTCAAGTATATTTAGCATTAACATTTTTGTGACAAATTAGGATGCATTGTTTTGCTAGTATGTTATTCTTCATGTTTATATGAGCAATGACCAGCTTTTCATCAAGTGTTTCCATCTCCCAAGTAAGATACCAGTAAATAAAGAAGAAAACTATCAAAGAAACACAATTTCTGAAACTTCAGGAGCAATCAAAATAAATAATCATATAGGAAATAGGTTATAATACTGGATTCTTCAGTAAGGAAAACATAGTATCTTGATCAATGTACTTTTGTATTTTGTGGTAGAAATTAGGGGGTGGGGGGGGTTCCTTTTTTTTTTTTTTTTTCCTTTTTTTTTTTTCTTTTGTTTTATTTTGTTTTGCTTTGGGGGGAGTTGCTTGTTTGTTGTCCCAAAGCTACAAGTCAGTTGTATGCTCATGTAAAATTTCTGAGCCTTTGTTGTGCTTTATCCCCAGCCAGCCACCAAGACCCACTGAGCCACTCCTTCACTCTCTCACCAGTAGGATCAGGGGGAGAATTAGAAGATAAAAGCTAGAACACTTATGGATTGAAGTAAAGACTGTGCAATATGGAATTGTACTTTTCTCATTATCCTTGTGTTTCCTGATACCCTGTGAAAGTGAAATGTTACGGTTCATGGCTTAGACATTGTTATGAAGGACTTTTGCCCATTATGGCAAACTTGTATACAGAAACTGTGACCACCAACACCCGTCCCTTATATTCAGGAGAATATGCCTCCTGACTGGAACTTTGGACTGTGAATTAAGCACTTTAAGGTAACTTGAGACAAGATAAAGGTGATGTTATTGTCCAATTACCTTGGGTCTAGGGAAGAGGGGGAGAAGAATGTATCCACAAGAAAGCCAAACCCAGAAGCAGTCCTGAAGGTCATCCCTGGCTGAGTTTGGGCTAGGGGAGCCCAACCCCGTAGACTCATCTGCTGAGGCCAGGTTTGCACACACTCCCTCACAAACAAAGTGGTGAGGAGGAGAGTTTTGGGTGTGTGGCCTCTGGTCAGAGGCAGTGAGCACCCATCCTCCTTTACACAAACCAACACAGCTATTGAATCCCCTATCCCGGGAGGCCACATCCATGGGACCTCCATGTGAGGGGCAGTACAGGAAGTGTCATAAGACATCAAAGACCCCAAAAAGTGCTCACCACACTCATTCCTGAAGCCTCATGAGAGAGCACTCACGTGTGATGCAAAGTGCTGCAACAGATCCAGAGTCTTTTGCAAGAGACAGTGTTGAACTTGCCCCACACACACTTCTAGGGAAGTATCTGGACATTCCTGTAATTCCTAGGCTTGAAATAATCCAACAGACTCTATGTTTTTGAGGGACCCTCTCCACCAAGAAGTCTGGAAGAAGAGGACACATGGGATGCCTTCAGGATCCAGAGAGTAGTGATGTTTTCTACTTTGTCTCTCTGTCACTCTCTTTCTCTCCCTTTTTAAGTTCTTTCTATCTCCCTCTCTGCCTCAAATTTACTGTTAAATAAAATACATACTCTTGACTTTGGCATATGGTCTCATTTGCACCTTAATTGGGGTAGAGGCATCTCTCTAATAATTTTAATAACCAGATCATAACATACCTTTAGGTGCAATTTGAAAAAAACCCTGATGGGTAATGGATACGGATCCTGAGGTTTCATGAATCTTGAGTAGTGGCATATGAGCTGTCTTGTATCGGTTATAGACCTGCAGGTAAATTACTTTCATTTTAAATCCCCTCTGTGTTGCCAGTGTGATGTAAAGGAAGACGTGTAAACAGCTTCTTGAAAAACTAACATGCTGGAGGGAAACTTCTGATCAACTGTATAAAACAGTTTTCAAAAAATGAAGGTGTCTCAAAGTCAGCAGGGTTTTTTTGAGTCACAAATAGTTCTAAAGACACAATGTCAAATTCAGTCCCCAGACAAACTCACAGAAATCTGTAATATTCTGTTAATTTCTTTCCTTTTACCTTTAGATATAAAAGACAAAAAAACCAAAAAAACAAAACAAAAAAAACCAAACCAAAACTCCTACTTTTTTTTTTTTTTTTTTTTGTTGCAGCGTAAATAAACGAGTCAATTAAATAAAAAAACATATGTAAAGAATTTTAGATACATTATATACAGTATTTAGTATCAACAAAATGTACTTAGGAAATTTCTAACACTTTCCATAGTGACTCTCTTGCCATGCAATAAATCAGTCACCTTTGCATTCCTTATTGCTATTGTTCTGGATAAAAGCCAAGATTATAGATAATTTATCATTATTATTATTTCTATTCTCAAGTTGCTTATATTGCAGTTGATACCACTCTACCATTTTGGGGCTTTCTTCTCTGCTACAGCCTGAAAAATGAAATTTTCTTGGTTTTTACTCTGCATGCAAACAAGTGTTTTACATATTTTTGCATATATTTTTCTGTGAAAGATTATATAAGAGTGTAGAAATTAATTCCTAAATATTGCTATTTCATAATTAAAAAGTAAGAAAGAAAAAACAAAAACAAAACCAAAAAAACTCATTCAAAACAAAACAACCTAAACAGACTAGGAATGGCACTGATTATTGCAAGTACTCCAGGTTCAGCAAGGCACAGCTAGGACATTGTAATGGAGTTTTATGCAGAACATCAAAATGCTACCATAGACTAGTCCAAGCTCCTATTTTCACTGAAAAAGAACCAGATTTTTCCACCTTCCTCTTGGAAAGAACATTACTCTGCACAAAGTTGTTGAAACTGCCCATACATAAAATGCTGCTAAATGTGAACTTCAGCATTAGAAAAAGGTGTTTATGTCCATACAGGTTATAATGTTTAAACACCACTCACAGAGATAAGCATGCAAAAATTTCATGTTATTTGGGCATTTAATTTATCAAGGTTTTAAATCAAGTAATGAATAGACCCCTAAAAAATCTTTTTTGTTGAGAATCTAATACATAATTTCCGGTTGGAGCACCTTCAGAGTACCTTGGACAGGCTTTATAATAGTAAAGATGAAACCACAGTGGTGCATTTTTCCTCACTCTGCCACCAAAAGAATCTGAGATGCATTTTTCTGCAAGAAATTTATTGGGAGTTTTGCCGTTTGCTGCATTCTTTTGCAAGTTGGGTTTTACTTTATAAGAGGACCTATGGTCTTCAATAGATCATTAAGTTCAGTTGTCAGTTTATCCAGAAACATGTACTTGTCTAAAAACATACTCAAAATGCTTCTCCTGAAATCACTTGTTTAACTATTGAATAGAATAATAACAGTTTGTGTAAGGTTCTAGGATATTATGAAAGAAGAATTTTTGTTTAAAAAACCTAAATAGATAATGATTTAATTCACAAAAATAAAATTTCTGATACTAATTACCATGACACTATGTGTGTGCTCTTTTCTCCTCTTGTCTAGGCAGAATTAATTTTTCTGGCTATTGTCTACCATAGCAAATATTTCCTTTGAAACAGTTATTTTTTGTTTTGGTTTGTTTTTTTTTCCTCATATTACTGCTACTTAACACCAAAGCACCAATTTTAATGTCATTTGTCATAACAATCAAACAAATATTGAACAAATATCAAGTGGTGTTTCAGTTCATGTTCTATGCCTCTAGCCTTCAAACTTCAGTTTCATTCCTTTGTCTGTTTTTATCTTTACTTAGTTCTTATTAAATCAGGTATCTAGGAACATTCTGGCCAACTGTATTGCAATTGACACCCTAAAGGTATAAGTTGAGTTTATCTCCACTGCAATAAATGCCTAAAACTAGACACCACTATAAACCTTCCCAAAACTCATTGTCATGTTGTTGTTCTCAACTATTTGTGCCTTGTCTATTCCTCACTAACTCTTTGAAAATCCATATAATAGTATGACATTTTTTTTTTCCTGTGGCATGATTTATTGAATTGGAAAATAAGGTTAAAACACTTTCTTTCCAAAATACAGTAGAATGTATTTTCTTTTCCAACTGAGTGATTATATGATATAGGGAACATAAAGTCATTTTTGCATTTCTGAATCCTACCTGGTAGACCAAAATAATATGCAGATATTTCACGCATTGGTCTGAAATATAAGTAATGAATACTACTGACTTTCTTTTAATTCAAAAGGAGAAAAGTTACAATTTAAAAATAAAACTTCCTATAATCTATATTTAATTAAAATCTTCCTTTATTGATGTTTTAGTTAACATTTAAAATATATGAACTCTGGTTTTTACTAGATTCTGTTCCTATTTTAAATTAGTATTTTAATGTTTTTTTTTAAGCTAACTTCTCTCCTTAACATTTAGTCTGAATTTTAGTCTGATTTTTAGTTAGGCAGGTGAAAGCCACTGTGTTGACATGTTTCAATTCCCAGTGAATACAAAGGGCCTTATGTCTGTGAATATCATATCTTTAACTGGCTATTCCTAATCCTACTTAGCAAATTATTGGCATAAAAATAATTGATTGTTTTTCTGTGTAGTACGTGCTTTAACATGAAGTCTAGAATATATTTCAGAGTACACACTCTAAGGATCTAAAACTGTGGGAGTGAAACTTTATAAGGCTTACTAAAAGCCCTGAGATAACTCTGGTGAGTTCCTTCTCAACAAAAGAAAATTGTCATCAGTTCAACAGAGTCTCACAAAGTACTTAGCAGTGACCTCCCTTCACTTCCACTGCTTGTCTCTGCACTTGTTACTCAGCATCTTCATTATGGTCCTGAGTTTATGGCTCAACAGTATTTCCCCTTTCAGGCTGCAACTGCTTTTCTGAATGTATAAATCCATTTTGCCCATGAGCTCCAGCTGTTTGATAAAGTCAATATAAACAAAAAAAATTCATTATCACAGCTTTACCTACCTGGGGCTTTTCATGCAGCCCATTTATGCACACAACTCACATTTCCTAACAGGGAAAGCTGTGTGCTGGAGGGATCTCACAAGTTCAGTCCTTCCATGTCCTCTGTTTTACCTTTCTCCTTTCTTTGTCCCTTCAGTTCGATAGGCAACAGCCTTCTCTCTGTGGGCTGAGACCACATAGTTACTCCAAGCTGTTTTTCTCTGCGTATCTCCAAGTCCCATTATCTGCCCAGATTCCATTGATCTTTATTATCCTAGGCACTCTCTCTGTATTAAATTCATATCTAAAGTTTTACAGCCTCTGAGTGTCAAGAGATTTTTTTAAAGTAGTTTTGTATACAAGTTGCATTATGTAAACATATAGGAACATAACTTAGAAGTCTAAATTGTGCTTGAGACTTAGTCTTCCTCCACAGACAAAATTAATTTTGAAGAGAATGGATTTCTCTTGTATGCACAGGTGATTTACTCTAAGACAGAAAAGGACTGACCTGCAGTGTAAAGAAAATATGGAATTCCCAAGCAGAAATTATGAAACTCTTTAATAAATATCACTTTTGTACCACTGTCAAACAGGTACCAGTTCTCAAATGAGAAGTCTTTGGAGACTGATATGGCAGCAGAGAGATAATTTTCATTTATTAATGGATATTTCTTTTTTACAAGAAGGAATGAAGGCTTATATCATTACTACACTAAGAGGCTCCATCCACCAGCTGAGCAGGTTGGAAGCCAAATTGAATAATTAAAGAAGCTGGCAATGTCAAAGGATGAAGCAAGTAGAAAGAAAGACTACTTAACCTTTAAAGTTAGCCTCATGGTTTTTCTTTTTGTTTGTTTGTTTTAAAGGATCAGTTTTTTTTGTGTTTCTAAAACCTCCACCATTATGATTTGCAGAAGGTGTAGGTAAGGACAACATTTGCTCCTTTTCTCATTTTGAGACAGTTTTATGCATGTTCAACATTCAGTGAAACACTGTGAAGGCACAATCTTCACAAGTTCATCCAAGGTGAATATTTACTTGGTCTATCCTCCTCCAAAGTACTTTTAAATTTCTCTGAAAATTTTAAACATGATTTGAAGAAATGTGAGTTGTTTTCATACCTTTAGCTTATGCACTAATATGCAAGGTTGATACATGTTTAGAAGAGGTACTTCTTCTCATATGGGGAACAAATAATGACAATAAAAATAATTATTACATCTGCAGATTCTGAAATTCCGCATAAGATTTTTTGAGAAAGTTGCAAGGTTGTAATATACTTTACAATTCGATTTCACAAATGTGAAGAGAATAAAGATGAAGGCTCTCAACAGACTGGAGGAAAATATTACCTTCTGATTATTGGATGCAGCACTTCAAGGTTTTTCATTTCAGTGTATTTATACAATAAATTTGGGTAATTTCAAGCCGTAGCCCTGAAAATTTTCTAGTGAGAAGCATAGGTTTGGATAAAGGAACTAAACATAAAAAGTTATATCAAAAAGGTTATTTGGCACTGGTTTAGTGGGAAACTTATGTTGAAATTCTTCCCCAGGTAGAGTCATAAATGCCAGAGCTGTCAGATAAATTACTAGAAAATCTAGCAAACAAATGCCTAGATAAAATAATCTGACCAAAAATAAACAGTTCTAGCAGCATCTTTATGTAAAATTTATAGTAGATGAACTGAAAATTACGACAATGAAGGTCAGTAGGTTTCTCTATCACAATACTGGCATTTCAATAATACTTTATTAGCACTGTAATTCGAAAATTCATAGCATAACTAGCTTTCTGTATTTTCCCTCATACTCCCTCTCTATACTATAGCTTCCCTTCAACTTTTCTTCTAAAATATGGAACTTACAAAAAAATAAGCACAAGTTATATGATTAGATCGTAGACCAGAAAATGCTGTAAAAAATTTATAAAATTAGGTACTGCTAAATGATGAAAATGGAATTGCCCTCATTGACTAACCTCTATAGTTCACTGTTATGCTACAAATGGGAACAAGGAGGGATTTTTTTATTATATATGGGTGTTTTTTTCTGAAGCAGTACAATGAACATTTTTCTCTTCACTTTGATTGTATTCCCCATTAATTAAAATGTTTTGCATAATTTCTTTTAGTAGTGACATTTAGAAAATTGGACAAAAGGCACCGTGTCTGATAGTGAATAATGTCTTTGCAACCATCAAGGTGAGACAAAAGCAATATCAATGATAAATCACTATAATGAAATAAATTACCATGGAGAGATAATTTTGTGTTGAAACAAGTGCTGCTTCCTAACCAAGGAGCTTATTCTGAGCCTGAAGCAGGTTCAGTCTTTGCAACTATGCTGTAATCCATTTTAATGTTGATAGAAACACAGAACACGAGTTTTAATCTGATCATACAGTCTTTCTTCTCTTAGGATCAGACTAAAACCTTTCTCTGACACTACTGCCCATAATGCCATTGAAAATTATATGTGAAATGATACAATTTTTAATGTGAATTGCAGTTCCTTCCAGAAGCAGAATCAGTGTATTAGTGCCATAACAGTGCTGAACAAAAGCACGAATAGGAAATAACCCATTATGTGGCTGTCCTATGACCACCTTGTTTGCCTGTTTTCTCATTCTTGTGGAAATAGACATGACTCTGAATTCAGTAACAAACCTGACAGCATGTTAGGCTGCAATGTGGGATTTTTTTTCTGGACTGGGGTACAACAGATGTATTGTTCTGCACAAAACCAAATTTCTTCTTTTTTCCTTTCAAAATGCAAGCTCTTAAAATACTCATGAAAGGGAAGAAAAAGAATCCAAATACAATGTGAGTTTGTTTCTGTATGCATAGTAAGATGAGAAACGCAATTCTCCTTTTTTGCTGTTTGCACATCAAACATGCCTGGGGTTTGAGAATAAAGAAAATTATATGTAACAAAATATAAAATGATTAATCATCTCCAACTCCAAATCAGAATATGGAATCTAGAGCCAACCTTCATTTTATTTGTTCGATACCAAAAACAAAAAAAAACCAAAAAAACCCAAAAAAACCCCAAAAAAACCCAAAACAAACAAACAAACAAAAAACCACAAAAAACCCAAACAAACAAAAAAACCCAAAAAAATCCCCAAAACTCTCTAGGTGTAATAAAATATGTTTTTACTCATTAACTTTAGGAAGGTATTTGTGCTTAGCAAGTAAGAGAAAAAATTCAGTCTTAGAGACTCATATATATTCACATCAAAGTACAGTTCATTGTGGCTGTGCATTTTTACAGCACATGTTTCTGCTCCAGAATAAAAAGGTGAAATATTTATTAGAGATTATAAAAAGAGATTATAACAAATTGATTCTACTCCACTTTGCAAGAAACCTTCCAAATGCTGTAATTCTTTGTGAGGGAGAATTAATCACGCTGTATCACTCTTTCCCAGGAGCCAAAATTTCTCACAATCTCTGGAAACCCAGACAGCTGAGAAACTGCTAGGCAAGAAGGAAAGGCAGAAAACTGAGGCTTCAGGGTCCCAGGTCAATGGGTCTCCTGAGCAGCTCACAGTAGAGCCAGCAAGCCAGGATCTTTCACAGCCACACTGACAGGCAGCCATGCAGAAGCCCAGTGCAACCCTTTTTATCATGGTCTGTTTTCCAGCAGACAACTGCTAAGGGATGTGTGACCCCACAGAAGACTTTCATTTTCACAGATTAGAAAATGCAGGAAAAGAACTGTTTGTTATAATGTATTCCTTTCTTCTCAGTTTCTGGTCTGTCCAGTTTCTTGGCATCCATACATGCATACTCACACCTTCAGATAATTTCCACTAAATCTAGAAGTTGAACTTTGAGATAATAATGCAACTTTGGGCACTAGAACAGAGTCCTCAGGGAAGTGGTCACAGCACCAAGCCTGGCAGAGTTCCAGACTGCTTGGGCTATATCCCCAGGTACATGGTGTGATTCTTGCAGATGGTGTTATGCTGGGCAGGAGTTGGACTCGATGATCCTGATAGGTCCCTTCCAACTCAGCTCATTCTGTGGTTCTGCAATTATAAATGTAATAAACTCTGGTTTTAATTCTTCCTCATAAAATCTACAAAGATAGCTCAGAAATTTAATAGTTTGATTTCAAATAATGCAACACACCAGGATTTGGCATTATGTTGTTTAAATATGCTTGAAGTATCAAAGGAAATAAAGTCATTAAGCATTTTCTAACATTTTAGTACTACAAAAAACTGCTTTGAGTCCTTAATGTTGCTATAAACTTTTCTGTGGTTTCAATCATAACATGAATTCCAGTCTTGAGCTGAAATACTTTTGTCTGCTCTACTGTCTTGAATGCTGGGAAAAAGTAGTCTATTAAAGCTTGTAAAATCTGAAAATAATATTATTCTTTTGTCTTGAAGAGAAAGGAGATAGTTTGGGAAGCAGTTAGCTTTCTCATGGCAAGCACAGAGGAAAGAGGGGGAATTACCCCTGCTTCTGGATGCTACCTCTCCTGCAGGTAGGAGGGTGCTGCCCTTGCCTTCCTGCACCAAAGATTTTGGATCGAAATTTGAGTTGCAGTTGACTTGGAGCTCTGGAGAGAAGGTCAATGCACAGCTCACATGAGAGAAATTGGCTAACCTGACATTCTGCAGGACTGCTATCCTCAGATTACTGTTCCACATTTGCAACTGGTGTCATTGTCATAATAATCCTACAGAATTGCAAATAAGAAGCAAATTACACATGGTGTGAATAAGAAAAAAGATCAGTTCATGAAGGCTTGTCCTGTATAATGTGGTCCACCACTCCAAAATGTCATAGATTTTTATGCAGAATTTTGTATAAAGCAAGTTATGTTGTTAATATGTTTTACTGAGTTCTTGAGGCAAAAGATTCCTGCTTGAGTTCTACCTTTTCAAAGTTTGGAAAGACCAGTAAGCAGAACATCGATCTCAGAAGTATGTCAAAGGCAGGTGTTTAAATTAATGTACAATTCATTTTACTGCGTATCTAATTTCTTAAAAATCATGAAAAATTTCCTTCTCTATGTAGGCATTTATACAGACTATTAGATCTAGTTCTAAATCATTAACCCCTCCAAGCTGCAGTTATTCATAATGTATAATGTAACTTCCTTCTACATTTCTCTTTCTTGGTGGGTTCATAAATGTTCGTTTTACTTTTTTAAAACTCAGTAAAATAAAACAGAAGTTATTAATATGCACAAAACCTGAGTTCATTCATTTATACAGGTGGGCAAACTTGCCACTTAGTTTTTCTGCAATGCTATTTTTTCAGAGCACTTTCAATGAAATCTGAAAGAAATAAAGAAATTCTCAATTGCCTTCTCTAAGAAAACCGGTGCTCTTTTGCAGAGCATAAGTCAATGTGCAGTCAACTCAGGAAATTTCCTATGGATGTATTTACTTCATTATAGGGAAACTCCAGCTTGCATTTTACCTGAAAGGTAAAAGTAAAAAGGTACTTAGTGCTGCTGCTACCAGCTCTGAAGCATTCTGCAGGGTTGAAAAAATTATATCCAGCATATATTTTGTGCATGTGTATTTACATGTAGTCAATATTTTTCATATGGCCTGACATGTTCATCTAACTATTTTTATTTTTTTAAGTGTAGAAAGACCTCATTCTTTTGACTTCTTTAAGAAAGGCACTGAAACACATCCTACAAACTCTCTCTCCACAAAATGTAGATACTATGCTCTCCTGTTGCAAACCAATCTATAGATTACACAGCCCTTCAACAAAAATCTCCTGTGTCTTCCCTCATGAGAGAGGCATTCCCCCATTTTGAGAAATTCATAAGGGCAAAATCTTTGTATTATGGCTTCAGCCTTAAGCACAACCCCAAGGATAAGGCACATTGCAACACTATATCTGGGAAAATCCTGTCACTTATTTGCTTCAGATCTTTGTGATAAAGAGCAAGTTAAAGCATGGTCTTCAAGCTCAGCTCCTCCCTGTTTTTCTTGCTTATTCCTTTACTGAGTTGGGGAGGGGGAAAAAAATAAATTCAGAAATCCTACTGTGATTCTGGAGTGTGTCAGGCACATAAGCATGCCATTGATGTCAGTGAAGCACCAGATGTACAGCTTCAGCTGTGTGTCGTGGTTTCTCTGGGCTGTTATCATGCACAGGGAGACAAAGACGACTGCACTGCATGTGCGATGCCCTTACAAGTCAATGCAAATATCACTGCAGGTTAGCGCTGCACGTGTGACTGCAAGGTACACAAGAAAACATTTCTTTCTGTTTTACCTTGGCAGTAAACAATATGGAATATTCACAAAACTGGAGGGCTTTAAGAAACTTGCCTGTGGAAGTCCAGACTTTGTGCTGCTATTACCAACATTTTGCACCCTATAATGTTTATGGCATCCTTATATAAAGGAGGAGGATGAGGAGCTCTTGAGCTGCATTTTACAGACAAGAAGGTTGTAGTAATTTTCTTTTTTCACAAAAATGGAGTGGCCTGAGAAAGTAAAACTGAAAGATTAATTTTGTTCAAAGGCCAAAAATATGAGAATGCTCTCATTATTACATCAAACCTCAAAACAATGAGAAATCTTGTCTCGGTGTTGTATCTATAGCCTACATTTTTAAAATTAATTTGAATTTAATGTTTTTCAGGGTACTGTCTGAAACACAAATTTTCTTCGGAATTCATTGTTTTCTTTCTCAGTAACATTCATAAACCTTGTTTTTTCTCTCATTTTAGAACTTTCCATGTGCTCTTTTCAGATCTCTCGAAGGTAGTCCCTATTTTCATCATTTTGCCTCTACTTCTCCTTCATCTGCACTGGTTGATATTTCAGAACAGACCCTTGTAATCATCCTGAAATCTTTTCATAAAGAAGAGATTTTTCTGTGTACGTATCAGGCCTCACTAGCCAGGGACTGTCCCAGTGCCCCAGCCAGGAGCAGGGCAGCCAGGGGTCACCAAGGCAGACCCAGGTCTGGGCATCAGGCCCCTCCCTGGGGACAGGTCCAGCCAGGCTGGGAAACTGCCCTGTGGGAGGGTGTCAGACACAGTCTGGTGTTAGGAGCGTGGCATACAGACAGACCCACTGCTCACTGAGGGGATGAATCTTCCTAGGTGGGATAAGGAACAGTTACTAGGTAAAGAGCACTCACTCAGCACTGTAATTTTTAAGCCAGAGGAGGCTGTGGGATCCCCCTTTTTGGTTACCACCAGACTGCAAGTTAGGCTTAACTATAAATAACATGAAATGGCACCCTCAGGCTGCAGTTCCTCACTGTAGGTTGAGGGAAGTTAGGGCTGCATGCCCCAGTGCCCACCTTCAGCAGCAGCCTTCAGCAACTGCAGCTTTCGCTCACCTTTTCAGCAAGAAAGCCTTTTGTGAGCAGGGAGAGAGCTACTTGCCTTCTCTTGCAGGTTATCTTGCTCATTTAACCATAGGACAAGGTCTCAACCTACCATGAAAGGCCACGGGGTTTTTTTGAATTGCAGGGATACTATAACCATGCTTGAGTGAGGTGTCATTCCTGAAGAAACTGGAAAGCAATACAACATTCCCTCTACAACAAAGCAGTATATTCATACACCTTTCAGGACAAAAGAATAACTATCATAAAGACTCGGTGACGTGCACATTCTCTGAATGTTTAAAGGGTGAAAGACTGTAGCCTGTTGCTATCTGTACAAAGCAAGCAAAGGTTTCTGCCTCTCTGAGCGATTCTGGCTTTTCATCTGGCTTTTGTTGCTTAACTGAGCTACAGTTGAATGCTTTAGGAAAAATATAGTGATGTTTTTGTGGTTAAGGGCTTTTATATTGCTGAGAGTTGATGCAATCTCTTTAAAGCACACTAAATTGTTCACTGAAGTAGGACTGTAAAATCTCAAATATTATTTTTATTTATTTTTTCTGTGATCTTGGAAATTTCTCTTAAGAATGGATGGATTGAAAGTAAAACAAGTTGGGTAGACAACAGATAAGTTTTATTGCAGTGTAGTAAGAATGTTTATGGAAACCATATGAAATTTTGAATTTAATCTTGAGTACAGGGATATACACAAAACCAATGGCATTGTAGGATCTGTTACTCAGATTATTAAACCCGTTTAACAATGAAGACTGCCAAAGTCACGAAGTCCAAATACTGTCTGAACAAACTTGGAACATATCAGCTGAATCAAACCACAATGGGAATTGTGTGTCAAGGTAAATAACATGTACATCTTAAATAAGCTGTAATTGACTAATTAAATAATTTGAAAAACATTGCAGAGGCTAGGGCTATGTTATTTAATTTTAACTACTGAATCTAAAGTCTCCCTGCAATATCAAATAATGTCATATTCTAATTAAATTCCCTCCCTGAACTAATAGAAATCCTTAAAAATTATGACGATAAAAACAGCTAATTAGAACTAGCAAATATGATTCAAAAATTTAGTATAATAAAAATGCCTCTGGTTAATATTAACAATGGCCTCTTTCTTGGTTACTTAAACTAAAATGTCCTGCTCAAAATACTTAAATAAAAAAGGTTCCATTATCAGCTTTCTTGAGTAGAATATTAAAATAATTTACTCCATGCAGAAGATTGTTGCATTACAATCCTAACTTTGAATCCATGCAGAGTCAGATGAATGCTTATCATTCTGTCCTAGGGTGACATTATCCAAATGCTCAATGGACAGTCAAAGAAGAAGACGCTGACATTTTTTGTGTGGAGAAGGGTGTGAGGCTCCTGGTGACCAATAAAAAATAACAAAAATAAAAGACCACTGTGACTGTATTTGAGTCACTCATCAATTCACTGCTTTGCAATAAGGAAGTGTTTCTATCATTTTCTGCCTTCTTCTTTTCAAAATTGGGCTCTTTTACATTCTCTGTGTGGAGGAAGGGATCCTCACAAAACAGAGATGGCACAAACATAAACCCATAATGCTCTATTGAATCTCTACCTGGAGTCTTCAAAAGGAGACAGTGCACAGGTTGTTTTACACAAAGCACAAGCCAAGGCAAGGCATGAAAACCAGAGACAAAATATCATTTTGCTGACAAATAAATGACAACTTTTGTAATAACAATGTATACGACTGATAAAGAACTGTCAAATCCAAGTATGTGACCTATTTCTTCCTCTCAGCTGAATCAATTATTCTAGACTGAAAAGAGCCAAGCATAGTCTCTCCTTCTGCTCCTCACCTATTCCAAGTATGGGTTAAGCCTGTATGTAGTCAAATCGGTCTCAAGAGGTGTTTTTCATTAAAAGAAAATTGAATTGTCACTACCACAAATATGAAGGATGCAAACTTGGATGTCCTGATATGAGATAGATGGAGAAACAACAGGGGATAAAAGCGAGTCAGGGAGAATTTAAAAAAAAATATATGTGTCTTAAGCCATCATACCATCTGCTGCTTCTGGCTGATACCAAATTTTCTTCTTGCCTCTAAAATCAGATTTTTCTATAATTTTCCCGTATGCTCCCTGGTTTCTGTCTGTGTGTAAAAGTAGGTCTGGCTTTATATACATACAAATCAGAAAGCAAGACCAGAGCTACCAGGTCACTTGGCTCAATCTACTGCTTGGAAATCTGAAATGGAAAAGCTCATCCCTCCCTTCTGGATATTTCATCTGATGTGACAGCTACTCTGCCAGAACTGACCTGAAAATGGTTCTGCTTGTGTTTGTAACCTGTGACCCAGGTAGTCTAAAACTTGTGTCTGTGTGGTTGAGTAAGTATTTAGTCCAAACTACATCTTGATTGGTACCATATCTTGGTTGCTTACTTTTAAAGCAGGAAGGGCTTTTGCTGATACCTTTTGGTAGACAATAGCTTTGATGGACTCACAGATACAGGTGGGTTTTTTTGCTCTGTGTATAATATAGAATCAATGAGCATTTTTTTTAGCATATTTTATGTTGTACCTTTATTTGACCTGCACTCATCCCTCAGTTTCAATCTTTACTATATCAACATATTTTAGTGTTACATGATAAAATTAGTTTTGAGCAGGAAGTGCCTCTGTTTATTGAATCCATATATGCAGTTTTCTACCCAGATGTTAAATATCTGTAGCCTTGCATTTAAAATATGAGAATGTCAGAATGTAACAGGTCACTGAAACATAAAGTATTTATAGGAATGGACCAATTTAAACAATGAAAGAAATGAAAATAATTATTTAGGATATTTTAGGGGTGTTTGTTTTAGCTGAGGGGATGGGGCGCAAGGTGTCTTTGTTTTGTTTTCAGTTTGAAGGGCAAATACATAGGAATATCAACAAAAAAATTAATTACAGGCCAATGTTGAAAAGTTTTGATGGACCAATCTTAGAATGCTACTGGAAATAAGATTGTTTTAAAATGGAAAAATATTTTCTCAACTAGTTATATTTATTTTCATGTTGTGCACTGTCACAATAGAATGTAAGTCATGAATCCAACTTTTCTGTCAACCATGTAGTTTTAAAATTGCCATCTTCTTCTGTACTGTTTCTAAATCTACAGTAATTTCACGACTATAAGGCGCACCTTTTGGACTGAAATTTTCCCCTGAACCTGGAAGTGTGCCTTATAGTCTGGTGCACCTTATATAATGGACAAAGTTGTGAAATTTGCCACCCCGGAAGTGCTAGCCCGCAACAGTCCCGAGACGAGCAGAGCCCGCCCGGTGGCGGCATCGGAGCAGCACTGGGCTGGGGTGAGCCCGGTGGCGGAGCAGCCCAGACGGGGGGGAGGGGGGGGGGGCAAAATAAAAGTACGCCTTATAGTTCTGTGCGCCTTATATAATGTACAAAATTGTGGAATTTGCCAAGTCCCAGAGGTGCACCTTATAGTCCGGTACGCCTTATGGTCGTGAAATTACTGTACGTGATAGGACTGATGAATCTAGCAAACAATTTTTATTCTTTACCATATAAAACATAACCTTAGGTGGAAAGTGAATTGTGTTCACTGTGCAATGATGAGAAATAAAATACAGTTCAAGAAAGTGCATATAACTCCACATGCACAAAAGGAATACATGTGTTTTGAGGAAGAAGTAGTTTTTCACAAAGACTTATCCTCTACGAAATAATAAATAATTTTAGGTGATTATATAAAACAATTTTTCACAAACAATAAAATTCCAAGACAAAGTATCATGGAGAAACTCAATGATGATAATATGTTTTGGAGCTGACAAGACAAATGTTTTGCAGAATGGTAAAAATATGACTGTCCAAGTCCAGTGTCTAGATTTAGTAATTTATCACAATAAATGTAATTTTCTTAAAGGGATATGTATTTTTTTTTTTTACAATTAGTAAAATTATTTAACAGTTTATCTACATCTGTTCAAAGTAACATCATAAAAAAAAAAAAATCCTGTACTGGAAGCCAAATTCTGAAACATATGTTAATCCTTTTTCAGAGTTTATTTATTGCAGTTTATGTGAGTTGAGCAAGAACACAAGTCAGTCAAAAACCTAATAGCTTATTTTATTATTAGTTTCATAATAAAAATCTGACTGATAGAATATTGTTTTTTATTTTTAAGACACTGAAATCAGATTAGAAATAAACAAACAAAAATAATAAACACAACTTTTAGTTTAATGAGCACCATGAAAAACTATTATTATCAGGAATAAAAACATAAATCAAAAGGTATTAGAATGGCTTAAGACTGCAAGCCAGAAATAGCCAGTGGAGGTAATGGATTTATACCCATTTGGAGGACCTGGTGTTCTGCTAAAAGGTTATTTAATTCAGTTGCCCCTACAAGTTATCCCCAATAATGCAAACCATTAAAATTCAAAAATGCTATTTTGCCTTGCTTTTTGTTATAATTTGTCTTTTCAATTTAGAAGAAATCCTTTGAAAACATTTATATGAAAATTATGAGTTCTACAAGTATTTTTTTCTCAGCTCTGAATTTGTTTCCGGTTTCCCTCAACAAAACCAGCTGCTGGAATTTGAATATAATTGAACAAGTAAGCATAACTATACTGATTTTCTTAAGGCCAGAAAACACCATCTCATCTAATTTCCTTGTAGGAAAGGTTGATTCTGTGAATGTCCCTGCTTAGTTAACAGGCACTAATTTGAATGTGATGAGTAACACTTAAAATGTCATTATGCATTTTTTATGTTTCTATCCCCCTTTCTTGCCCTATTTCACTATTTCTCTCTTTTTTCCCCCCTTCACATTATTTTAATATTTCTTTTTGTTTTCTTCCCAGAATAATTGATTTTTTTAAAATAAAATTCTTGGTAGGGAGAACATTTTAAAACAAAGTTATTTTTAAACTACTAAACTAATAAACACTATCATAATCTATCTAGCTATGTCACCTGGTCATAAAAGGAGATCAAGTTGGTCAAATAGGAACCAATTTTTCTAAATCCATGACCGCTGATCCCCTGGTTGTCCTGAATTTGTCACATGATAATACCAAAGATAACCTGTTCATAACCTTTCTGGTCAGTGAGGTCAAGCTTTCAGGCCAGTAGTTCTTCAGATCCCACTTCCAACCCTTCCTATAGGAAGGGATCACATCAGCCAACCTCCAGTCTTCTCTGTCCTCCCTGGTTAGCCAGGACTGATGATAAATGATGGAGATTGGTTTGATGATCTATTTCATCAGCTCCATCACTGTCATGAGATGAACTGCCTCCAATCCCACAGACTTTGTGAGTGTCAAAGAGGCTCAGCAGATCACCAAATACTTCCTCCTGGATTACAGGGGTTCAGTTCTGATCCCTGTCCCTGTCTACCAGTTCAGGGGGCTGGTTGCCTGAAGGAAAACTGGACTTTCTGTTGAAGAGTGAGGTAAAGAAGGCATTAAGCACCTCAGCCTTTTCCTCATCCTTGGTGACATGGTTTCGTCCACCATCCTATAAAGGATGGAGATTTTTCCTGATCTACCTTTTGTTGCTGATGTATTTATAGAGCCACTCATGATTATCTTTCACAGCAGTGGCCAGATTGAGTTCTAGCTGAATTTTAAACTTTTTGATCTGTCTCTCTACATGACCTAAAGATACCCCTTGTAGTATTCTGGAGCTGCCTATCACTTTTTCCAAAGGTCATAAGCTCTTTTTTTTTTTTCCTGCTGAGTTCCAACAAAAGCTCCCTGTTCAGGCAGGTCAGTTTTCTTCCCTGCAGGCTCATCTTTTGCCGCACAACAGCCTGTTCCTGCACTTTTAAGATTTACCTCTTAATGTGTGCCCACCCGTGCTAGACCCTTCTCTTATTAGAAATTATTTCCCAAGGGAGTTTCTGAACCTGTGCCCTGAACAGGCCAAAGTTCATCCTCCAGAAGTCCAAGGCAGAAGTTTTGTTGACCCTCTTCCTTATTTCACCAAGTATTGAAAACTCAATCATTTTGGGTTGCTAAGTCCTCCAACTACCACATCTCCCACCAGCCCTTGTCTTTTTTCCACCAGCAGGTCTAGCAGGGCACTGCCCCAGGTAAGGTCACNTACCAGCTGTGTCAGGAAGCTCCACACACTCCAGGAACTGACCAGAACTGCGACGTCTGAACTGTGTTGAGTTTCCAACTGACGTTCAGCAAGTTAAATTCTCTCACAAAAACAAGGCCTGGCAATCATGAAACTGCAGCCAGGCACCCCTAGAATGCTTCATCTTCCTCTTCACCCTGCTTGGGTGGTCTATGACGGTCTACTACCAGGCTGCTGTCTTGATAACCTTCCCTCTGATTCTTATCCATCAGCATTCAACCTTATTTTCACTACACTTGAGATCCCTCAGACCACTCCCCAATCCACAGAGCCATCCCACTGCCTGTTCTTCCTTGTCTGTGCCTTCTGAAGAGCCTGTAGCTGTCCATTGCAGCGTCCAATCATGTGAATCATTCCACATTTGCAAGATGGTGTCTATGTTATATTTTTCCTGTTGCACCACGGCTTCCAGTTCCTCTTATTTGTTATCCATGCTGTGTGCATTGGTGTAGATGCACTTCAACTGGGCTGCCAATTTCACCTCCAACACTGAAATGCCACCCATTTCTAGCGTGCCTGGTCTTATCTCCTTCCTCCTTCAAACCTGGTTTAAAGCCTTATCAGTGAGCCCTGCCAATTCATGGAATAGAATCCTCTTCCTTCTTTTAGACAGGCAAACCCCATCTGTTCATACAGCAGGCCTGATGCTGTAAAAAGCACCCCATTATTAAAAAAGCCAAAATGCTATTGATGACACCAGTCTTTCAGTCACATGTCCCTCAGGTGGTTTCTTGTGGTTTTTTTATCATTCTTCCCTGCTACTGTAAGGGATTGAGGAAACACACCACCTGTGCTTCTGTACCTTCAACAAGTTGTCACAGTGCCCTGAAGTTCTTTTTGATTGTCCTAGGACTTTTCAACATTGTCACTGCTTACCTGGGCAACCTGAAGTGGGTTATAATCAGAGACCCAAATCAGTCCAGGAATATCTCTAACTTGCCTGTGGGACAGATCTGGTTGGCATACAGGTCCTTCAGTTCCCCTCAGAAGGGAGTCTCCTACAACTTAAAAGCTTTTACCTTATTTCTTAATAACTTTTAAAATTTATTTAGAAGTGAAAATTTTCTCATGCTTCAGTGTTCCGTCTCCTAAACCCGCAGAATAATATTATGTGTACATAATTCATCATTATTAGTGTCTTTGTCCTTGACACAGTAAGTTAATTTACACATAAACATTACATATTTTTCAGGTTTTTTGTTATTTTATGTAAATCCTTCAACAGTTTTGGCCAAAGTACATAGCTAGCAATGATAACGTGTTCTATTAAAAGGGGAAATTCCACTTCTATACAAACATGTGATATTTTTCTCAATTGATTGTTGTAGGCTTGATTGCAATTCAATTCCTTTGTTAAATCTTTATTTTGTAATTAATTGAATTGCAATCTGTTTGCAATTATGACTGTTCTTGTGCTGGCACTCCAGAGGCCTTAGTTCTGTCATTGACATCTTGTGTGACTTCAGAAAAACAATTTTAGTCAGTGTTTTCAAAAGTATCTGCATTCTTTCCCCAAAGTCAGTGGAAATTCAGGCTTCTAAAGGACCTAGATAATTTTGTACCAATTACTATGGTAATTTTGTACATAATATTTTCCTTATTCTGAGAATAAAATAATAAAAATAGAAAGTCTCTTTCAGAAATTTCAGGATGTTTAAGTTGGCTGGAATAAATGCTGCAGTAGCCCTCATATAATGAAAGCAATTTTAATAACATTTGAATGCTTTTGTGAAGAATTAGAAGTTGAAGAAGTATTGTCATTATTTTCTGATTTTGGAAAGTCTTTTTTTTTTTTTTATTGCAGCACACTATTCATTTCTTTTGGGGTTATCAGGTAATTTACATGGTTGGTAGTAATGTGGATTGCCACATATGGTAGTACTAATTGTAGTGAACTTTACAAGACGGGGATAGATAAAAGTAATTTAATTGGATGCTAGGAAATTAACTCAAATATAAACCTGACATATTCTATATTAAGAGGATCAAAAGCAGCTGAAAATCTCTGTAACATCCTTGTCCAAAACTACAGGTTTGCAAGGTCCTGCTTTTTTTCACCCACCTTCCTGTGCCTATTGTCAGCAGATGACCGTACGACACCAAATTAAGTGCTTGCCTCCTGTGGCAATAGGGGATGTCCCCCACTAACCTCTTTCCCAGAGGGATTTTACTTTGAAAGCAAGTTGGCAGGTAGAAGACTTACTGTCCTCACAGAACAGCCGTGTGACACAGTGCCTTGTTGCTACAAACCAGTCTTTTACCTTGTAGACATTCAGGTATTGTGGAAACAGCTGCTAGTTGAGATCATGAAATATATACATGGTCATAAAACATACAAATATTTTCAAAAATGAACTCTAACTTGTTTATTCTAAAGCATAATTAATTTTTGTGTTTAAGGAAAAAAAAAAAAAAAGTGGAAAAACGGTGACTTTTAGAGTTCCTTCTACTCCAGCAAGAAGTAATAATACATGCAGTATGCAGTGCCTCAAGAGGAGCATACATTCCAAATTTTTGGGTTAAAAGCAGGATTTTACTTCTTGGACAAGCACAGATCAGTGTTGCAGGTTATAACAAAGTGTAAGGAAATATTAGGTAGTACAGGTCTGTATACATTAGTTTCTGGTGGCTACTGAGATAGAAGGAAGAAAATTGAAACAGAAAAGATTTTTGTAATCCTAGGCTGAGACTGTGCAAATCTGTCTATGCTTTTGTAATGATTTTAATCTGTGAGGTAATTCAAGAACATAGGTTTACAATACAAATAGTTTGCCTGTATGTTATACAAAAGGAGGTGAGTGTACACATTATTCATTAATGCAGCTCTGATTTTATGGTTTTACTCTATAAAAGACTACAAGTCATCTAAATATTTTAAGCTCCTTTTCTCTTAGGGTGCTGCAGTGTAAATTTTCATCATATAGTATAGTCATTGCTATAAAAAGTTCATTAGGGAAATAGGGAAATAAAGAGGTTTTTGGTTTTTTTTTCTCCTTTATCATACCTAGTGCCACAGGGCCTTGATTCTTTATTCTTATTATAAGATTGATCAATTGACAATAAAAATTATCAACATCTAAACCCACTATAGATTTAAGAAATAGTTCACAGTCCAGTATATGTGATCTGAAATTCTTACAACCTGACAGAAGTAAAAAGCACAATTTGAAATAGGTATGACTTTTAAAACCAGAACAACTATAACTAAGATCCTACTCCTAGGAATGTGTCCTGATCATTGTCTACTTTGTGTGCCTAAAGACTGGAGCTGTTGGGCCAATGTCATAAAAATAATTTAGCCTCTTATTGTCAGTAGAAGAGCATGAGAGAAGACAGGGTCACAGCTGAACTCTGCCTCTAAGCCAGACAGCCCAGTCAATGTGTCCTGCATACATTCACAGGCTACCAGGTCTACTGTACGGGGTTTTATATTCTGCAAAGACACTCGACTTTAAAAAAGTGAGAACCTTTCTAGCTCTAATTGCAATACAATCTTGCTCATTCCTTTGAGCTACAATAAAATTCCACAGTTTTAACAGGTTGGATATGCAGTTCTGTTCTGTTATGTTCTTGTGACGTAGCACCTAAAATTACTAATTATCAGAAATCACAGTTTGGGGCTAGAAATATAAATAATTGTAGATAGAAAATCTGTATTTCATTGGATGTAATCAATAGATTTCAATGCCCAAATCTTCTTTTCCATATCTAAACATTGGTTTTTGAAATTTCTTCTCACTATCCTCTCTATATCACTTTTATTTTTATTTTTTTTAATATATTATAGTGGAGATGGAGAGACAGACTATTCTCTGGGATCTCTGGTGATTCATTTACATTCATATATCAGTCAAAAAAATTCAAGGAAACTGTCTGGCCACACTAAGCTATCTTTTCACTTCAGGAACACAGACACTAAATATCTATTGAACAGCTGTGACCTGATGTGTACAAGAATAATAATTTACATACAAACACATTAGTTGTCCTGTGACAATTGGCAATGAAGATGCTCTCCAAAACACACATATTTCTTCTGTAATTCCATAAAGTGTTTTTATATTTTTATGTTAAATATTGGGATCTGCTTTAAAAATTACAAATTAGGCATAATATAGAAACAGTCAGAAAGAGGTATGAAAATTACACCAAATTATCATATTTGTTTCCTATATATGCTTTCTAAGCAGGTATTTAAATAACTCTACAAGAAAGAAAATACTGCTAGAATTTTTTAAGCATTATTTATAACTGTTATATTTTATGCTATAAACATAAATTATATGCATTTTAGTTATATTTTATTTTGTAAGTACTAAATTCCTGGCCCAAAGTTACCAGAACATTTAAGATGTGCTATAATTAATGCCATTATTGAAAACAGAGCAATGAACTGCCTTTCTTAATGGAACTCTTTGGAATTAGAAACTTATAGCTGTTATTATTTTCTTTAAAGGTAGAAGCTTATATTTCTTTTTTCTTAAACTGTCTTTCATTAAAAAATTAATTAATTAATTAGTCGTGTGCATTTGTTTCTTTACAATTCTTTCCTTAGGCTGAGGGAAGTACTTAGGTATGGTTATGGGAATTGTAAGGTTACAGTGCCATGGTATTATTACAGGCTTTGCATGCTGTGCTTTCTGCTTGAGTGGATTTCAAGATAATATTTACACAACAGTAAAATTGCAAACACATCAGAAAACAGAGAGGAATAAATGCAGAACTGAAGAAGACCCTAATATCCCAGAGAGCAATGGACTGTCTTGGTATAAGGGAAAAAGAGATTATACTGTCAAAGACATCGCGAAAGGAATATCAAATGTGTTTTCCTGGCTTTGCAAGTGCTCATCAGTTGATTAAATTGTCTGAGTCGAATGAGTTTACAAAAATGTGCAGATAACCTTCAGTTTTAGGCAGGTTTTCTATAGTTCCCAGAAAAACACAATATTCTAAATGCTCTATTTGTTTTCTACCCTGTAATTTCTGCTCTGGACATCTTAGGTTGAATGGCCTCTTGTCAGTGCCAGACAGATAAAAAATAGTTTTGTGTGTTTCATGTGAAACACCAGCTGAAGCCTGAGAAAAAAACCTTGTGGAAACAGAAGGCGAAGTGGGTATCACTGACATGACATGACGTTTTAGATCTTATGTTGCAACTGACAGAAATACGTTCTCAGAAGGAAAATCAGAATCTGTTGTTTTCCTTTTCTTTCTTTAGTAAGTGTATTATTTAAGTCAGTTCAAAGATATTAAACTCTAAACCCTCACAGTTTTCCTAGAAGCATCATGATATTCTACACTTATCTTAAATTCCCAAGTACTGTGATGTAGAATAATCTTAACCTTTTTTCACTTTGTTTTTTCTTTAATTCTTAATGGAAGCTTTTAGGCCTCATTCCCACAGAGCAAAGTTAGCCCCGATAAATACTGACCGTAATAAATCACCAGGTAAAAGAAGAAGGAAAAATAAAATAAAAGAAGAAAAAACCTATATTACTGCATTAGAATCAAATGGATTGGAAGATGATAAAATTACTTTTGAGGTGAGTGTCAGTAGTGGTGTTTGAATATCAGAGTCCGAATTCTTGAAATTTCAGCTTAATTTCATCTATATAATGTTTTGGATTTAAGAGACAAACATGGATATTGCATGAATCCTGCTGTCATTTCATAATTCCTGCAATGAAAGTGGTCAACTTTTCACATGCTATGCCTTATCATGTGAGTTCATAAGTATTCTGCTCCACACAGTATTTCTGTTTGAGCACAGAAATTGCATTTGCATATTGATTGCAAGCAGAAGTATTGTTGATCCTAATGAATCTATTGTTTTTGTTTCTGGCTGCATGCGTTTGTTCTTCAAGCAGGGATATTTTCACCACAACTTTGTTTTATTTACAGATTCTGTGATGAGCATCTTTATTGATTAACCTCTTTCGTGTGGTCTCTTCATTGCCTTTGTTATTCTACAGAGAAAATACTGTAATTCAATAAGAGAAATAAATAATAAGAAAATTGTTATCTTTAAAAGCAAGAAGAACTAAATATAGCTCTGCAATTCTGAATGTAGAAAATTTGTTTACAATTTTTTTTTTTCAATAGGTCCAAGATATTTCTTCTTCAGAGAGTCTGCATACAAGCATATTTTGTCTACACATTTACAAAAAATGTGTGCCTCCTGCATAACAGGACAATAAATGTGTCTTTATTTCATGCTTTTGCACCTGCAGGGGCCGAGGTGCCCAGGTGGTGGTGGCAGTGTCGGGGCTGTGCCAGGGAAAGCCTGGGCAAGGGAGGGCAAAACACTGCCTGGCATCCAGGGCAACCACACATCCCTGGAATGTGAGATATCAATCTCTTCCTAGAGGAGAGGTAAATTTGTGAGGAAGGCATTACAAATCATTTCCCTTGCTCTATATTCACATAACTGCAATGTCCTTTCTCAATTTGTTTCAT
>PYHW01010392.1:3702412-3737521 GCA_013186435.1 Turdus rufiventris | reverse complement strand
AAAAAAAAAAAAAAAAAAAAAAAAAAAGAAAATACCTTTCTGTATTACTTATGGTATCACAAAAACTAAAAGCTTCTAAAGGAAAGTTGTCAATATATTTTTTTTAATAGATATGATGCTGAAATTTTCCTGTCAATTATTTCTATTTAACCATCTCAGATTTACTTTTTTGGTCTTTTGGTTTGGGTTTTGTTTTGATACTGTTAATGTTTTCTTTCTTTCTTTAATCTAAGAAAAAGGAGTATAAAAAGTTTTCTTAGTCCTCTAGGCAGAAATTACTACTGTAGGTCAGCTGTTGCTGGAAGTTTAAGTCAGGTTGCTGTTTAAGCCACTTACTAACTTTCCACAATTAAAATGGAAATTGTGTTGAACACAGTCACTAACATTCTCCATTCCTTAAGTCTTTAACAGTGAGAAATTTGCTGCATAGATTTTTTGTACAAGTCTTGCTTCTTTTTTCTGCCGTGATCTACTTCTAAATGAAAACAGTCTTTTTCCTATATTCTTTGTTGATATTTTACTACAAAATAAATTATCACCTATTGTGGAATGACATCTATAGCTGTGGGAACATTTCCTCTCTAACTGTAGTTTTAAAAATTAAATATGAAAAATTATAACTTTTGCCTGTTGATGATAACTTTTTGTTAGTCTTGGAATTGTTAAGCACTATAGTAGCAATCTGAGGAGATATAAAACAGTTATCAGCTTTCTGTACCCATTTTCTTTGATATAGGTTGTCATGCACATCACATGTTCTTTGACCAACACTGTGAAGGATAAAGGTACTTCTTTTCCTAGTACCGCTCACAGAATCTCAGGCTCATTAACATCAGAGAACAAACATTCAGATTCTTTTCTTGACTCTTAATATTTTCTATCTGAATAATTATAGATTAAAAGTCTACTACATGTTTGAATTTTAATGACTATAGGAAAAAAATCAGCAACATATTCTTTGGAATTATAAAAACAATAAGCAGGAAGTCCAAAAATAAGAATGAAAGGATTTCTAATGAAACTGTATGATCTATCCAATAAGTTATACATAGACTCTCTTTAATATTATATCCACAGGAATTTACACAGTAATACTAGAGAGAGGTTTTTTTTAAATTGGGGCAAGATGACTTATATTAACTGCATTTCTCTATCACATTTGTGCTATCACACAATACTATAGATACCAACACTTAAGTTCCATCACCTGCCTAATCTTTTGTCAAATCTACACTTACTATTTTAAATTTTAAAAAAAGATGTTATGGCTGATTATGTTGTTTAGGTTCTCTACAGCCAAACATCCTTTCTGATTTATAGCTGGATTGCATTGAAGATATGATACCATATTTGTTTGTTTTGACATATAACCACCAGAAAGCACCATTATTAGGCTTCTGTATCAATCAAAGTTTTTTCCCTTTAATGGTACCTACTGAGTATATTGGCTTTGGAGAAGCATCTAAAGGGAGCCTCTTTTCTACTATTAACAATTGTGGAATAGCTTAAAAATCAAAGTTTGGGCTGCATCCATCTTCATTATCCTTTTATGTTACCATTGTTTCATGAGTAGCTGTTTCTAGTCTGCTCTGATATGCTTGAGGAAAAATGGGTCAATTATTTCATGTAGGTTTTATTTACTTAAAGAAGTACCCAATAAGACAAGGATAATCATGCTCATTTTTTATTTCTGACTGTAAAGTGATCTTTATTTGCACTGTACAAACACAAATGAACAAAGAAAATCCTTAACTTGTACAGAACTATAAAAATGGCAGGTGCTAAGAAACTGCACTAAAATGTGCGGAGAGAGGCCAGTTTTTTTAAAAAATTTGTATGTAGGTAGGAAGAACTCAACATGAAAAAAATATAATTACAGCTTAAGAACCAGCTTTCCAAAGAGCTGCTTCCCCTTGCCGGTGACTAAATCTGCCTTGTCTAACAGCAGGCCGATGTTTTCCTTCTGTTTCTGCTTGTTTACATACCTGAAGGACACTAGTGGGTTTTGAAATCTCTTGAACCCCAGGATTTTTATAGTCTTCCTTGATTTTCTCAGGTTCTGGCTTGGGCAGTTAGCTGTACCCCAAATGTTCTTTTCTAGTTTAGATTGTCATGCAGTACAAACATGTTACCTAAAATGGATTTAGCTGCTAATCTCCTGTTGGATGGACATGTTAATGAAATGTTGTTGAATCATTGTGATTTCAGTGTTTTGTGGCTAGTCAGTCACGTATAAAATGGGAGAAATGAGAATGATATTATGAAATATATTTAAGAACAAGTTGTTAAAACTACTATTTTCCATAAGGTTCTGTTCCCAGTAACACTGTCTTCATCTCTGTTAGTTTTATTTTTTTTCCTCACTGTATCCCATTTACAATACACTTTGAAAGACCAGGATGACACAGTGTGGCGTAATATTTACTGGAAAATGACTGATGTTACTTTACCACTTCCATTGCTGAGTATCTGCCACTGCACTCTTTATATAATTCGAGAAAGCAAATACATTAAATTTATGGTATGATGAACATATGCAACAGTTTTGTTCATTGCTTATATATTCTGAATGCAAGCTGTATGCCACTGATAAAGGTTTTTTTTGCTAACACTCTGGATTCCTTTTTTATTTGTACTACTCAAGCTGCTTAGTAGGCTTTTAACCAGCTAGCAGATGGAGAGAAGACCAACAAAGTCATACAATGTCTCTGCACAGAAAGAGTTTGCTGATTCACAGGCTCAGTTGATTTCATCTCTGTCAGGTGCAAGAACAGTTGAAATGCTTTTATTGCAAAAAGTTTCCATCTTGCATCATTTTATCTGGAAATATATATATATTTTCCTGGTTATGTGACTTTTTGGTTTCCAAATAGAATTGCTGACAGAACTTTGTAGAGAAAAAAAAAAAAAAAAAGAACCCCAAAGCTCTGCACCCCTTTTAATCCATGCAATCTGACTATTTAAAGCAATTTTGATAAAGAAAATGTACAAGTAAACAAACAAAACACACTGTCTCATGTTTTCCCTGTATGTCTGTACTCTGAGGCTTTTAGGAATCAAAGTAAGAACCTAGTGCTTGAGTTTAGCATCTCGGCCTTTTGCTCAGGTAATTTTTCCTGACAGGGCTGATCGCCTGCATCCCTCATCATCTAGAAATAGAAGTGTTTGATTTGTCTATTATACCAAACTTCAATCCATCAAGAATACAATTTAATTTCTAACAGGAATTAATACTGGGTAGTCCTGAGGGCTTCTTCACTCTTGGTCAATACCCTTTTCTGTAAATCAATAGTGTATGAATTAATAATCTACAATATTTATTTGAGTAGAGCTAGGGATGAAGTTTAACCTAACTCTTGAATATGTAATATCGGGTTACATCTGGAAATGGGCAAACAATCTTTGTCTTTCCAGAATGATGATTATAAACCAAAAAGAAAACCTTTATTACAGTTGAAACCCAAATCAGCATTTTTCTATTTTAGTATAATTTTTAGCATAGGAACCAATCAGATACCAAGCTATCTGTCAAAAGCATTTCTGGTCATCCTCTTCACTAAAACATAGACAAAAAATAATGCTTTACAGTGGCATAGCAGAATGGAAAAGTGCTCTGTGTGCCATAGTGGGCTGGCTGGCCTGAGGGGAGCTGGAGACACATCAAGCCTAAGTGAGCATGGTGCAGGCTCATGGCCACAGTCTGTCAGGCTGGGGCTTACAAATATAAGAGTCAGGAAAGGTCCTTAGTCCTGCAGTGCTCTGAAAATGGCAGGTATTCATTGCCTGGTAATGAAGAAGAGACGACAGGACTGTATAGCCCTTAAAAGTGTTTTATTTATAGGGTAAATGGAAAGCACAAGTTAAAACTGCCTCTCAGCTGTAAAGAGCACATTAGAGCTTACTAGCTGAGATGTCTGCTGAGCAGCCAGCAGCAATGGTGGCTTTTAATGAAACTGTAAAGCAATTCAAGTTACTGGCATCTGAAAATAAGTGACATTTCCACATAAAAGTGTTCCCTAAGACAACATACAGGAATGAATAATGGCAATAATAAATCTGCTTCTGAGGAGAGGCGAAGGCAGAGGCAGTTATTTCTGGCAAAGTAAGCAGCACTTAATTTTCTTTCCAATACAAAATATCTTCCATTCATATGTATGACCAACCCTCTATTCTTAGTGATACATTATTGAAAATTATTAATTCAGGAAAGTATTTCTTAAACGGAAGGAAATGTCTTGCTATGAGACAGAAGTTATTCTGAAGTATTTGGAATCTGCTAGTATCAAAACAACTGATTTTTTTTGCTTATAATTTATTTTGAATCAGTTTATCATAAATACATGCTACTGTAAAATTTATGCTAGACCCCATTTTTTAGTGTTTGTTCAGTCACACTCTATGCAAATGTTGTCTTAGAAAACTAGAAAATAAAAATATAAAATATATTTTTCTTCCTCTTTTTGTTTTCAAAGCACCAGGCTAGGTTGCTCCTAACTTCTACCTCTTCCACCAAACTATCTTTGTTGGAATGTTCTTCATCATGTGAATTCATTGTGTCCTGTGAAAAGGGAACAGGTAATTATTTTCTTTGATGCATGAGCTGAGGAAGAGGTTAGGACTAGATACAAGCCAAAATAAAAACAATATTTCATATAAAGAAAGAATTAATTTTTGGATTGCAATCTTTTTTAGTGTAATTTTTGGATTGTAATTTTTTTTTTTCTAGGAGAAGATAAAAAATATTTTCAGAGACATACAAAGATTGGACAACATCTATCAGAAATATGTAACTACAGCTAGCACTGTTTTGGAGACACAGAGGAGTTAGGTGATGTTTTGGTCCCTCCATTCTATTCCTTATGCTTTTAAGAACCTGGACTTGAACTTCAAGGGCTACCTGAAGTGCTGTGGAACTTTTTCCACTATTTTTGAAATACATTGTTTTCTCCAAATACTGAAAAAATCTATTTTAATAATCTAAAACACTGAAGCTCGCAGGGAAATAACTGCAGCATTTCAAACTACTCTGGTAGAATGTATACTTTCTAAATAAAGTCGTTCCTGAGGATGAATTTTCCAGCACTTTTCCCAATCTTGTTTTAATGACTGATGTTAATGAGAATACCAAAGGGAAATAGTAAACTTGACAGGAATGATTCGTTACACAGACTACAAAAAGAATGACAAGAGTTTACAGGAAAAAAAACATTCTTGGAATATGACCATTAAGCATGCCATTAAAAAAAACTTTGGGTGAGTTTTCACCACAACAAGGAGTAAAAGTAATTCCAAATTACCTTTCCTGAGAGTAATGTTTATAGGTAAATAGTTGGGGCTTTCTAAAGGACTTTTATTCTTTACATTGTCATGAAACTTCATCTTCATAGGAAGATTCAGAATCTGTGATTTTCAAGTTTGTTTGTTTTTTTTTTTTTTAGAAAATAAAAAGAATAAACCAAGATATGACATCTAGCAAAAGAGAGATTCAGGAATGTGAGGATCAAATAATCTAAATTTGACAATATTTTTATTAAATGAAGGGTTTTTAACTGTGCCCATAATATGGCAATATATGAAGTAAAATGGTATCATCTGAGAAAATTAAATCTTTTAAACCTAGTTTTGTGTGCATTTTTGTTTGACTGAAAAGATGAGGCCAATTTCTAAGAGGAACTTAATAATTTCATGCTAATAAGTCACACTTCTGAGTCCTTATGTTTGTAATTGAAGCCAATAGTTTAATGGCCATATGTTGGCTTACATATCAAAACTGGTTGTTGCACAGTGTAATGGTGGTGCTGGGATACAGCAGAAAACTGAAGCAAAAATTGGTGCTAAGCAGCCAACATTTCCCTAGATAGAAGACCAAATGGCAGGGTGATGCAGAGGTAATTATAATAAATGAGTCCTACTCACACAAAGATTCTTTGATCAGGGAGTCCAAGTCATGTCCCTCCATCTACTTTTGCAGTTATTGAAGTGGAGATATAGAAAGAAAAATTAGCAAGCTGGAATGAAAACGTAATTAAAGCCTACTACTGAATTCTGGCATCCTACTCCAGCTTCTCAAGTCCCCATGTACTTATTCAGTAGTCCTATAAATGTCTGAGAACAATGAATACCTCTTGGGCTTTTTACATCAAATAATCTCCAACATCAGCATTCCTGCTCCTACACATATCCTGGGTTGCCTTGATTGTGCCAGTATTATATATCTTTCTACCTCTTTTATTCCTAGGCAATAACAAGGTCCAAAAGAAGGTATTCTACAACCTATCTACCTTGAAACATTTGATTTGAGACTTTTAAAAACACATGAAAACACCTGATATACATCTCAGTGCACTTGTCCCAAGCATCTGTGCAAGACAGAGTTTCAGACTTCTGATCAGTTCCATTTAATTAGAGATGGAATTTTCACATAAATTTTTCATGTCGCTTAGGAATAATACTATGCTTCAGTGGACATTCCTGGTACAACTACAGCTGCAAGCCCACTTTTTGGCTTCTGTGCTACCTTTCTGCCTTTTAGGAGTTCAGGTAGATGATACAATTGTTGAGATCCTATTTCTTATGTATTGTTTCCTCACCATAAAAATACCCAGTCGCCTGAGAAAAAAAATACGGAAATACGTTTTATATGTCCTTTCTTACCATTTCCATGTCCTCTGAATGCCATTCAATCAATATATTTAATTATTATTTTAATAAACAACACAGAAACCTATTTGACTACAGTAAAATACTCCAATGAGAAAAAAAATCAATAATTTTGAAATTATCATTTGATCTTATTTGTTTGTATAGAAACCTATGGCTGTAAATTGGCAAAAAAACAAACCCCAAACTAAACTCCAAAAAGCTCCACTGAGGCATCTTCTTCAGGAAGATGCATTTCCAGTATATATGAAATACTGTAGTTCAGGCTAGTCTCTGCAGTCACTTTATGCTGTGTTCCCTCTGTCTGTCTGAAATCTTGTGGTTCTAAAACAGATATTTCCTACAGACAAGGCTTTGCTTCAAGGAAATAGCCTCTCTCAATTTTACTATTTCCCTCTTAGCTTCCTCTGCCCAACCCATCTTTGCTACATAATGGGTCTAGGAGAGAACAAGGAAAAGCAGAGCTAGAATAAATTTTCTGTCTTCAATGACAAATTTAGGTTTTGTATAAAAATACCTCAGTCTGCACACGGTTCAGTTTTTTGTCCAAAAACTCAGTATCTCATTTTTATCTATATGAGTTCCTATGTGAAGTTTATATTCCGGCTGCATTTTGTATTGCTCAAGTACATAAGTAGGGAAGTACGGGAAATCCTGACACAAATGTTTGTCATGAGTCTTGCAATTGTTATTGAGGTTGCTGCTATGTTAATGTTACCTCCTCTATCTTTTGTTGTTAACGGAAACAACTCCATGTCAGAGTTGTGTAAGAATTGTTTGACAGCATCACTGAAATTTTTTTCCCTTTTTAACAAGGTGTTTCAGTATGGAGTCATCAAAAGTCTGAATTATTTCTTGTCTGGTGGACTAAAATTATATCTGCTGTCTTAAAACTGTTTCACACCACCTAATGTGAGGAATGGCTGAAAGAAGAAATTTGATAATTTTCTGAGCAAAGAATAATGCTTTACTTAAGTCTTTTGAGACTCATTTATATGAATCTAATTGTTTCGTTAGAGCCTTGTCCTTATGGTCTCCTCTGTGAATGCTTCAAAATATAATCTCATTGTCTGGAAACCCAAAATCAATATAAAAGGAAGTGAAGCAGCTAAGATGTGAAAGGAAAAATTTTTCAAGTTAGAAATTAGCATGTCATCTTTCCATTTGCTCTATTAGGACTCAATGATTTTTTATGTAAAATGTATTTACCAACTCTTTAGTCCATTAATATCCATTTAATAATAAATAAAAGTCATATTCATTACAATAGTTCAGTAGGACTTTTTAATCTCTCCTACCTGAGGGGTTTTTAATAATGTAACATTAAGAATGATATGCGGATTACACCTACAAATGTCTTTAATTTATTTATATTTTAAAATTCGACTTATCTTCTCAAAGAGACAAAAGACTAGTCTGCTATCTTCTTGACCAAAATGCTTCCAGTATTAGGAAATTCAATACAAGAAATCTCACAGTGGACTGTTAGCATGTAATCTGTTCCTAAAGGACATGATGAAAGCTGTTATTTTTGCCTGTAAAGAAGATTTAAATTTCATGAGTTGGGATGCTGGAAAGCCTGCCTCAGATTTAGTAAATCTGCACTTATACTCTTGCTGTGACAAAGATTTATGGACTTTGCACCAAAGAGACAGGTAAAAGGAGACTGAACATAAAGTATAATTTCCTCTGTTGATTAAGTGAATGCAGCTACAGGAGAGGTTGCAGGCAGGATGATTTGCTTTGTACAGGGTGGTACACAGGCAACTGGAAATGCCTTACTGATGTGTTCTTATTCATTGTACCTTACCCAGATTCCAGGGCCCTCATCCCACACAGGATGTCTGTTTCGGAAATCTATCAGATAGGGGAACACATGCCTTGCTTTTCTCACAAAATACACCTCCTCCTTCTGCATTTTGCATCCATTCAATAGCTGAGCTTCTAATGGCCTTTGAGGTGGATAAGGGAGCTGTTTTTTCTCTGATTAATTTGGTCATTAATCCAACTGAAGAATGCATAGCTGTGATACCCATAGTGCTCCCCATCCCTTTAGCAGGAGGCGGATACATTACCACTTTGTCTGTGTCTCTATGCTGTCTACCAGGCCAGAAAAGAAGGAAGGGCTAAATCACATATTCTTTATCCTGCACTCCAGGAGTCAACACTGCTGCCTCTAGGATGCCTGCAGCTGAGGTGAGACATTCATGCTGTTTTCTAAGGACAGTCGTATTCAGCAAGTACTGACACAGAACAATTACAACATTTGGCATCTCAGTCTCTATGGCAGAGCTGCTTGCTCCGTTTTTGGATTTGTAACACTATTGGTATCCTGACAGATGCTTCTGGATGTACCTTGATCAAGTTGGTAGCCAAGACTGGAAATCCTTGGGGTATTTGGTTTTGTGGCTCTTCTCACGAGTCCCCACCTCCAGAATGGGAGGTAATAGCTCTGCCCTGTCTGTTGTTGCATGGATAAACCTGATGCTCCGGCTCCACACTAGCAGTGATATTTAGTCAATGTAAAACTAGCAACATAAAACTTTAAAAATTTTAAGCTCCCCCTCCCCTTTACTGAAAATCTAGATACACAAAAAAACTAGATAAAATACCTAATGCTTTTAATGACAAGTCATTTGCCTTTTTAATTTTTCTTCATATAATAACTCTAAGAAATCAAATTATTTGTGGCTTTTCTCTTCAGTCTACTGCATATACTTTTATTTTCCTACCAAAAGAGAAGGGATGTAGTATAACTCAGATTGGCTTGTCTGTATCCCTGATATCTTTTTTTTTCCTCTAACTGTACCATTTCATGCTTGCAGCAATGAAAATCCTAAATATATATCTTTCTATATATCTTTTTTAATACACCTAATTATTAATGTTGCTCTATCACATAATTTTTTTTATGACAACTTTCTGACACAATAGCTAAGTGACTGTTTTATTATAAATTAAGAAAGAATAATTTAATACTACAAAAAGATTTCTTTATTGTCCAAGGGAGACAATAGGTTTTCTAATCATGAAAAGAGGGGCCAGTTGCTTCCTTCTATTGATTCACGGCTATATCAGCCTTATTATCCGCAACACTTTATAGCTGGTAAGTTTAAGTATGTGCTTCAAACTTCATGGTAGGAGACTAGTTTAACTAAACACAATCTTTCAACCCATTTCTAAAAGTATTAATTGTTGTTAGGAATGTCTAATTGGTATTACATTTAAGGCTTTTTTCATCACCCTATGAATGTTGAAGACAAATATTATTAAATTTCTGCATACAGTAATTTCACGACTATAAGGCACACCCTTTTGACTAAAAATTTTCTTCCAAACCCGGAAGTGCGCCTTATAGTCGGGTGTGCCTTATCTGTTGGACAAAGTTCGGAAAATTGCAAACCCGGAAGTGCGAGCCCGCAACAGTCCCAAGCAGAGCACAGCCCACCCAGCAGCGGCATCGGGGCAGCTCCGGCGTGGGGGGGAAAGCTGGCGGCGGCGGTGCAGCCCTGGCTGGGGGGGGCATCAGGGCAGCGGTGGTGCGGCGCCAGCCTGCCGGCATTGGAGCAGTGGCAGTGCGGGGGAAAAGCCCGGGGGGGTGCGGGGCACCGGGGCAGTGCAGGGAGGGAGGGAGCGAGCTGCAGCAGAAGCCGGGAGACCCAGGCGCTCTGAACCGCTGCAAGTCGTGGGCGCCGGGAACAGCATGGGCAAGGAGGCGTTACTACTTCGTTACTTTGTTGCACACGGCACGGATCCTCCCTGCAAAAAAAAAAGTGCGCCCTATAGACCGGTGTGCCTTATCTGATCTGCAATGTTGCGAATTTTGCTGACTTGCCAGGGGTGCGCCTTATAGTCCGGTGCGCTTTATGGTCGTGAAATCACTGTACTCAAAAGGGGTTTTATTGTGTTAGTGAGGCTGTAAAGTGGTCTAGTATAACTCAGATAGAAAAACCCTGATTCCAGTCAGTGACAAAATTCACATTGATTTTAATGGAACTAAATTTCACTCGACTTTTAGGACTGGAAGAGACTAGTGAGAACTACAGCATAATACAAGACAGAATTTCTTCAAGTGTTTCCTGCATAAGTCCGTAATTTCTACTTGAGCTATTACATATCTTTCTGGAACATACAATTTCCATTTAAAGTTCTAAATGATGACAAACCAAGTGCTTTCCTAGGTAAATAGTCCAAATAGTTGATTAGACTCACTGATAAAAATATGCACCTAGTCTAATATCACTCATCTAGTTTCCATCTTCAAATATTGGATCTCGTTATGCCTCATTTGTTAAATTAAAGGGCTATTTGCAATCAGAAATCTTCTCATTGTAAATAATCGTAGTCTGTAATCAAATCACCTCTTACCCTTTCCCTGGATAGGCCAGAAACTCTGCAAAACACCTTTTTCCAAAGTCAGGTTGTTAAGTAGTGGGGTTTTTTTTACTGAAGTTTTCTGTTTGTCTGTAGTTTTTAACATTGCGAACACCAAAAAACACCATCTTTAATATCATAATATTAGAGGGGATAATGGGAGTGGGGTGAAGGAGAGTACAGTAGTCTCTATATGTATCTATTTTATATTAATCCCACTGCCACGAGTTAAACCAAAGGTGGTTGTTCAGATATAATGAACAAACAACTGTAAATACATTATGTATGGAGCAAACATCTGCAAACTAGTCAAGAGTGTTTGCGCCCGTAAAAGAGAAAATAGTTATATACAGCTTGGAATATTTTACATATGGCTAATTGTTTCCAAAGCTAAGTCTAGAATCCAAGAGGACTCAAGTGTTATAAAGTTTGTTTGGGAAATATGATGTGCTGTCAGCACAGTGTGCATAAATCACAGAGTGGGCAGGAGACCCCAGGTCTTCAGCCATTAGTCTCATTTCTGAAATGAGGGACAAAAAGTTATCCATAGCTGAGTTATATTACATAAAGTTATATAACATAACATGCAAAAAAACATGTACATGGGATGCTGTGCTGTGCTGCATATGCAGAATGTAGTGATCTGTGTTCCCTCTTTGAATTTAAAGCTAGTATCCAATATGCATTTTCTTCATCACTTAAATCAGCTGTTTTTACAGATACTTGTGATACAAGGATACATATGCACCAAGCATAGTAGATTCTGCTGGTTTGTCACAAGTGGTAAAAAGAGAATTTTCTGAGACACTGCTTCTTGGAGTAGCCATAAGGGCAGGAAAGGAGCTCATGCAGCCAAAACATTCTCAAGAGCCATAAAATGTGTCCTATATATTTGTCATCTGTGACCTTTGTGAAAAACCCAGTCCTCATTTTCATCGAGAGTTTCCTCCTCTATACATCTCTGTGCTTTCACAGCATTCCTTATTACTATAGCATTATGCTGCACCAGCAGCTCATCTTGAGTCAAACATGCATGTCATTCCTCCAAAGACCTTTTCATTCTTTCTGCTCTCCAAACTACAGGCTGGCCTAGCTGGTGAGTGTAATTTTCATTCTTGGTTTTCAAAAATATTTTTAGATCAGCTAAGATCAGCTGATTACCAAGTACATTACCAAGTAAAACACATTCTCTTCAAGTTTTTTAAGACTGATTTTTTTTCTAGCATTATTTACCATACATCTGAAAAATTTAATGGCATTGATGTTCCACATCATTTATCCAGATATTAATATGTAATGGTACAACGTTTTTAAGAGTACTTATTCTTCTCTCCAATCTTGTAACTAACAATTCCGGTAAAATCTTTTTGATTTTTTGTTTGTTTTTTTTTTTTTTTTTTAATTACAAAATATCTTAAATATCCTGCTAGCTCCTTATGCAAGGGTACAACTATATCTGCAATGTCAGATAAAATATAAGACAGTACTATTATTCTCATAACTGCACCTGCACAGTGAGCTTATTCTGCAATTAGCCATATTAACTTCCATTTTCATGGCATTCACATGGAAATATCAATTCTATTAATCTGAATCACCCTTTTAAAGAGAGAATGATCATATGCCTCTCATTTATCTGCAGAATCATGGTCAGTTGAATCTACAAGAACCTTCTGTGAGATCCTCCTCTGAGAGAAACATAAGGATGTGAGTAGGTTTTACACTACAAAATGAAGAAAATTTAAAAAAAAAGGAAAAAAAAGGAAAAAGCAACATAAAAAATATCAACTATTTATGAAGTAGATTGTTTGCCTTTGAGCTTCTTCCAACTGGACTTAAGCTCATATATTGAAAATTTCTGCCAGCTTCTGAATACATAATAATGAAACTGTGTATATGACCTGAAATGTCATATACATTTTATAGGTAGAACATATACGTATACATATGTATAGGTAGAACTTTGATATACTCAGCAGATACTTTCATCTAAAGGGGTCCCTAACACCTCTGAAGTTCTTTGTAATGATGTATAAAAGATCAAGTCTCATGTTGGATCCTGTTCCTGACAGTTAGCTATCTCCAAAACATTAATCTCAAGTCAAATTAAGAAGTTCTTTCACAATTTTTCAAACAGGATCTACTTTAATATTCATGCTCTAACTTAGCTGCATGATCTCCATCTCTTCTTTCATCCAGCCTCTCATGCTTTTCAGAGCATGAGTGACTTTAATGTTTGTTCCAGCACTGAGCAGCCAAAATATAAACATCAAACTTAAATTTGTATGTGTGTACTGGTGTTGAGGCAGGAAAGATTTGAATAGAGATCTGGAAAGCTGGAACTGCTGTAAGATCAGGGCTAGTGTTAATAGTTACCGTGCTTTTTCTAAAACAGCTTGTACTGTTTGCAAGGATATATGATCTGGGCTTAGAAAACATAATGTTACCAGGTATCAACCTATTGCCGTGCACTTTTAGGTCATATTAGGTTTCTATTAAGTCTAACTAGCACACATAGTTTGCATGTATGCAAAAATTATATTAAGTAGGTACAACAATATATGTAGTTATTGTACATATATGTAATTGCTTTACATATGTTTAGTTAGATTTAAATTTTTATCATATGAACATTTCAGGAAAAAATATTTTATAAGAAGCAGTTTTAAACTTTTTCTCAGTAATTCTCTAGATTATTGACTTAATGTTGCTAGAAGAGAGCATCCCATAACATAGACTGATCATTTAAATTATAGCCTCCATTCCTGAGTGAAGGAAATGCAGGCCTGTATATGGAAGTTTTGTGCCTCTGTCTTTTCATTTTCTGTGTCAGAAGGCATTTATTTATTCAGAGAAGGGATTTTTTGAGGCTGTCACTTTGTCTCCTGCTCAGTGCCTCATCAACATTGATTTCAGTCCAGATTGTTCAGGGTTTTATCCTGTTGGGTCTCGTAAACCGTCAAGAATGAGAACTGCACAGTCACTCTGGGAACCTGTTCCACTGCTGGATTTGTGTATATGGGGATTGTTTTTTCTTTTATCCATCAGAACCTGTATGTATTTCCAAACACATATTTCTACTTAATACATTTTTTTCTGGAAACATGGTGGTCCAAGTACTGTTACTGCATGCTTGAAACACTCCTTATGTTTCTCTGTATCAGATATAATGGACTGCATTTCAGTTCAGATTGACAAAATATTGTTAATTCATGTCAGATTAACAAAATGTTGTGTGGGTTTGTTTTTCGTGGGTTTTTTTGGTTTTTTTGTTTTTTGTGGTTTTTTGGGATTTTTTGGTTTTTTGGTTTAGGTGGGTTTNTTTTTTTTTTTTTTGTTGGTTGGTTTGGTTTTTTTTGTTTGTTTTTTCTTTTTTATTTTGGTTGGTTGGTTTTTGTTGTTGCTGCTGTTGTTTTATTTTGCTTTGTTTTTGGTTTATTTTTTCCCCAAATGCTTATTCTGTGGGAAAATGAACACTCTAGAATGTTTTCTCTGGAAAAGACAAAATATCAGTTTGTGAAGACTCTGGGGTTTTGCCAATACTAATTCTCTTTATGAATTTTCATTACTGGTTTGACGTCCTTGAAAGAAAATTAGGGTTTTGCCATTACTACTTTCCAAATATTTCACATATAAGCAAGACTTCCTAGGAGGCAACAAAATGCGACATAGCTAGGGAGATGGAGTAGATCTCCTTCAGCAGGTGTCTGAAGAAGAAGAAATATTTGTATAGATGTGATATGCCAAAACATGTTGCTAGAAAAAACCCATAAGATAGTGTCATGAAAGAAAGATCTTATTTCTTGAGCATGACTCCTGGATTATCATGTGTCATTCCAGATAATGTTAATACCATCATCACATTCAGCTGCACTATTCCCTAAATGTTGCAGATATCCCAACTAGCAAAGGTGCTTGCATGTAGAAAGGAAAGAAAAAGAAAAGTGCACTACAGCTAGCCAGCTCAACATGAAATTTCAGACTCACTAATATATTGGAGATTATTCACATACTGACAATGCAGCATGTGAAAATAATTGGTAAAAGCATGACAGACTTTTATGTAGACCACTCTCAATAGTTTTGAATGAAATTTTAAAATAACTTCATTCCACATAACTATAATAGTAGCATCTATACAGCTATGAGTAAGGAGGTGTTTTAAAATGAAAGTCAGTCTTGTAGTCATCCACTAACAGGGATTGTTGCCAACATATAAAAGTGAATACACTTTTATATTTATTCTGTCATATTGGATTATACTCAAATTCCCGTAAATCCTTTAGTTGAATTACAAATTATGTCTTTATTTGGAAACAAATATGCCCACAAATGCATTGTGTACCTTCTTGTGTGCAGTGTGTGGTGTTAGTGACTGCAGAGAGAAAGCAAACTACTTTGGGCATTTTTGCTGCCAAAAAAATAATTGTATGTGATCATTTCAAAACAGTTGCCATTGGCAAAAATGAAATCCATTTTAGTTAGTCATAAAGGAATAGAAATCAAATTCCTTCTGGGAGAACAAAAGAAAGAGTTATGTATGTGCGTATAATATATATTATGTATGCTACACAGGCTATTCAAATATTTCAAGTCCATACTACAGTATATTTTTGTAAACTGATAAATAATTCACAGTATGTGATATATTAGATTACTTTCATAATCCTTAATACTTTGGAACCCAGGCAAGGGTTGTAAACAAATGCCTTTTTTCACACATTGTCTATTTTAAAATTTGCACTGGAAGACAAAGATTTTCTTTTTTTTTTAATTTCAAGTATGCTTTTATCTTTGAAGTTAGGTAAAAAGTAATAGTCAGCTGATTTACATTTTGCTGTGACTATGGGTACCTGCTGGTTTTCATTCCACTAAATAGTTTCTTAAAAGAATTTTGAGATGGGAAAACTATGGTTGACCTGATAAATCTTTACGTGGTAGGAAACTAGGTCATAAGTAGTAAGTAGCCACCGTAACTGGCAGATTTGTGTAGTGGGACTGGAAAAACACTACAAAAACATGTCACGTTCATGGTGAGCATCTTGTATGCACATCATTGACATTGCTGAGATACTGTCATTAGAAAGCCAAGTAATTGATTTGTTCTGACTTGTACTGATTTGATCTTTGCTATTAATTTGCTGACTAGTTATGTTTTCTGTTTTTTTAATGACATTTCATAAAAATGCGAGATGGGAGTTCACTGTTTCATCAAGCATTCCTATTTGAACATATTCAGAAAGAGAAATGTAATGAAACAGAAAGTAATTTCCATTAGATAATAATCTTATTTGATCAACATTTTCATCTAGCTCTACATACTAACTTAATAAACTTCTTCCAACTCCCTCCCCTGCTTCTCATTACAAAATTGAAGGGAAAAATCCTTAAAGTAATAAATTTTTGTCTTCATTTCAAAAAGTTACAATTCAAGACTAGGCATTACAATACAACACTGCAAACTCTGCATTTGGGAGCATGAATAGTGAATATCTGTGTTTTGAGACTAAGAAGCCAAGTGGATACATTTTAAAGCAGGCAGATAAAGCACAAATAGCACAAGCCTCCTTTTGGCAGCTGAGATTTTCTCAAGTCTTCAGCAGCAAAATATTTTTTCTAAATGGAGTTTAATTATTCCAGCCCATTCTGCCTTTAAATCATGCTCCTGTGACTTCATATTGCATCAAACACAATATGCCAGCTTGCACTTCTCTCAGCCCTCAGAAACACTTTTGACTCATTACTCTTCCTCTTGCTAAATAAAAATAATCTGCAATTTAATCACTTGCTTGCAAGCAATCACTCGCTAACTTGATATGCTTGGCAGATTTCCTATTTAGAGCTGTCAGGTACAGGCATAGCAGGAATCTGCTATGTCCTACTGATAGTTCATGTGCAGGGTCACTAGCCAGGACATGGTTAAGCAGCTGATGATGCATGTGTTCACTGAAATTATCTCCGAGACAATATCAGGTCTTTCTGGCTGGGTGTCCATAAGATAATTACAGCAAATGGCTCCAGATAAGCTAGATCACAAAGGAAAATGTTCTATCCAGTCCTAGTCTGTCTAACATCTACTGATATCAGTCATTATAAAACCCACCAACTTCCTAGTCCTACCAGACACATATATAAATTACTTGTGCTGCAACTGAAATAAAGGAACTGCTCTGATGCCTGTAATTTTGACCCATTGTCTAATGATTTACTGACAGCTGTACATAAATTCAGCAAATTAGACATGCATCTTTTTCCTCTTTTCTTTTTATAACAGTAGTAGTACTCTAAAAGTGTTGAAAGAGTTCAACCAAGATCAACTTCATCTTGTAATAGTCTGTGTATCTGCACCTTCCCCACAAAAGGAATGGTTTTATGAGTCCAATATCCTTATTATATTTCCTCACTGTCTTACTTGATGATTTCTAAATAAATCCACTGTTACAGACTTTTATTTTCATTATCAATATTATTGCTATTATTATTATTTTAAAAGATTAACAAAGCAAAAGAAAGAAAACCGAGTGATGTAGAAACAATTACTCACAAGCAGCTGATGAATACCCAGCCAGCCACTGAGCATTGTCAATTACTAATAAATGCCAGCTCTGGTTTTATTGCTGGACTAATCCTTTGGTTAATTTATGTTAACTATCCCAGTTCTGTTCCCTCTCAGCCTTTTATCTTCCCCACCTTCTCACTGTTGAGGAAAGAGTGGGAAACTGAGAAAACCTAGATGCTGTGTAAGCACTGTTCAGCAATAGCTAAAACATTGGGATATTATGAATGGTGTTTTGGTCACAAACCTGAAATTTAGGGCTGTTACAGAGAAAATTAACTCTATTCCAGTCAAAACCACTACATGACATAAACATGTTTGGTATCATTCGGAAGCTCTTCCAGACATCCAAATCCCTTCTGCTCTGCCTGGAAAATGGGAAAGAAACAAACCAAAACCTAACTGAATCCTTATATGTCCAAACACTATTTTAGAGAATACAACACAGGATTTTATTCAGACAGCTAGAATAGTCTTCTCCTAAGATATACTAAATATTTTTTCACATGAATAGCTAATCACATTCTAGGGGGCTTTATGTAAGTTTTAGGTGAGGAAAGAATTGACTCAAGTCACTTTATTTTGGCTGCTGTAGGGTTTTTCAATTCCTTGTATCTGTATGTAGACTCCTACCATTTCAGTTGAAGAAAGCTTTTGGCTACTTCTGCGATGTCAGTCATATTAGAAAAAAAATTGCTGGCTTGGTATAAAAGCTAATAATTTCTGAAAAGGCTTCTTATGAATTAGGCCCATTTTCACTATGAAAAGTAAATTAAATTGCCACTTAATTATTTTCTATTAATTTGCATAATATACATTAATTTCCAAAATCAAATCTCTAATTTTGTACCGGTTTTATTTTCTACTTGTTTCCCCAAGAAATGCAAACAAAAAGTCAGAAAATCAGGAAATGGCAAGATGCACACATTAAAGAGCCTTCTTGCACAAATAAAAATTATGCTGTTATCCAGAAATTAATACTCCTACCAGTATAAAAAATATTGATTTAGATGCTCCATTTTTGATGAAACACAAGTTACATTATATCTACTAATTACCATTTTATTACATGTATTTGTTTCTTCCTAACTAGGTAAGTGGAACTCTTTGTTTACAGTTATAAAAATTTGTTTGGAGGGTAAACTGCAGCTAATGTACAGACCTCTCTGTTATCCTTCAAGTCCTAGTTCCCTGAAATGATCACATTCTCCTTCCCTTTCTCTATCTCATGCATGCAAGAACCCTATAAAACCATTAAATTACCACATTTGAAGGGAAATGGATAGCCTCCAATTTCCCTTAAAATGGATTCATTTGTTAACTTCTAAACTTTCCCTTAGTACTTTTCAGACATAATGTATAGTACTGGTCTCTCATCATTTCCAGTACTCAATGTTTCTCTCACTTGAGGCAGTTGTTAATGTGTTCACTCCATAGTTGCTTAGAGTACTGCAGACTTTGTTTAAATTACTATTGCAGTGATCTGTGTTGCTTACACTTGCTGTACCTTATATTGTAAAGGAAATTTTATTATCTAGTCCTAACCCTACAAGCTGAGGGAACAATTAGAATACACATTTTTATACTTATTTATTTTTGTGAACTGTGTACAAACACATGCCTGAGTTGAATTTTAGCAAGGATAGATTTTAATCATAAAAATACAGAAACAAGAGTCTAAATCTTGAAAGTTATGCTAAACATGCCCATCATTTAATATTGAATTCTTTATTGGAACTGGAAAAGCAATGTAATAAAGATATTTATTTCTGAAAAGAAAGATAAAAATATTTTTTTTACATTGCAAATTCATATTCAAATATTTTTCTGGTTTGTGTTGTCTTAATATTGGAGCACCAAGATCTAAATTAGTCTTACTGTTTTAAGCCTGCAATTTAGAGAAGTATTATAATGTTTTACAAATACTGCAATAGAGGCCATGAGATTTGTCTTGCCTGTACTGTGTTATGTGAAAGCTGGGTGTTTAATTTAAATCAAGTCTGTGGGATGTCTCCAAAGTTAATGCAGATAGTCCTGGACAACAAATACTCAAGCCGTGTTTAATTTCTATCCTTTAATTTAATTTCTGTTGAATTTTGAATATATGGTAGGTCGTATTTAACCATATATTCCAACAGTTTGCTGTTGACATGAATTATTAGTTTTAGCAGAATCTAAATATATGTTTAAGCATGCTGTAACATAAAGTCTGCCCAATGTATATAGAATTGCAAATCTGATCACCAGTGTTGAATTAAATGTTAAGTACATTTGTTGGTTGGTTAACATTTTATGCCAGAATGTAAAATGTGAAGGGTTCTGTGCAGCATCAAATATAGGGAGCTTTACAAGCTCTCCATTTGCCCAGCACTAAATTGCACTGAAGCAATTCCAATGCTTTGACTAGTTACAGGCCATGACACCTGGTGAAAACCCAAAATTATATTTTTACTGTTCTTAGAAAAAGGTTCTGTAGAAGAATTGACAGAAAGAAAACTATCAGATCAAAGAGTGAAAGATACAAACTCAGTTACCATTTTGAATATAAACCTTAAAGCTGTTTCTTTATCAATTTTCCAAGCAAGAAAAGTACAAAACGGAGCAAAGGAGAACAATTTTTTTGAGCTCGTGAACATAGAAACTGTAGCACAGACTGATATAAAAGTGAGATATCATAGGGTTCTTTTCTCAAAGATCTGGTTTTATTCAAGAGAGCTTGTTTTCCACTACCTTTTGCTTTTTATTGCAACTCCAAAGGATATTATAGTTTAGAACTTACCAGATCACAACACAAAACATCTGCCATTTCTGTGCTCGTGTCCAGAACATTTATACAATAAATGGTGCATGTCAAGATTTTTCAGATTTCTATTTTCATAGCCTTTCATAACAAACTCTTATTGATCATTAACTTTTCTTATTTTTTCTTTATATCTGATCCTTTATTGTTCTTCTTCAATGCTGAGGTAATTTATCCCATATCCCAATTTTCATTGAATGTATTTACATAATTACGTTCCACATCTGAACATGTGGAAATGCTCAAATCTGTGTTAAAATATTGGAGCACACTAATGATGTTGCTAATTCTTTTTTCTCTAATGTTTCCTATTCTTTAGGGGTAAAGTTGTAGTGAAGTTTCCAATTTTCAAAGTTGATGTTTCTTGCTGACAGATTTTTTTCCTATAAGTGTTTGCTCCAGAAAGTCAAAAAAACAATTGTACTGGTGTGTCAAATTCTCCCACTAATAGAGCAACTGGTTATGGGTGTGAAAGTCCACTTTCTTTGGAATATGGAAAATAAGAAGATGCAAGATTTTCATTAAAAGGCATCATTCCAACTTGAGGATATTACTAAGTGGGAAGCAGCTATTTATTGGTCTGTATTGCTGCTTATGTGGTTTTGCCTGGTGCTTATCCTGAACAGCTGCTGTGACATCTTATCATGAATGGCATTGTCAGAGCATTCCTCAGGAAAGGCATAACATCAGCTTTAGAGTTTTGCATCTCTTTATATCATGGTATGTAACAGCTATCAACATTAAAGCCTGTCATTGTCCTGTACAGTGTTGCTAGTTGATCCCGTCTTGGAACATGCATACATACACAACAGAGACCAGTGCAGCTTGCATTTTAAAAACCTTTTACACTGGAGTCGGATAGAACAGCCACAGATTTATTACAAAAATTTATTGGTTGTCTCTATCCCTGTAACTTTTTGGGAAGGTTTTAAATACACATAGAAATTAATGATAGAGAAAAAAAAATATATATTCTTGAACCAGACATCCCTAGATAAAGTAATATGCACTTTAGTGGTGTACATTTTCCATTAAAATTCTTGTTATCAATAACCCTCTTAATCTCCTGCAACTTCCCTAAATATTCCAATGTCTGAAAACATTTTTCTTTCTCAGACAGGACTCCTAAGAGCTATTAACCACTGCTAAGAATGCAGACAAATAAAAAACAGCCACAGGCTTGTGCTTTATATTCTTTATCGGTTAATTTTGATCTCTTTGGTGGCCTAATTAGACTTTGCTCCTGTTTGGATCATTTGACAATTGCATAACATAAGCAGAAATAATTGTAGAGAAGGCAAGAAAAATAGGACTGGATTTGCTCATGTTAAGCATTTCATCTGAACTTTAACACATGATGTTCTATTTATTCAGAATATATATTTTACTTTTTTTTCTTTATAACATTCCAGTGAAACAATACTGATTTAGTTTACTTTTTTTTTTTTTTCTAGTATGAAACCAGGAAAAGAAAATAGAAAGAAAAATTAAAATAATTGCTAGAATTGTATAATTTATGACTTCAAAGGCTTCTGTTTCCATATGTTATAATTTCTTATTTAAGTACACAGTGTATCTGGAAATGTATACATTTCAAAACTAAAATGGACCCTCTGCATAAAATGGAACCTCTGCATAAAACAGTACAAATTGTCTGAATTTCATAGATTCTAAGCTATAGAAAGGCATTTGATCTTGATCCAGTACCTTTGAATAATGAAAAATTAATTTTTTTTTTTCTAGTCTGACTATGTTCAGCCTCCAGTTATTGCACTTCATTATATTTTATTTTCCTGCATCCAAATTAAAGTCACCTGCTTTCAGATATAAGTTCCCTGGTCTGGTACCTCAAGGCTAAGATAAAAAAACCTCTTAATCTTCTCATGGGTAAGCTATGAAAGTAGAATTGGCCAAGTTTTTCTCTAGAAGGCAATTTTTCTCTCCCTCGTATTCCTTTTTTACATCTCTGCCATTATTTAATAAATTACAATTATCCAGGCCCTTTTTTTATGATTGATGTTAAACCTGAAACAATTTAATCAGTAAATTTCTGAGTTTGTCACAGAATTTCCACAGGAAGAAGCTCCACTTTCAGATGTGACTATTTGGACATTGTGTTCACCTGTTAACCTGAAGTTAGTTTTGAAAGTCTTTTCATTGATGCTGTGTAATGCTGTTTTTCACCTTTACCTATTGGAGTGTGATTTTCTTCCTAGATATCTGAGCTCACATTTTCGCAGTATTAAAGAATTATTATTATTCTACAAATTTTTACTTAAACTGTAGACAAAAATAACATGAGGCCAGGAATAGATTCCTGTGGAACTCTATTAACATTATCCTTGTTTCTCATTAGAATTACCACTGAGATCCAGCATTAAACTACTTCTAAAATTATTTATAAGCTTTCCACTGATACCATATGATGCTAATTTAATTCAGCCTCTTATGCAGGGTTAGGTAAAGTGTCCCATGAAAGTCTACTATACAAACCAGTTACTTTTATAAATGAACCTTGCAAAAACAATTAAAGCTGATATGAGTTTGATTTTTCCAGAAGTTCGCAGAAACTATGCTAAATGGTGTAGTCATCCTCTAATCCTCTGCCAGGTACATGTCCACTCAATCTGTCTGTGAAATGGCCTAAGAAATATCTACAAGTAATTGACTCTTGACTACCTCTCTTGTTGAATATTGGTAAATAAGGACCAATAAATGTTCTTCTGTCAGCCTGAAGGCACTGACATTAGTGGCAGGTGAGTTACTGATTGTGATTTCCAACCTCTTGAAGATAGTAAATATGTCACCAATTTTTGAAAGCATTCTGGAGCAGATGCCAGTGTCCACCTGCATACCACAAAAATGGTGGCCACCTTGGCTTCTTCTGCTAAAACTGGTAGGAGTGTAAAAAGTAGAAGTAGTGTCTTCTTTAGAGACAGAACTCACAAATCTATGGGAGTTCTTTGAAGGAAGCAATGAGCCTGTGCACAAAGGTTGATATGGCATCCTTTGATTCCAAAGGCAATCAACACAATCCCTCTGCAAAGGCTCTTAAAGAAACTAAGCTGCCACAAGATAAGAGAACCAGTCTCCAAATGGATAAATAACTTATTAAAAGATAAGAAACAAAGCACTGAAAGAAATGATGGGGTTTTTTTTTAAGTGAAGATGACAGGAGTATGCCCTGGAGGTTCTCTGCTCAATATCAAAGAAATAGTCAGATGACGAAGCTTGTTGTTACCAGCAGATACTACAGAGTGCTAAAGGTGAAGGCGAGTTGCACAGCCTCAGTGGTAGAACTGCAGATGCAACTTAATGTAGAAAAATGAAAGCCATGGATATGGAAATATGCAATCTTCAATATTCTTGGATGGGCTATTCACTCTACACTCAGGACTCATATTTTGAGTTTATGATAGATTATTCTTCTAAATGTTGGTTCATTTTTCATGAACACCAGGAAAACCAAAGTGAGTTTTCAGAATTAAGGAAGGAAAATAGCTATTTTTCTTGTCTGAATAGTGGTATGTGAAGAGGTTAAAAACAGTAGATTTGGATCCAGTGTCTTTCTGTTTTAGTAGGTAGGCGTGATCTTGAGGTGAGATAAACATGTTTCTGCATCACACTCTTTGCATATAAAATTTTGCCTTTGATCTTTTAGTGGGATAATGAAGCCAGATAAATAGCTAGCAGAAGGACAGTATACAGATATGCATTAAAAAAAAAATCAGCTGCAGGAGATGCACACTAAGAACACCTTTAGCTAGAATAAATAATGACTAAACAAACAAGGAGCATAAAAAAAAAACTTCTCTTGTGATCTCGTATTTATGGGAAGAGCTTAAGAAGAAATGCGATGAGGAAAAAAGCACAGTGACAACATTAAGAAATTAACAAAATGGAACATTTAGTTTTCATTTGGTGTATCTGTGCCATTCCCCAGAACAGAGTAATTGGAAATTACTTGGAAATAGGAAACTACTTAATGCATCAGGGAATGCAGTATTAGAAAAGCAATATTCCATATGTAGAAGACAGATGAAACATTCTAAGACTAAAAATATTTGTATTTTCTTATTCTTGAACACTTTCCACTGTATCCATTAACATCAGATAATGCCTTTCTAAGACATCAACACTCCTCAATAAATATATATATTTTTTAAATTTATATTTGTCATGAATACACTCCACTACTCTAATTTTTTTTTCCTATGCATTCTCCTAGTTATCACAAATATTGTGGATAAACTAACACAATGACATATCATTGGGTGTGTTTCTATTTAGTTAATTAAGACCTATAAATATTATAAAAATGAAAAGTACCTATGTGATCCAGTGTGAAAACCACACATAAGAAAAAGACTAGGTTTTTATTTTACTGTATGTCATTAGTATCTAATACATTCCTGTGTATCATACGTAAACTCTAGGAAAATCTTTGAATATCTTAATTTCATTGGCACAGCTAAAAAAAAAACCAACAACAACAACAAAGCCAACCAATCAGATAAATGATTGATTTATACCTTAGAGAGGTCAATTTATTTCTAAAAATATGTCAATATTGAATTAATAAATAAAACATCAGAATGATAGTTCATTATGATGCATTTTACCACATAAACACTTATGAGTAGTTACGACCTGCTTTTGAGTAGGAACCATCCTGTGGATGGGCAATTTAGGGAACCCTTTTACACTGTTTGGAATATTTTGACAGTCACTTTCAAAACAAGCAAGCAAATAAGAAATCTATTTTTCTTCAAAATACTACCCGCTCAGAAAAGGATGAAACTGAAAAGCTGAGATGTAACTGTGCAAAACACAATTCTTTGTTGTACAGAATGACAGGACTCCATCAAGGCTCTTGCAAGGCATCTCTCTAGTCAAGCCAGTGTTGCTAACATGCACTTCTCTTCCTTCAAGTAATGATTTAGTTTCAATGTCCCTAACCAGAAAAGCTGTTTAGATATACAGCTTCAGTGTGCTGTTTCTGCATTAATTCCATATTTTGTGTGTTACCAGCTGTGGTCTTGATCCTTGTAGGTAAAACAGCTCTGAGGTTAATCACTGTTGTGTTCTCTGACACAGCAAACCAAGGACTGTGCTTATGATCTGGCATGTCTTTTGGCTCTGTGTCTCCTCTGCAGGCTGCCAGCATAAAGCTTAACTCAGGCCATCTACAAATCCCATCTGCTCTGCTAGCAGATGATCTATCATGGTGCTGGTGGGAAGGATATGGACCTGACCCAGTTGCCCCTCTTTGCAAGGCCAGATAGGATTGCCTAGACCTGACAGCAGAGACAAGAACCCCTCTAATTAACATCTGCTTGTACGTGATCCAAGGTGCACTGCAGAAAAAGGCATTCTCAAATAAGAGAGGAGATAAACTAAACATGCAGGCAGCAAATATAAATGCAAGCTGCTCCTGTGTTCTCTGTAGTGACAGTCTGTGACTTTATGTCAATACATCCATGACAGGGTTTAAGATTACTTGGCTTACAGAATATCTCAGACACTTTTGGGACAGAAGGTTGTGGTTCTCAGGGGCAGCCGGTTTCCTTGTGACATACTAGCAGACAGTAATTGACAAAACTGTGTATGTTTTTTCAGTGCTGACAAGACTCAGAAATGCTCTCAGTTACTCAACTTTAAGCACATTTAAAAAAAAATATAATATTTTTCCTAAGTTTAATTAAAACAAGATGGGGGAAGGTAAAATGCACTTTGCAACCTGGAGCCAGGGATCACAACCTAATATGTAATGGCTGCAATTAATGAGCATTCTGTGAGTAGTTTAGTTATGAATAAACATAAGGGTTTTGGCTATGGTTATAGATTTGCTTTCACCTTTGCATACAGTGGAGGTCAGGAAATATTTAAGTGATAGGTTTTCTCTGCAGGACAAACACTGAAACTTAAACTTTTAAAAGTACAGAAAGTTTTTACCATTCTGTTACTGGATTATTGCTGTAAATACTGCTCACCCTCTAGACCAGCTTGGACTATTGCAGGTCCCAGTATCTAACTTCTTTTGTACCTTCAACAGGAATTTCAAGTAAATTTGAAGTATTTCAATTCAAAGTTGGGTCATGAAAAAGACCTTTTTATGTTAACTTTTTTGAGGGGATCAGTGAGGTTTTTTGTTTATTTGTTTGTTTTTAATAAAGATGAATGCACTTTCACAGAGTTGCGTACAATTATCAATTTTTTTTTAATATTTCAGAACCATGAAACCATAGAATGGTTTGGGTTGAAAGGGATCATAAAAACTATCTAGTTCTAATCCCCATGCCACAGGTACAGGGGAATACCTTCCACTAGACCAAGTTGCTCAAAGTCTTATTCAACCTGGCTTTGAACACTTCCAGGGATGTTTTTTCTGGGCAGCCTGTTCCAGTGCCTCACCATCTGCACAATAAAGAATTTCTTCCTAATACCTGTCCTAAATGTACCCTCTTTCAGTTAGAAGTCATAACCCCTTTCACTGCATGCCCTTGTAGAGACCCTCCTCTCCATCTTTTTTGAAGGCCCTGTTAGGCATGGGAAAATGCTCTAAGATCTCCCCAGAGCCTTCTCTTTTCAAGACCTAAAAACCCCAGCTCTTCTAGCTTGGAGAGTTATTTCCAGCCTGTCCTTTGGTTATTTCATTTGTTCCTTTCCTCCAGTTTCAACGACCTCTTGAAGACAGTTTGACCTCATCAGTACAGTTAACAACTCCATTTATGAATAACATCTACTCCAGTAATGCAGGCTGAATATTTGACGCATGCAGATAAGAAGCACAGCTGGTAACTTCAGAAGAAAGAAAGCACTGAGGGTCAGCACTAAAGATCTGTGTTAGACCAAGTTACTAAAGGGCAGCAACTAAACTTCAGATACGAGTGATAACATTTCATGAAAGACTTATTAAATTGAATTGTAAGTTATTGAATGAATTGTGGACAAACACTCTGAACATTTTCAATCAGTTTTTGGTAAAGTTAATCTAAATCACACAGTTAAATTAATATAAACACACGCATGTCTTTTTGTTGTTTTTTTTTTTTAATTAAACAGAGAAAATTTTATTGTATTTTATCCATGTAATGAAAAAAAAATTATTCCATAGCAAAAGTAGGGGACCCTGGAGGATCTTTGAAGTGTCACAGTTTAGTTTGGCTCTTTGACATCAAAAAATTAACTCCCTAGAGCTTTCAAAAATCAAAGACCCTTTAAATAACAAAAAATAATTTTAGGAGCCATCGGACTTGCAGTACCAATGGTCTATCAAATAATAAAGATCTTAAATTTCTTTTCTTTACAGCTATAAAGAAGTGTTTTTGTTGCTTGTGTTATTTTGTAGTGGTTTTTTTTTTCCATTACTTACAAATAAATATTAGAAGGAGAGCTGCATATGCATTATTATATAGTCTTTTTTTAGATTATCCTTATTGTGTTTACCTTAGGTGATAAATCTAAGATACTTTTTGGCCAACCTGATGTTTTTAATAGGACAAAATTCAAGATGATATGCTAATAATAGCTTTTTAATTTTTTTTCATCCCCTGGTAAAAGACACTGTGTCCTCTACTGTTTCACAGGAGCTAGTCAAATGCTGGCACAGTTCTACAGATAGGAAAAGAAAACAATGAAAGAGTTGTACACTGCTGACTTTTATAGGATTCAAAAGGCAATTAAATTTATAATTAAAGTGTATGATGAGGGTCCATCATATTGTGCTTTTTCTCCCAGATAATTGTTTACTGGTAAATTGTGGTAAATTTTGCCAACATCACCTTCACTCTCATTTATGATACATACTTCCCAGTCAAACCAATTTTATAAAATGGACAGGTTCTTCCCTATATTTATTTTGAGGGAAACTCCTATTGGAAAACATAGGGGAAAAAAGTGCGTTTGATGCTGTTTATTTTGGAGTAGAGATGATTTTGCACCCAACACACCCCCTCCCCAAAAAAAACCAACAAAAAACACCCAACCAAATTTTGAAATGCAACAATTCTTGTGCTTTTTACAAATAAGAGAAAAATTCTACTAGCTGGTTTCCCCTTGAGTCCATTGCAAATTTTTACTTTGCAGGCTACCTTCTGGTTTTTCAGGACATCAAGATCCACTGACATTTAAAGTATGCTGAAAGATGTACTTATTCAGTCTTACTCTGAAAAGGGCAAAGATGGTAGAATTGCCTCTTTAGTGGTCCACTGTCTGCTTTTCAGTTAGTGTTGTGCCTCTCTAGGTAATTATATTTTTATTATATGAGTAAAATGTCTCAACCATGACTTTGTTGTACCCTGAACCATACAGATGATCAATATAATGAAACCCAGCTTTTATCATTTTGAGTCTCAGACAAAGATTAGACTCCATGCACAGTCCATTTGGGTTGTGCTTGGGGCCCATTACTTTTCCTGGGTCTTTTACTGTGTGGTAAAAATCTTTGCAGGACACATGGCAGGAAGTTCAGTAGCACATCAGAGTCCAGCCATATTATATATGGTCTGGCAGGAATACATTTTCTCATCTGAACATGCCCTTACCATTCCTCACAGAGCTGAATATTGACTTGTGAACACCCACACAGATCAGACTGGGGAACTTCCTGTAATGTTTTACTGGAATTCCAGACCCTGCTTTGGTCAGGGTCATGGGTGATGGGAATGCCATAGGACACTATAATCTCTATTTTTTCATAAGACCCATTGCATCAGACATTGGGTTAGACAGCTATATTTTGGATAACAGGTACGCATGTCCCAAATAAACATTCTCAGCTCGGAGATGTACCAGGTTTTTTAGGTCCAGCTGCTCCTGTAGTTCAATTTATTATATGGGAACACTTCAAAACGACAGTTTCTCATTTATCTCTATGAATCCTCACTTTTCCAGCACACTGTCTCTCTATTAGGTAGTTTCAGCTGGTGGTTCTTACAGTCCAGTTACTCCACTTCCCATTCTACCACTCCCTCTTGTAGAGACAAGGATTTGTTTCACTGTCCAGGCCCATTCATAATTTGGTGAATTTAGCATGCGGGTCCTGGGTTATTGAGGGATTTTTGCACACTCCCAGGCTAAATTTGGCTGAGGCAAAAATATGTACCCCTATAATAAAAGTAAAAGCTTTTCCCATATATTTTTTTTCACAGTAAAAAGACAAAATAAACTTAGCAAATATCAAATTAATGCTGTAAAATGATTTGACTAATATTTTTTCTCACAATGAAAACATAACCAAATAACAAATGTTAATAAACTGTTAATACAGGCAATTTGATGGCAATTGAAAGTTTCAATAGTTCCACACAGCTCTATCTCCTCTGTTGCCAGGTTCCTATAAAGACAAATTTGAAAATCTGGCCCACTACAGACCAATTATTAAAAAGAAGGAAAAATCCATCAAGTGTTGATTTTGAGGGTCCTGTGTCTACCACAAAGATAAAAGGGCCTAAGGGAAAATCCATTATCACATCTTTTCTGTTTGTGAGCTTTCTCATGTAAATAAGCCATAAACTGTTTCAGAGTCTCATGTAATACACCCTCACTATCTTGCTTAGATAGTAAATGGGGGTCTAAAGTGGAACTGCATATCAATAAATAAAAAGTAAGGTCACAACTTGCTGGTAAATTTAAACAAATGAGCTCAAGTGAAACATACATTAAGGAAATAGAAAGCTTCAACATTGTGCTTCCCTAGCAAAGGGTGTTAGAAAACAGAAACCAATCCAGCTTTTGATTTTCCAGTTGTCAACATGTGAACACCTGAGGACATTACAAATTATATGCAGCAACTCTCAGTACAATATATAACTATGTATCAGATAGCATCCAGTAGTACAAAATAAAAAATGGGAAGTTCTCATGACCAGAAAATTTAATTTAAAGAAATGGGTATATGTGTACTGTAACCCAGGTTGCTTCCATGACTCCTCTTTGCTGTAGCATGTATTTGTAACATGACTCCTCTTTGCCGTTATCACAGTATTTTAATTAACATTGCAAATCCATATATTTGGTAATATTGTTACACCGAAATTGGACCATTATTGCAGAAAAGGGTCTTGCAGAATGAAGCACTGCAACATATTCTTTTTATGTGCAGATGGTGTCACTTTCTGATAGGACATGCAAAGCCTTTAGCTTTCCTTCTCTGATCAGTACAGACCAACATGAGTCTCACTCTCCACCAGGCTAGCTTTCAACTGTGTTAGTCGTCTTTTTGTGTTTCACATTATTGTTTCTTGCAGCTTGATTTTTTTTTCATTAATTTGAAATTCATCATTGTTTCTAATAAGTCTTAGATGACATTTCTTTCTTTTAAAAAAAAATAAAATACAATACCCCAGAAAAAAAAAAAACAAAAAAACCCCCGACAAAAACCTCAAAACATGAAAAAACTCCAAACAAACAAAAAAAACCCCAAAAAAACCCTAAAAAACCCCAAAAAACAAACCAAACCAAATCAAACCAAAAAAAACCCCCCACAACTCAAAACAAAAAAACCCAAAACCCACTAACTTTGTGACCTTAAGAATTGTTTTTGAATCTTCTTTATTCCACTTTGGTAAAAAAAAAAAGGTTTATTTGCCTCCCCTTCTCCTCAATAAAATAAAATATTCTTTTGCCTCCTTAATTACCTGCATAGAATGTTTAATTTGAATGCTCTGGAATAATGCAAAAGTGACTCAGAAATGAGGCAGAAATTACCAGCTTTCCAAGTTGCTATTCATTCAGGCCATATAATCTTGGCTTATTAAGGACTAGTAGGCACATCATGTGTAGAACAGTTAAGAGATCTTTCCTCATCATGCTCAGAGTAATGGTCTTGTTTATCCTGCTTACAGATTTAACTCAAAAATAAAACAGATGACAAAATTGTCACTTTAACTAATACACTTCATGAATATCTCTTTGGCATCTAAATGGATATAGAAGGTAACTATTCAGAGTTTCTTACACAGTAAATGGAACAAAAAAGCTCCAGTACCTTCTGAGATACACACCTGAGAGAAAATAAATTTTCATCATGAGATTGAAGGATTTAGAAATATATCCTATGACTGTAGAGAGAATTCTTCAAAGAAACAATATTAATATTTTACTTAACTATATACAATTCTTTACTTTTTCCTATCCTCTCTCTGAAAAAGAAAAAAATAAACCAAAAAAACCAGAAATACATCTCTTTAATGAGTACATCAATAGTTTTACAGCATTTAAGAACTGGTATTTTATTTTGAGACAATGATAATAGCAATGTCGATGATAAACTATGGTTATGATTTGACAAACAAGAATGGAATTGATCTCATATTAAAAGAAATGGAGTATGTGAAGAGCAGAAATGCCATACCTTTTTTAAAATATAATATGAGCTTGGGAAAGCAAAGAATAAGAAGCAGCATAAAAGTAAAGAATTATCTTAATCATTGTGCTCTTGTTTAAATGATCATGGCAGACATAGGAGGAAGGCTGGGGGTGGGATGAAAGTGAGCAGTGGAATGCATTTCAGGAGCATCCATTTGTTCACATGGAAACTCAAGAGCTTTTTGGGGGTTTTCTCTCAAAACCTTTTCATTTCCATATACTGGTGCCCTCTTTCAGAAAGAAGTCAGAACTTCAGCTCTTACTAATGCTGCTGAACGTAACATGGGTGGTAAATTATTCCAACTGTAAAGGAGAAATATTTTGCAATGTTAAAATATTTACAGGTATCCTAGAGCATAAAAATTTGCCCCAGTTTTATAACATGAAATATGTCAGAACAATACAAAACAGTTGCATTATTAACTGAAATCTAAAGTTCCATTAAACTATCAGTTCTGCAAAACCTAACTGAAACCAAAGTTCTCATAAGCACTTTCTGTTTGCATATTTAAACGTAAGTACAACTCTGCAAATATTGCAACCAGGGAAGGCTCTTGCCATAAAAATTATAAGGTTCAGATTCACCAAAACTAATCCTCAAGACAATCTTATTTCCCTCACATACAATGCAAGGAGGGATCCCAGTTTCCACAAAATACCGGTATAAAGCACATAACACCAGCAGTATTCTGTGCTTGTGGATATGCACCACCAGCGAGAAAACTTTAGATGTGAAAGTGATCAAAGCACATACACAATTTTACGTATTTCAAAGATTCTAGTTTCTACACTTGAAGAAGAACAGATGCTTAATCTTCTTTTCAGAAACTAAGTGTGATATCCAAAAGCTGAAAAATGGAGGGAATCTTCACCTTTGATAAAAGAAATGGTCATTCCAAGACAACTACAAAAGTTTTAAATTATTTTTCTTGCTTCAAAATAATATTATTTCTGCAGGTGTGACCATGACTAACACAATTTCTGTTCTGAAAAACTACAATAACAGATTTGGAAATAGATCTTAGAAGTTTTGTGTTCTATTAGTCAGTCTTCAAATTCATTATATACAAACAAGAATGGAAATATATCTGATTGGTTCAGCCTCCAGTCACTCTGAACTGCATGTCAGAGATTCTTGTGATGTAAGGCATTTTTCTATTGCAATAATTCCACGACTATAAGGCACACACTTTTGACTAAAATTTTCCCCGAACCCGGAAGTGCGCCTTATAGTCCAGCATGCCTTATATAATAGACAAAGTTGTGAAAATTTGCCAACCCGGAAGTGTGAGCCGCAATGTGGGGGCGGTGCCGTGGGAGCACCGAGTCGCGAGTGGGGGCAGGAGCAGGTGGCCGCAGCCAGCAGGAGCCACATGGGGAGGGAGGGAGCTGCCGCCGGCCCCGGCACCGAGGGAGGAAGAAGCCGGTGGCCGCAGCCTGGGCGCGGGGGGAAGGAGCCACCGTCAGCCGTGGCCGCCAAGCTGCAAGCCGAGCTGCACCAGCCAGCGCCAGGAGGGAGTGCTGGGGTCCGTGGCTGCTGCAGCCACCGGGCAGGGGAAAAGCCGGGACCTGCAGCCATGCGGTGGTAGCCAGGAGCCACGAGCCACGCCAGCCGGTGCCAGGGGCGAGCGGGAGTGCCGGGGCCCGAGGCACGGGAAGGGCACCTGGGACTGCATTTAAAGGCTATGCAAATCTGTGAAAAAAGTTTGCAAATTGAGCACCTGCCAGTAGTTCGTTACTTTGTTGCATGTGGCGCCGCTCCTCGTTGCAAAAAAAGGTGTGAGCCATGAGCCGAGCCTTGAGGGGGTCAGGACAAGCTAGCCCCCAGCTAGCAGCAACCATGCAGGCTGGACGAGAATGGCCAGCCCCCAGCCAGTAGGAGCCACACAGGGAGAGAGGGAGTGGGCAGCGCCACGCTGCCCCGAGCCATGGATGGTTCCAAGCCGCGGGTCGCCCCAAGCTGCCCTGAACCGCAGCAACCCTGAGGTGTGAGCATGGTCACCCCGAACTGCCCCTTGCCAGCCGGGGGCAGGCGGGAATGCCGGGCCCCGTGCACAGGGAGTGTGCTTGGGGCTGCATTTACAGGCTACACCAATCTATGAAAAATGTTTGCAAATTGAGCACCTGCCAGTAAACTCCATGATCACAGGATTCCATTACTAATTAGTTACTTTGTTGCATGCAGCACGGATCTTCACAGCAAAAAAAGTGCTCCTTATAGTCCAGTGTGCCTTATATAATGTACAAAGTTGCGAAATTTGCCGACTCTAGACGTGCGCCTTATATTCTGGTGCGCCTTATGGTCGTGAAATTACCGTACTTTTTTTTCTGCTTTATCTCTTTTCTATCAGGATGCTTGGGTTAATAGGTGTGTTTCTTTTAAAATGGACTCAGTCTGTAGGCCAGAACTGTAGGCCAGATATTAGGCCAGACAGTAGGCCAGACAGTAGCACTGTCTTTTGCATGTCATCTTTTAACACTTACATCATCTCCCTCTGAGCTATCTTTTCATTCCTCTTATCACCTTAGCAAATGCAAATGAAGTAATTATCTACTTAAATTCTGAACAGGCATTATTCATTTGAGAGATCGTTACTTTGTAATGCTAAGGAAGCATTTTTCCCCCCACCTTTGGCACTTTACAATAAACTCATTCTGATCTAAATTGATTGCTCTGGGATTATCTTGGAGTCATTAAAATAATTCTGTATTGACTTTCACTAATGTCCTAAATTGGCAATTTAAAATTTCAACATTTTGAATTAAATATGCACAGGCATCACTCATTTTAGCTGTATATAATTTTGATATGGCTTTGATTCAAATCTTTTTTTGAATATTACATAATTGGTCTCAGAACCAATTATGGTTTTGGTGGAGTAAAGGTGATAGCAGCAAGGAGGAGGGGAGCACTCCATAGGGGTTGACATAGGGAAACAAAGAGAAGAGCAGTAAGCAGCCAGCCTTCCAGGAGTGACTTACCTACAAATGTGTTGTGAATTACAACTCCAAACAATTCAATGAACTCTGTGTTACACCATAGATTTCAGGTGGATTTTCCATCCAGTTTGTATCTGTACACATAGCAAGGAAAGAACATTCTTTTCATATGCAAGAAAATCTGATGTTTTAAGTGAAGACCTTGTAAAACATTACAGTAATTTCACGACTATAAGGCGCACCCTTTTGACTAAAATTTTTCCCCAAACCCGGAGGTGCGCCTTATAGTCCGGTGCACCTTATATGAAGTACAAAGTTGCAACATTTGCCACCCCGAAAGTGCGAGTCGTGAGCAGTGGGGGGAGCCAGAAGTGCCGTGGCAGCCGGGTGGAGGCGGGCCCGGGGGGCC